>JAIUZE010000361.1:0-353384 GCA_022085475.1 Heliosperma pusillum
ATGTATGAGTCCTAATAGGTCAGCAGCGCGCATTCCAACACCTTTGAAGGAAATTCGAGTCATTTTGCCTATGAGACATGATTCACACGTGCCAAAAGATTCATAGTCAAATGGGGATATAGCCCCATTGTCAATGAGCTTCTTCACACGTTTTTCATTTATGTATCCCATACGGCAATGCCATAAATAGGTTTTATCTTTGTCACCAACCTTTGCTTTCTAACTACTCACATGCAATATATCTATGGTTTGATCTAAAACATAAATGTCATTCATGGAAACTGCTTTACCATAAATCATTTCGTTTAAAGAGAAAATACAACTATTATCCTTTATTACAAACGAAAAGCCGTCCTTATCAAGTACAAAAACTAAAATAATGTTTTTAGATAAACTAGGTACATAGTAACAGTTATTCAGAAATAACTCAAATCCACTCGGAAGTTGTATTACATATGTTCCCACTGAAACGGCAGCTACTCTTGCTCCATTCCCCACTCGCAGGTCCACATCACCCCTTGCGAGAGTTGTGATGTTTCTTAGACCCTGCAAATGATTGCACAGATGAGAACCACAACCAGTATCTAGTACCCAAGTTCCGAAACTTGCATGGTTGATCTCAATCATATGAATAAAAGAAGAAGACATACCAACAGGAGAGACGCGGCCTGCTTTAATGTCATCTCGGTACACGAGGCAGTTCCTCCTCCAATGCCCAAGCTTGTGGCAATGGTGGCACTCCAAGTTACCTTCATCGCTCTTTGTCTTGCCTTGTGAGCTACCGCTAGTCTCACCAGGCCCACTCTTGCCTTTCCCTGGCTTTTTGAATTTCGGCTTCCCTACAGCTAGGTTTGCCTAGCGTTCTTAGGCCCATCATTTGCCTTGTTGGCCAAATAAGAACGTCCTGTTGTTTCAGACTCTCCAATCAATTTCAGAATCACTCTCCGTTGTAAAGGAGTTGGTGGAGCTGTATGAATGAAGACTCTTCTGCATATCATTCATATAGTAATTTGACCTGAAAAGGGCAAAACCATAATGAAGTGAATGAAGAACGCGGTCTATGACGATCTTCTCATCGATTTTGCAACCAAGTGCCTCCAGTTTCTCGACATTCTCAATCATGTCAAGAATGTGTGGGCTAACTGCTTGGCCCCTCTGGAGTTTCGCTTCAAAGAAGCGACAGGTATGCTCATAGCTAACGATCCTCGGATCTTTCGAGAACTTCTTTTATTAGATTGAGCGTGGGGTAAAAATTTGTTTGCCACCTTGGGCATGAATCGGCCTTTGCAAATTGGATTCCATTGAAAGGGATGAGTACGTTCTTATCGAACCCGCCTCCATTACTGAAAATCAATATAAGCAAGTGATTCATTTGCTTCTACATTGGGGTCTGGGTTTGGCGGTAGTGGCTTAGTCAAGTACTCGAGCTTACCGTCAGCAATGGCAGCATTCCGTAATGCCGCCTCCCAGTCCGCAAAGTTGGACCCGTTATTCTTCAGTCGCGTTGACTGATTCATAGTGTCCATGAACATCTTAAGCCAGGACGCACGTCCGAGCGTGGCACTTGGCATTGGGTCATCAGTATGGCCAGCCATTTGTTATTAGCAGTTTATATCTGAATATATTTGACTGTGGAAAAAGAAAATAAATATGATAAGTTTCATCGTTTTAAATTTGAGTCTAATGAAAAACTGTTTAATTCGATGACTCGTGCATTTATACAATTGACCTCCCTCAAGAATTATATAAATGATCCCAAGACTCAATTTATGTAAATTGATAAGCCAACCTCTTGGCTAATTCTACTTTTAGAATTCTTGGTCGATAAATTTCTGTAAATTCTATCTTTAGTCCATCATAATCACGAGATATTACTCGTACTATAATGTTGAGATAAAATAGGTCAACACTCACTACTTACCCAACGTAGAAGGGGTCATATTATGACTTCCGACGAAGAAGGGGCTCATAGTAGTTTTCCCTATAAAGACTAGTCTCAATTTTAATTTATAGGGGAAGGTCCCATCATCTTAACGTAAATTCATTTTAAGTGAACGAATGTCTAGCAACTCGAGAATGATTTAACTAAGGTGATGGCCCTAAAAGCGAGTGACATCCGTATGTCCATGATTAAAATATTCAACCTATATGAATCATTTTACATGCATTTTATTAGGTGGTTTGGTTTAGGCGGAATATGATGCAATTATATCTATCATGTGATGAAAAAAAAAATGAGAATGAAAAACGTAAAAAGAAAAACATGTCCTAGTGTGGCCTATCCTACCAAAAAGAATAAAATACAACTCGGAATCCAACAGATTGGACCCTCGAAGCTTGACTTTATCACCCTTCTTGGTCCATGCAGTGGGAGTGAGCTCCAATCTCCATCTTTAGTCTTCTTTGAAATTACAAAAAAATAAAATTACACAGATCATATTTATTACATACTAATTTCAAAACCCAACACTAAAAATAAAGGAGATGCGAGATCTCAAAATACATCCAAGACTATGTTACCATCATTACGGTAACACAATCTACTAAGGCCACACTAAGTTACAACTGATTGTAAAAATACGTTAAAAATTCATTCAAACATTCCCAAAAACAATATAAAAGCATCAATTAAAATAAAACATACAAGACATAATACAGATATTACGATGTTTTATTATCCAAACCACCCTTTAACATAGATCATAATTATGTGGTAATTCTGTAATTACCCACATCAATTACAATCTTGATTCATTTTACTGATAAAATGAACTATCCTTTACATTTCAAACTGCTTTAAAATGTAAGATATTAAGCATATGTGAACCGATTCACATTAATTATACAAAATCCGAATGGTGTACAATTAAAGGCCAAAAACATGAACATGAAAAACAGAAATTTTTTAAAAAAAATTTCAGCAAAATTTTTCAAGCAAAACGGTCCTTATCGACAAAATAGGGAAAAATTAATATCCTTTCATATGATAAACTCATTCAACATCATTTTCATTTTCATTTTAATCTAATCTTTATTAAATTAAAACATCTACAAATCTATTCTATGTTATTTTAACAGATTAAAATAACAAAATAAATCTAAATGAAAACGAATACGAAAAAAAAAACGATTAATTCTTCCTAGTCGACAAACAGGGACCATGATCGAGTATAAAAACACTCGATCGACCAAAAACTTTTGAGCTAACTGCTCGATCGATCAACAAATCCCTCGATCGACCAAGCATTTCAGCAAAACTGCTCGATCGAGTCTTTTTATTTACTCGATCGACCAAAACAATTGAGAAAACTACTCGATCGAGCAAATAAAGCCCTCGATCGAGACAAAAACTCACAAAAACAACTCGAACGAGACAAGCACACAGCGGCATAAACAGTTTCGGTTTATGAAATCAAATTAAAACAATTTCGTGGCCTATGCTCTGATACCACTTGTGGGAAATCGTTATTACCACAATACAATTATAATAGGATTATAACGAAAAGTAATAATTTGATTATCGAGTCATAAACGAAAACAAAGAAAAGGTTTAGAAATCAACCTTCGGTCCTAGCAATTGGCGTAAAGAACAGAGATATCAAGGTAGATATCCTCCTAATCGTTGCACCCAAGATGCTCTGAGAGATACCCTTGTGTTGCTAGAAGTTATCAAAAATTACTGTTAACTTTTGATATGTGTTTATGTCAAAAGTTACTCTCAACTTTTGTCTGTTTGTGTGATGTTAGATGAGATGGAGGCTAGTGAGGAATTAGGTTAAGTTTGAAAAATCTGAATTTTTTTCTCTCTCCCCCAAACTCACGGCACATGTATGTTTTATATGAGGAGATTTAGTCTCCTCAAATAACAACCCATTGACCCGAAAACCCGAGTGTATCTGGATACCGTGTTTCGGTCATTTTAGCTTTCAATATAATGTGATATCTTATAATCGTCGTTTTATATGGACCGACATTATAATCCGTCATTAATTATAAATATCCGTATATTTATAATTTGCCAATTAATTATAACGGTTTATGTTTAATTAGCTTACATTATCTACTATAATTAAATATAACTTTTTATATTTAATTTTACGAATTACAGTTAATTCGTCTCAGCTAACTTCCGTCTCATCATCACATTGACTAACCTTTTAGTCAATTACACTGACTAACCTTTTAGTCATATAATAGGGTATCAATATGATTATTTTCTCAAATAATCACATCTCTCAAACGCATCCTATAGGTGTGACTTTTAGGGACCAGTTGATCACCGCCATCTGTATGACAATAACGTCAAACTTATCTAGCAAGTCAACCGTTATTGATAAACGTTAATCAACTGATTATTATACAAAGTATACCCTGTGAACCTACAGAGATTTATTTATGTTATTGCACTAACTGGAGGACACTAGCTCCAACAAGAATCCTCAGGTATATCTAAAACTATGAAGTCGACCGGGATAAAGAATTTTCCTATTTGCACGGGAACATCCTCTATGATTCCTAAGGGTCGAGACAAGGTCCTATCTGCCATCTGTACCGTCATGTTTGTACACTGAAGCTTGGTAAAGCCTAACCGTTTGGCTAAAGACAAAGGTAAGACGCTAACACTAGCTCCTAGGTCACATAACGCGTTGTCTATGAGATAGGTACCTATATGACACGGTATAGAAAAACTACCTGGGTCAAACAGCTTAGGGGGGCATTTGTTCTGGAGGAACGCAGAGCATTCCTCAGTTAAGGCTACAGTCTCTACCGTATCTACTGACCTCTTACGCAAAAGAATTTCACGCATAAATTTTAAGTAAGAGGGTACCTTTAATAGAAGGTCTGCAAAAGGAACGTTCACCTTGAGATCGCGTACAATGTCAGCGAACCGATCAAATTTCTTCTCGACCTTAGCCTTCTTCAATCGACCAGGAAACGGAACTGGAATGTCAGGATTACCACGTTGCATATCCTTGACAATTGCATTGTTGATCATCCGCTTGCTTAAGCCCTTCGAACGAGTTTCTCGCTCATGAAAACCCATCGATCGAGTATCTAGGTCACTCGATCGAAGATTATCAGAGCTTAAACTGCTCGATCGATCAGCTTCCTCAGTCAACTTATTCGATCGAGTAACTAGGTTCTCTCGATCGACCACTTGCCTATCTGAACCACTCGATCGACCATCATTATCCTCTCGATCGAGTAACAAACTTTTTGATTCCCTCGATCGACTAACACAAACATCTCGATCGAGTGCTTTCTCCTTCAATTCATTCGATCGACTAGCAATAACCTCTCGATCGATTACATTATCAGCAACAGTCTTCGCAACTTTGGGATGCGCTCCAGAAATATCAGCAACTGTACCAAAACTGTCATAGGCAAGACCGCTTCTCAGAGTAATCATGTTCAGCGTCTCCTTGTTCTTATCAGTTTGAGACGGTAACTGCCCAGGTTGCCTAGTCGATCTAGCTCCCGCCAATTGAGTAATCTGCGACTCCAAAAGCTTGATAGTAGCATTTGTTGCTTGATCAGATTTACTCATTTGGATCGCTAAAGCTTGGATCATAGATTTTAACTCCCCGACTTCTGAAATTCCTCCAGATGAGGAACTAGCTTGCTGTGAAGACTGGATTTTCAGGAATCCTTGCTTGTGCGGCGGTTGATACGTCGGCTGTGGTGGTGGAGGTGTAGGATTTAAGACGTTCTGGCTTGTCCATCTCAAATTGGGATGGATATTCCCTTGATTGTAGTACCCACCTCCTTGACGGTATTGTTGAAAGGAAAAGACTTGTTCCTTTTCAGCAAAACAGTCTATAGCCGTGTGACCAGTGTCGCCACACCTCTCGCAAGTAATCACATCATCCCGCTGCAGCAAATGAACCTTCTGCTGGTTATCTTCAGCTTTCTTCTCCCATTTGTCAAGTCTGCCATTTAGTTTATCGAATTTTGCATCCAGACTTTCAGAATCAATACTAGCTATTGTCCGTGTACCACTCCGCGGATTACCATATTCAGCACAATGGGTTGCCATCTCCTCTATCAGTTTCCAACTCTTATCATCGTCTATTTCCTTCTGGAACCTCTTGTTTGACGCGGCATCTAGAATGGCTCGATGATCATCATATAATCCGTTGTAGAACTGGTTACACAAAAACCACTGTTCGAACCCATGGTGAGGAACAGACCTCACTAGCGTCTTGAATCGATCCCAGGACTCATAGAGATTTTCATGTACCGTTTGCTTGAAATTAGTAATCTGACCCCTCAAAGCATTCGTCCTCTGTGGTGGAAAATACTTCTTGTAGAAAGCCAGTGCGAGTGTGGTCCAATCGGTTATTCCCAGTTCCTCTCTATTCAAGTTCTTCAACCAGTCTTTAGCATTATCAGTAAGGGAAAAAGGAAACAAGAACTCCTTGATCTTGTCGGCTGTCACCCCTTTAGAAACCGGAATAGAAGAACAGTAGTCAGCAAAGGTCTCCATATGCTTCCTCGGATCCTCCCCAGCCACACCCCTATACTTATCCTGCTGGACAAGCTTAATATAAGACGGACGAAGATCGAAAGAAGTTCCATCTTCGTCCGTTGTAAGTTTGAATCCTTGAGGTATACATGCAGCTGTAGGCTCAGAGTGACTAGCAATATTAGGCATCTTTGCTGGCAAAGTAGTCTCAACAGTCAAATCTTCCTCAAAAATGAAACTGTCGAAGACGGATTCAGAAGTACTCAAGTCTTCCTCCTGAACGGTCTTATCTATCCCCCTCTTCCTGCGTAGGAAGGTTCTTTCAGGCTCCGGATCAGCTTCCACTAATTCGAGCCTTTGGGACCTGCGCATACACAACTACAGAGAGACAAATAAGAACAGTCTTAAGGAATTAGAAATAATTCCTTAAGACGAGACAGAAATAAATAAACAGAAAATTAAATTGCCTCCCCGGCAACGGCGCCAAAATTTGATGTGGTCGTTATACACCAAAAATAAAACCTAAGTCAACTAACTAAGAAGATAGCGGAAGTAGGGTCGATCTCCACAGGGAGGAAACTAATTAGCTGAAATCTAAATCTGCAAGAAACAATCTGGGGGTATTGAAAATATGTTTTAACTAAACTAAATAAGATTAAAGGAAAAAGAAATAAAGGGAGAAATACATACGAATAAATCAGATAAAGAATGAAATATGCCAGGATTCGGTCTACTGCAGTATCGGCATATATGGGTCAACTAAGTCAGTCAATCTATCAATGAGAAGGGCAATGGTTTTCTTCTCTCGGTCTCAAACCACCCTAGGGATTTTCCTAATTAACTCTCGTCCTCTTAGGAGTCACCTATCAATTCTAAGCAAGCCTTCCCTTCCAATCTCTCGATCCAGGTCGGGGTTAACTACCTAGCCTAGTCTCCTGCGTATACTCATTCGACTAAACCTCAATTAAATTGCTTAGACTGATTCTCATATTCAAGACTAACTAAAATAATTTATCCTAACATGTCTCTACTACAGTTTCCCTCATCCCAACATACAAAGGAATTAGCTACTCATGCTATTAACTATGCTAACAAAGACGATTGAACATATGACGATAGACATAAATAAATCGTAATTAATAAGCATAAACAATAACAACACAACAAATAAGTAGAGTAAGTAGTAATTAAGATTAAGATAAAGGTAAGAGTAAAAGAGAGAAATTGTTTACAATCTTAGCAATCCGGCGTAAAGAACAATCCACGTCGAATAAACCCGAATGAAAACCAAAGATTAAAAGTTCAGAAACTAATGAAAGATTAATGTCTGCTAATTATGAATGATAAGTTCTGAATAATAATCACTAAATAATCCCTAATGACGTAAATAAGAGTCATATATAGTGTCTAACACGACTCTAACCCTAATTAAGCTATGGACTTGCACCCCGTGATAGGATCCACTCGATCGAGGGAAATAACCCTTCGATCGAGACTTTTATTCATGGAAATCAGTCGATCGAGCACTTGATCTACTCGATCGACCAACTGGTAAACTGCTCCTACTCGATCGAGCAAAGGATGTAGCTCGATCGAGTTCTTCTGGCTTCAACTCACCTCGATCGACCAAATGCATAGTCGATCAAGGTCTTCTGGCATAGTACATAGTAAGAGACATGACTTTGGTCTTGATAGTGGATGGTTTCACACTTCCCCATGCAAGAGTTCCTGTTCCGATCCCTCCATTCTCCTAAATGCATGCAAAGTGGACTGTTTTGGCTCGGTTTCTGCTACTATGCAGCTTGTACCTACAAAATGGTAATGAAAGTACAAAGTAGCCAAATAGGGGCATATGGTGATAAAATATCACCTAAAAGACATAGAAATGCGTGCATAAATGGACTAAAAAGTCTATATAAAATACACGCATCAGTCTCCAAACTATCTTTATTTCAAATCAGATGTCAATTTCGTTATCCTGAGTCATTATTAAATGTCTAAAAGATATTACAGAGCGAAGTTAGAGACATTTTATTTCAAGGCCCAATTGTCCCGAAAATGTGGATAATAAACTTGAAAATCAGTGGTTTTTCAGCGATATACGGAATCCAAAAATATTTTTTCAATTCCCTAAATTATATGTCTTAGAGATATTACAGTGCGAATTTAGAGATATTTTATTTCAAGGCTAGTTGCCTTGAAAATCGTAGATAATAACCTCCAAAATTAACGATTTTCAGTAATATTCGGAAACCAAAAATATTTTTAATTAAAGCTATTTATAGACCCGTTACGTTTATAAATAACAAATGGATGTTAGTTTCCCTCTTTAAACCACCTAAAAACGGAGATTACTACTTGTTTCGTCTAATACAGACAAGGTTTGAAAAGTGATCTTCGGGTCTCCAAATTATCTTTATTTCAGGTGAGATTTCAATTTTGTTATCCTGAGTCATTATTATATGTCTTATAGATATTACAGTGCGAATTTAGATACATTTTATTTCAAGGCCCAGTTGTCCCAAAAATCGTGGATAATAACCTTTAAAATTAGCGGTTTCATCGATATTCGGAAACCAAAAATATTTTTTCCCTAAAGATATTTATAGACCCGTTACGTCTATAAATAGCAATGTGATGTTAGTATCCCTCTTTAAACAACGTAAAAACGGAGAGTACTAATTGTTTCCTCTAATACACCTAATGTCTGAAAAGTGGTCCTAATAAGGTCTCCAAACTATCTTTATTTCAAATCAGATTCAATTTTCGTTATCCTGAATCATTATTATATGTCTTAGAGATATGTCTTAGAGATATGTCTTAGAGGTATTTATAGACACGTTACGTCTATAAGTAGACATTGGATGTTATCATCCCTCTTTAAACGACGTAAAAACAAAGAATACTTCTTGTTTCCGTTGATATAGACAAGGTCTTAAAAGTTGTCTTAAGGTCTCCAAAATATATTTATTTTAAATCAGATGTCTATTTCGTTATCCTGAGTCATTATTATATGTCTTAGAGATATTACAGTGCGAATTTAGAGACTTTTTTTTATCAAGGCCTAGTTGTCGCAAATACCGTAAATATTACCTTTAAAAATCAGCGGTTTTCAGCGATATTCGGAATCCAAAAATATTTTTTCTCTTAAGGTATTTATAAACCCGTTACGTCTAGAAATAACAATTGGATGTTACTATTCCTCTTTAAACAACGTAAAAACGGAGATTACTACTTGTTTCCTCTAATACAGATAAGGTCTGAAAAGTTTTCTTAAGGTTTCCAAACTATCTTTATTTCAAATCAGATGTCAATTTCGTTATCCTGAGTCATTATTTTATGTCTTATAGATATTACACTAGGAATTTAGACACATTTTATTTCAAGGCCCAATTGTCCTGAAAAACGTTGATAATAACCTTGAAAATCAGCGGTGTTCAGCGATATTCAGAAACAAAGAATATTTTTCCTAAAGGTATTTATAGACCCGTTACGTATATATATAGCAATTGGATGTTATTATCCCTCTTTAAACAACGTAAAAAAAGAAAATACTTCTTTTTCCGCTGATATATACAAGGTCTGAAAAGTGGTCTTAAGGTCTCAAAAATATCTTTATTTCAAATCAGATGCAAATTTCGTTATCCTGAGTCATTATTATATGTCTTAGAGATATTACAGTGCGAATTTAGAGACATTTTATTTAAAGGACCAGCTATCCCGAAAACCGTTGATAATAACCTTGAAAATCAACGGTATTCAAGGATATTCGGAAACCAAAAATATTTTTTACCTAAAGGTGTTTATAGACCCGTTACGTTTATAAATATCAATTGATTTTTAGTATCCCTCTTTAAACAACGTAAAAACGGAGATTACTACTTGTTTCCTCTAATACAGACAAGTTCTGAAAAGTGGTCTTAATGTATCCAAACTATCTTTATTTCAAATCAGATGCCAATTTCGTTATCCTGAGTCGTTATTATATGTCTTATTGATATTACACTGCGAATTTAGAGACTTTTTATTTCAAGGCCCAATTGTCGCGAAAAACGTGGATAATAACCTTGAAAATCAGCGGTTTTAAGCGATATTCGGAAACAAAAAATATTTTTTTCCTAAAGGTATTTATAGACCCGTTACGTCTATAAATTGCAATTGGATGTTAGTATCCCTCTTTAAACAACGTAAAAACAGAAAATACTTCTTGTTTCCGCTGATATAATATAGACAAGGTCTGAAAAGTGGTCTTAAGGTCTCCAAAATATCTTTATTTCAAATCAGATGTCAATTTCGTTATCCTGAGTCTTTATAATATGTCCTAGAGATATTACAGTGCGAATTTAGAGATATTTTATTTCAAGGCCCACATGTCCCAAAAACCGTGGATACCTTGAAAATCAGCGGATTTCAGCGATATTCGAAAAGCAAAAATATTTTTTACCTAAAGGTGTTTATAGACCCTTTACGTTTATAAATAACAATTTATTTTTAGTATCCCTCTTTAAACAACGTAAAAACAGAGATTACTACTTGTTTTCTCTAATACAGACAAGGTCTGAAAAGTGATCTTAAGGTCTCCAAACTATCTTTATTTCAAATCAGATGTCAATTTCGTTATCGTGAGTCATTATTATATGTCTTATAGATATTACAGTGCGAATTTAGAGACATTTAATTTCAAGGCCCAATTGTCCCAAAAAACTTGGATAATAAACTTGAAAATCAGTGGTTTTTCAGCGATATTCGGAATCCAAAAATATTTTTTCAATTCCCTAAATTATATGTCTTAGAGATATTACAGTGCGAATTTAGAGACATTTTATTTCAAGGCCAGTTGTCTTGAAAATCGTGGATAATAACCTTCAAAATTAACGATTTTCAGTAATATTCGGAAACAAAAAATATATTTTATTAAAGCTATTTATAGACCCGTTATGTTTATAAATAACAATTGGATGTTAGTTTTTCTCTTTAAACTACGTAAAAACAGAAATTACTACTTGTTTCGTCTAATACAGACAAGGTTTGAAAAGTGATCTTCGGGTCTCCAAATTATCTTTATTTCAAGTGAGATTTCAATTTCGTTATCCTGAGTCATTATTATATGTCTTATAGATATTACAGTACGAATTTAGATACATTTTATTTCAAGGTCCAGTTGTCCCAAAAATCGTAAATAATAACCTTTAAAATCAGCGGTTTTCATCGATATTCGGAAACCAAAAATATTTTTTCCCTAAAGATATTTATAGACCTTTTACGTCTATAAATAGCAATGTGATGTTAGTATCTCTCTTTAACCAACGTAAAAACGAAAGTACTAATTGTTTCCTCTAATACACCTAATGTCTTAAAAGTGATCCTAAGGTCTCCAAACTATCTTTATTTCAAATCAGATTCAAATTTCGTTATCCTGAGTCATTATTATATAACTTAGAGATATGTCTTAGAGATATTTATCGACACGTTACGTCTATAAGTAGACATTGGATGTTATTATCCCTCTTTAAACAACGTAAAAACATAGAATACTTGTTGTTTCCACTAATATAGACAAGGTCTGAAAAGTTGTCTTAAGGTTTCCAAAATATCTTTATTTCAAATCAGATGTCAATTTCGTTATCCTGAGTCATTATTATATGTCTTAGAGATATTACAGTGCGAATTTAGAGACTTTTTTTTTCAAGGCCCAGTTGTCGCGAATACCGTATATATTACCTTTAAAAATCAGCGGTTTTCAGCGATATTCGGAATCCAAAAATATTTTTTCTCTTAAGATATTTATAAACCCGTTACGTCTAGAAATAACAATTGGATGTTACTATTCCTCTTTAAACAACGTAAAAACTGAGATTATACTTGTTTCCTCTAATACAGAAAAGGCCTGAAAAGTGGTCTTAAGGTTTCCAAACTATCTTTATTTCAAATCAGATGTTAATTTTCTTATCCTGAGTCATTATTATATGTCTTATAGATATTACACTACTAATTTAGAGATATTTCATTTCAAGGTCCAATTGTCCCGAAAAACGTTTATAATAACCTTGAAAATCAGCGGTTTTCAGCGATATTCGGAAACAAAAAATATTTTTTTCCTAAAGGTATTTATAGATCCGTTACGTATATATATAGCAATTGGATGTTATTATCCCTCTTTAAACAACGTAAAAACACATAATACTTGTTTTCGCTGATATAGGCAAGGTCTGAAATCTGGTCTTAAGGTCTCCAAAATATCTTTATTTCAAATCAGATGCCAATTTCATTATCCTGAGTCATTATTATATGTTTTAGAGATATTACAGTTCGAATTTAGAGACATTTTTTTACAAGACCCAGCTATCCCGAAAACCGTTGATAATAACCTTGAAAATTAGCGGTTTTCAAGGATATTCGGAAACCAAAAATATTTTTTACCTAAAGGTGTTTATAGACCCGTTACGTTTATAAATAGAAATTGATTTTTAGTATCCCTCTTTAAACAACGTAAAAATGGAGATTATTACTTGTTTCCTCTAATTCAGAAAAGGTCTGAAAATTAGTCTTAAGGTCTCCAAACTATCTTTATTTCAAATCATATGCCAATTTCGTTATCCTGAGTCATTATTATATGTTTTAAAGGTATTATAGTGCGAATTTAGAGACATTTTTTTTCAAGGCCTAGTTGTCGCGAATACCGTGGATATTACCTTTAAAAATCAGCGGTTTTCCGCGATATTCGGAATCCAAAAATATTTTTTCCCTTAAGGTATTTATAAACCCATTACGTATATAAAAAGAAATTGGATGTTACTATCCCTTTTTATACAACGTAAAAACGGAGATTACTACTTGTTTCCTCTAATACAGACAAGGTCTGAAAAGTTGTCTTAATGTCTCCAAACTATGTTTATTTCAAATCAGATGCCAATTTCGTTATCCTGAATCTTTATAATATGTCTTAAAGATATTACAGTGCGAATTTAAAGACATTTTATTTCAAGGCCCACCTGTCCCGAAAACCGTGGATACCTTGAAAATCAGCGGTTTTCAATGATATTCGGAAAGCAAAAAATTTTTTTACCTAAAGGTGTTTATAGACCCGTTACGTTTATAAATAGCAATTGATTTTTAGTATACCTCTTTAAACAACGTAAAAATGGAGATTACTACTTGTTTTCTCTAATACAGACAAGGTCTAAAATGTTGTCTTAAGGTCTCTAAACTATCTTTATTTCAAATCAAATGTCAATTTCGTTATCCTGAGTCATTATTATAAGTTTTATAGATATTACAGTTCGAATTTAGAGACATTTTATTTCAATGCCCAACTGTCCCAAAAAACGTGGATAATAACCTTGAAAATCAGTGGTTTTCAGCGATATTCGGTATACAAAAATATTTTTTCAATTCCCTAAATTATATGTCTTAGCGATATTACAGTGCGAATTTAGAGACATTTTATTTCAAGGCCAGTTGTATTGAAAATCGTGGATAATAACCTTCAAAATTAACGATTTTCAGTAATATTCGGAAACAAAAAATATTTTTTATTAAAGGTATTTATAGACCCGTTACGTTTATAAATAACAATTAGATGTTAGTTTCCGTCTTTAAACCACATAAAAACGGAGATTACTACTTGTTTCGTCTAATACAGACAAGGTTTGAAAAGTGATCTTAAGATCTCCAAACTATCTTTATTTCAAGTGAGATTTCAAATTCGTTATCCTGAGTCATTATTATATGTCTTATAGATATTACAATGCGAATTTAGATACATTTTATTTCAAGGCCCAGTTGTCCCAAAAATCGTGGATAATAACCTTTAAAATCAGAGGTTTTCATCGATATTCGGAAACCAAAAATATTTTTTCCCTAAAGGTATTTATAGACCCGTTACGTCTATAAATAACAATATCATGTTTGTATCCCTCTTTAAACAACGTAAAAACAAAGTGTACTAATTGTTTTCTCTAATACACCTAATGTCTGAAAAGTGGTCCTAAGGTCTCCAAAATATCTTTATTTAAAATCAGAATCAAATTTCGTTATCCTGAGTCATTATTATATGTCTTAGAGATATGTTTTAGAGGTATTTATAGACCCTTTATGTCTATAAGTAGACATTGGATGTTATTATCCCTCTTCAAACAACGTAAAAATAGAGAATACTTTTTGTTTCCGCTGACATAGACAAGGTCTGAAAAGTGGTCTTAAAGTCTCCAAAATATCTTTATTTCAAATCAGATGTCAATTTCGTTATCCTGAGTCATTATTATATGTCTTAGGGATATTACAGTGCGAATTCAGAGACTTTTTTTTTTCAAGGCCCAATTGTCGCGAATACCGTATGTATTACCTTTAAAAATAAGCGGTTTTCAGCGATATTCGGAATCCAAAAATATTTTTTCTCTTAAGGTATTTATAAACCTGTTACGTCTATAAATAGCAATTGGATGTTACTATTTCTCTTTAAACAAAGTAAAAATGGAGATTACTACTTGTTTCCCTAATACAGACAAGGTCTGAAAAGTGGTCTTAAGGTTTCCAAACTGTCTTTATTTCAAATCAGATGCTAATTTCGTTATCCTGAGTCATTATTATATGTCTTATAGATATTATAGTGCGAATTTAGAGACATTTTATTTCAAGGCCCCAACTGTCCCGAAAAACGTTGATAATAACCTTGAAAATCAGCGGTTTTCAGCGATATTCGGAAACCAAATTATTTTTTTCCTAAAGGTATTTACAGACCCGTTACGTATATATATAGCAATTGGATGTTATTATCCCTCTCTAAACAACGTAAAAACATAGAATAGTTCTTGTTTCCGCTGATATAGACAAGGTCTGAAAAGTGGTTTTAAGGTCTCCAAAATATCTTTATTTCAAATCAGATGCCAATTTCGTTATCCTGAGTCATTATTATATGTCTTAGAGATATTATAGTGCGAATTTAGAGACATTTTATTTCAGGGCCCAGTTGTCCCGAAAACCGTGGATAATAACCTTGAAAATCAGCGGTTTTCAGCGATATTGGGAAACCAAAATTATATTTTTTATCTAAAGGTGTTTATAGTCCCGTTACGTTTATAAATAGCATTTGATTTTTAGTATCCTTCTTTAAACAACGTAAAAACGAAGATTATTACTTGTTTCTCTAATAGAAACAAGGTCTGAAAAGTGATCTTAAGGTCTCCAAACTATCTTTATTTCAAATCAGATGTGGATAATAACCTTGAAAATCATTGGTTATCAGCGATATTCGGAATCCAAAAATATTTTTTCAATTCCCTAAATTATATGTCTTAGAGATATTACATTGCGAATTTAGAGACATTTTATTTCAAGGCCAGTTGTCTTGAAAATCGAGGATAATAACCTTCAAAATTAACGATTTTCAAATATATTCTGAAACCAAAAATATTGTTTATTAAAGCTATTTATATACCCGTTACGTTTATAAATAGAAATTGGATGTTAGTTTCCCTCTTTAAACAACGTAAAAACGAAGATTACTACTTGTTTTGTCTAATACAGACAAGGTTTGAAAAAGTGATCTTAAGGTTTCCAAATTATCTTTATTTCAAGTGAGATTCCAAATTCGTTATCCTGAGTCATTATTATATGTCTTATAGTTATTAAAGTGCGAATTTAGAGACATTTTATTTCAAGGCCCAGTTGTCTCGAAAAACGTGGATAATAACTTCGTTACGTCTATAAAAAGCAATTGGATGTTAGTATCTCTTTTTAAACAACGTAAAAACGTAAAAACCAGTTCTTCAAAATATCTTTATTTCAATTAGAAACCAATTTTGTTATCCTGAGTCATTATTACATTTCTTAGAGATATTACAGTGCGAATGTAGAGACTTTTTTTTCAAGGCCCAGTAGTCACGAAAACAGTGGATATTACCTTTAAAAATCAGCGGTTTTCAGCGATATTCGGAATTCAAATATATTTTTTCCCTTAAGGTATTTATAGACCCGTTACGTCTATAAATAACAATTGGATGTTACTATCCCTCTTTAAACAACGTAAAAACGGAGATTACAACTTGTTTGCTTTATTACAGACAAGGTCTGAAAAGTGGTCTTAAAGTCTCAAAAATATCTCTATTTTAAATGAGATGTCAATTTCGTTATCTTGAGTCATTATTATATGTCTTAGAAATATTATAGTGCGAATTTAAGACATTTTATTTCAAGGACCAGTTGTCCCGAAAACCGTGGATAATAAACTTCAAAATCACCGGTTTTCAACGATATTCGGAAGCCAAAAATATTTTTTTCCTTAAGATATTTTTAGACCTGTTACGTCTATAAATAATTATTGGATGCTAGTAGTTCTCTTTAAACAACGTAAAAACAGAGAATACTTCTTGTTTCCTCTGATATAGACAAGGTCTTAAAAGTGGTCTTAAGGTCTCCAAAATATATTTATTTCAAATCAGATGTCAATTTCGTTATTCTGAGTTATTATTATATGTCTTAGAGATATTACAGTGCGAATTTAGAGACATTTTATTTCAAGGCTAAGTTGTCCCGAAAAATGTGGATAATAAACCTTGAAAATCAGTGGTTTTCAGCGATATTCGGAATCCAAAAATATTTGTTCCCTAAAGATATTTAACGACCCGTTACATCTACAAATAGCAATTGGATGTTAATATTCCTGTTTAAACAACGTAAAAACAGAGAATAATTCTTGTTTCCTCTGATAAAGATAAGGTCTGAAAAGTTGTCTTAATGTCTTCAAAATATCTGTATTTCAAAACAGATGTCAATTTTGTTATCCTTAGTACTTATTATATGTCTTAGAGGTAATACAGTGCGAATTTAGAGACATTTTATTTCAAGGCCTAGTTGTCCGGAAAACCGTGGATAATAACCATTAAAATCAGCGGTTTTCAGCGATATTCGAAAACCAAATACTCATTATCCTGAGTATATTTTTTCTCTAAAGGTATTTATAGACCCGTTACGTCTATAAATAGCAATTGTAGGTTAGTGTCCCTCGTTAAACAACGTAAATACGGAGATTATACTTGTTTCCTCTAATACATACAAGGTCTGAAAAGTGGTATTAAGGTCTTCAAAATATCTCTATTTCAAGTCAGATGTCAATTTTGTTATTCTGAGTCATTATTATATGTCTTAGAGATATACTAGTGCGAATTATAGACATTTATTTCAAGGCCCAGTTGTCCCGAAAACTGTGGATAATAACCTTCAAAATTAACGGTTTTCAGCGATATTCGGAAACCAAAAATATTTTTTTCCCTAAAAGTGTTTATAGACCTGTTACGTCTATAAATAACAATTGATTTTTAGTATCCCTCTTTAAACAACGTAAAAACGGAGATTACTACTTGTTTTATCTAATACAGACAATGTTTGAAAAGTGGTCTTAAGGTCTCCAAACTATCTTTATTTCAAATCAGATGCCAATTTTGTTATCCTGAGTCATTATTTTATGTCTTAGAGATATTATAGTGCGCATTTAGAGACATTTTATTTTAAGGCCCAGTTATCCCGAAAAACGTGGATAATAACCTTGAAAATCAACGGTATTCAGCGATATTCGGAAACCAAAAATATTTTTTTCCTAAAGGTATTTATAGACCCGTTACGTCTATAAGTAGCAATTCGATGTTAGTATCCCTCTTTAAAAAACATAAAAACAGAGAATATTTCTAGTTTACTTTGATATAGACAAGGTCTGAAAAGTGTTATTAAGATCTCCAAAATATCTTTATTTCATTTAGATGTCAATTTCGTTATCCTGAATCTTTATTATATGTCGTATAGATATTACAGTGCGAATTTAGAGACATTTTATTTGAAGGCCCAATTGTCCCGAAAAACGTGGATAATTGACCTTTAAAAATCAACGGTTTTCAGCGATATTCGGAATCCAAAAATATTTTTTTCCTTAAGTTATTTATAAACCCGTTACGTCTATAAATAGCAATTGGATGTTACTATCCCTCTTTAAATAACGTAAAAACGGAAATGACTACTTGTTTCCTTAAATACAGACAAGGTCTGAAAAGTGATTTTAAGATCTCCAAAATATCTCTATTTTAAATCAGATATCAATTTCGTTACCTTGAGTCATTAATATATGTCTTAGAAATATTATAGTGCGAATTTAAGACATTTTATTTTAAGGCTCAGTTGTCCCGAAAATCGTGAATAATAACCTTCAAAATCAACGATTTTCAGTGATATTCGGAAACCAAAAATATTTTTTCATTAAAGTTATTTATAGACCCGTTAAGTTTATAAATAGCAATTGAATGTTAGTATCCTTCTTTAAACAACGTAAAAACAGAGAATACTTCTTGTTTCCGTTGATAAAGACAAGGTCTGAAAGTTGGTCTTAAGGTCTCAAAAATATCTTTGTTTCAAATTAGATGCCAATTTTGTTATCCTTAGTCATTATTACACTTCTTATAAATATTACAGTGCGAATTTAGAAACTTTTTTTTCAAGGCCCAGTTGTCGAGAATACCGTGGATATTACCTTTAAAAATCAGCGATTTTCAACGATATTCGGAATCCAAAAATATTTTTTCCCTTAAAGAATTTATAGACCCGTTACGTCTATAAATAGCAATTGGATGATACTATCCCTCTTTAAAAAAACGTAAAAACGGAGATTATTACTTGTTTCCTCTAATACAGACAAGGTCTGAAAAGTGGTTTTAAAATCTCCAAAATATCTTTATTTTAAATCAGATGTCAATTTTGTTATCTTGAGTCGTTATTATATGTCTTAGAGATATTATAGTGCGAATTTAAGACATTTTATTTCAAGGCTCAGTTGTCCCGAAAACTGTGGATAATAACTTTCAAAATCAACGGTTTTCAACGATATTCGGAAGCCAAAAATATTTTTTTCCTTAAGATATTTATAGACCCGTTATGTCTATAAATAACTATTGGATGTTAGTTGCCCTCTTTAAACAACGTAAAAACAGAGAATACTTCTTGTTTCCTCTGATATTGACAAGGTCTGAAAATTGATCTTAAGGTCTCTTAACTATATTTATTTCAAATCAGATGCCAATTTCGTTATCCTGAGTCATTATTATATGTCTTAGAGATATTATAATGCGAATTTAGAGACATTTTATTTCAAGGCTCAGTTGTCCCGAAAAACGTGGATAATAACCTTGAACTCAGTTGTTTTCAGCGATATTCGGAAATAAAAAATATTTTTTCCCTAAACGTATTTAACGACCTGTTACGTCTATAAATAGCAATTGGATGTTAGTCTTCCTCTTTAAACAACGTAAAAACAGAGAATACTTCTTGTTTTCTCTGGTACAGATAAGGTCTGAAAAGTGGTCTTAATGTCTCCAAAATATATATATTTCAAATCAGATGCCAATTTCGTTATCCTGAGTACTTATTATATGTCTTAGAGATAATACAGTGCGAATTTAGAGACATTATATTTCAAGGCCTAGTTGTCCCGAAAACTGTGGATAATAACCTTTAAAATCAGCGGTTTTCAGCGATATTCGGAGTCCAAAAATATTTTTTCAATTCCCTAAAGGTATTTGTAACACCCCACGTTTGTTGAAGAGGTCCATTGATAGGCTTAAATGACTAGTGCTTAAAGGGTTTGAAAGTACTACTCATATCAACAAAGTGCACTTTCTTTTCTGGTTGTCCATGCAAAAGAACTCAAAAGTTAAGCGTGCTTGACTGAGAGTAGTCTTAGGATGGGTGACCTCCTGGGAAGGTTCCCGGGATGTGCATGAGTGAGGACAAAATGCGCTGGAAAGGACCCGTGTTGATCTGTGGGCCATGTACACAGCCTGGAGAGCTATCATGAGTGACCGCTCCCGACCCAAGGTTTGGGCCGGGGTGTTACAAATGGTATCAGAGCAACCCTGCGACCGTGTGGTGAGCCTGTGGTCGGGAGTACCTGGGTCACCCACCTAGCGGGGGAGGATTCTGGGTTAGCGGTTATGCTCCCAGGCGCAACGAGGACGTTGCGTTCTTCAAGTGGGGGTGATTGTAACACCCCACGTTTGTTGAAGAGGTCCATTGATAGGCTTAAATGACTAGTGCTTAAAGGGTTTGAAAGTACTACTCATATCAACAAAGTGCACTTTCTTTTCTGGTCATCCATGCAAAAGAACTCAAAAGTTAAGCGTGCTTGACTGAGAGTAGTCTTAGGATGGGTGACCTCCTGGGAAGGTTCCCGGGATGTGCATGAGTGAGGACAAAATGCGCTGGAAAGGACCCGTGTTGATCTGTGGGCCATGTACACAGCCTGGGGAGCTATCATGAGTGACCGCTCCCGACCCAAGGTTTGGGCCGGGGTGTTACATATTTATAGATCCGTTACGTCTATAAATAGCAATAGGATGTTAGTATCCCTCTTTAAACAAAGTAAAAACAGAGAATACTACTTGTTTCTCCTAATACATACAAGGTCTGAAAAGTAGTCTTAAGGTCTCCAAATTATCTTTATTTCAAGTAAAATGTCAATTTCGTTATCCTTAGTTATTATTATATGTCTTAGAGATATTATAGTGCGAGTTTAAAGACATTTTATTTCAAAGCACAGTTGTCACAAAAATCGTGGATAATAACCTTTAAAATCAGCGGTTTTCAGCGATATTCGGAAACCAAAAATATTTTTTCCCTAAAGGTATTTATATACCTGTTACGTCTATAAATAGCAATTGGATGTTAGTAACCCTCTTTAAACAACGTAAAAACGGAGAGTACTAATTGTTTCCTCTAATACTCTTAATGTCTGAAAAGTGGTTCTAAGTTCTCCAAACTATCTTTATTTCAAATCAGATTCAAATTTCGTTATCCTGAGTCATTATTATATGTCTTAGAGATATTACAGTGCGAATTTAGAGACATTTTATTTCAAGGCCCAATTGTTTTGAAAATCGTGGATAATAACCTTCAAAATTAACGATTTTCAGTGATATTCGAAAATTAAAAATATTTTTAATTAAAGCTATTTATAGACCCGTTACGTTTATAAATAGCAATTAGATATTAGTTTCCCTCTTTAAACAATGTAAAAACGAAGAATAACACTTGTTTCTTCTAATACAGACAAGGTTTGAAAAGTGATCTTAAGGTTTCCAAATTATCTTTATTTCAAGTCAGATTCCAACTTTGTTATCCTGAGTCATTATTATATGTCTTATAGAAATTACAGTGCGAATTTAAAGGCATTTTATTTCAGGGCCCAGTTGTCTGGAAAACCGTGGATAATAACCTTGAAAATCAGCGGTTTTCAGCGATATTCGGAAACCAAATACTCGTTATCCTGAGTATATTTTTTCCCTAAAGGTATTTATAGACCCGTTACGTGTATAAATAGCAATTTTAGGTTAGTGTCCCTCGTTAAACAACGTAAACACGGAGATTACTACTTGTTTCCTCTAATACATACAAGGTCTGAAAAGTGGTCTTAAGGTCTACAAAATATCTCTTTTTCAAGTCAGATGTCAATTTCGTTATTCTGAGTCACTATTATATACCTTAGAGATATCTAGTGCGAATTATAGACATTTATTTCAAGGCCCAGTTGTCCTGAAAACCGTGGATAATAACTTTCAAAATTAGCGGTTTTCAGCGATATTCGGAAACCAAAAATATTTTTTCCTTAAAGGTATTTGTAGACCCGTTAGGCCGTTACGTCTATAAATAGCAATTGATTTTTAGTATCTCTCTTTAAACGACGTAAAAACGGAGATTATTACTTGTTTCCTCTTATATAGACAATGTCTGAAAAGTGGTCTTAAGGTTTTCTAACTATCTTTATTTCAAATCAGATGTTAATTTCGTTATCCTGAGTCATTATTTTATGTCTTATAGATAATATAGTGCGAATTTAGAGACATTTTATTTCAAGGCCCAGTTGTCCCGAAAAACGTGGATAATAACCTTGAAAATTAGTGGTTTTCAGCGATATTCGGAAACCAAAAATATTATTTTCCTAAAGGTATTTATAGACCCGTTAGTCCGTTACGTCTATAAGTAGCAATTGGATGTTCGTATCCCTCTTTAAACAACGTAAAAACAGAGAATATTTCTAGTTTCCTCTAATAGAGAGAATGTCTGAAAAGTGGTCTTAAGGTCTCCAAAATATCTCTATTTTAAATCAGATGTCAATGTCGTTATCTTGAGTTATTATTATATGTCTTAGAGATATTATAGTGCGAATTTAAGACATTTTATTTCAAGGCCCAGTTGTCCCGAAAACCGTGGATAATAACCTTCAAAATCAGCGGTTTTCAACGATATTCGGAAACCAAAAATAGTTTTTTCCTAAAGGTATTTATAGACCCGTTACGTGTATAAATAGCAATTGATTTTTAGTATCCCTCTTTAAAAAACGTAAAAACGAAAATTACTACTTATTAATCACCTAATTTATGTGGGCTTCTTATTATTAAGGCTAGTCCTAGGTATAAAATGGTCTTTTCAACAATTTGTGCTCTTATTTTACTCAAAAATTCAGAATCAAAGTCCAACTAGGCTTAAACCCTTTTAACCTTATAGTTGGGCCTTTTCTACTACACATGGTCATGGATGGGCTAGTTACTTATTAAACACAACTTTTATACTACTTTTTTGTTAACGCGACTGCTAGATAAAACTGATGACCAACGCGAGCTCAAAGCTTTTCATAAAAAATGTTAATCGTCGACAAATTACTTCAAATCGTCATTATTAAACAAGCCAAACTACTCCTCTCATCCAACATAAATAAAACTATGAACACACACTTTAATGGACGGACCAATCAAAGTACTCCACAGCTAATAAAAAATAACTAACAGCCTAATCAAAACGACAAATTACGAATCGAAAAATGTTAAAACTTATCACTAGTTTAACACGTGAAACACGAACAACCTTGTCTGCACGACTACACCTAGAAACTGATAGATGAATCATTTCAACCAAAACCTTAAGGTGATGGTTGAGGCTCAACTATTACGGAGTATATGTTTATCCTATTAAGATTATGGTTGATGCCAAACTATAATATCATATCATATTAGTGTGCTTTACAACAAATGCATGTGTACTACACAATATATTTTAACGTTTAGATTAAATTATGTCAATAAAAACTTATAAATTCGTTGATACAATCAAAGACCTGATTCATGCGCACCCGATTATGTGATAGATCCTCTTTGTATGATTAGGACTTTTATGCCTTGATTTTGTGTGTCTGTTGAGGAGCCCTGAGTTTGATTTTTTTTTTCTAGCTTGTTCTTGCACATCCAGAATTGTATCACTTTGATGTTTGATTGATACAAATGTGGTTGGTTTAACTGTTTGTATGTTGGGTAATTGTTTGGAGTTATTGCTTCAAACTGACCCCTAGGGTTATCTTAATAGGTGTGTGACACGCTTATCAAGTGCACAACGATCTTACACAATAGTTATTGTTCTTAGAAATACATGATAGGTTCAGACAATTTTTTTTGTAAATTACAAATCACAAATTAAACACGAACATATATTAATTTTTTTTAAGGAATAAAAAAAGATTTAGTAGAGAAGAGCTTTTGTCGGCAGTGAAGGACCTTAGTTATGTTCGGAGGGGACCCTATTCCCGTTGATGTTCCATATTTATACAAAAAGTCATCATCCGACTCGCTTGGCTTAATAATTAGATGTTAAATATTCACACACGATAGTTTAAAGTTCGACGTCTCTCATCAATTGCTCCAAGATCTGCCACTAAATTACCGGGTACAAAACAATCAAAGCCGCTACGTGGAGTCAAGTGCGTAACAACACATCTAGGTTCGATTGAGGAACTAATAACCTACTTAGCTTTAACTTGCATGAATCCTAAGCTTTGGTTTCGTGATTGGGTGAAAATTATTTAAGTATTGTACAAATGGAGGTCGTTTACTTTACAACAAATGCATAAATGTACTATACTTCAAGGTTTGGATTATATTATATCAATAAAACTTGTAAACCTAATGATACAATCGAAGGCTCGATTCGCGCTCATGATTAAACATGGCCTTAGTGACTCCTTAGACGCCCCTTCATTGCTGTTAGAATATGCAAACGGGTCGGGCCATACCCAAACGGAGGAGAGACGGTCCACTTTACAACACAAGGGAGGTTCCATCCTAAAACCAATTGGCAATAGGAGGAGTAACCACTTGGTTATAAAGTGATAACATCTCTCTTTCTCCAACAATGTGGGACAACTCACATGTGAGTTTTATATTCCAACACGTCCCCTCAGATGTGAGGTCCCATCGAAACCCAGGGCGAAACCATGAGAGCGCACCGATGTGGGAATTAACAAATCCTCAAAGAGGCCCTCCACCGGTGGCATAATTTGGGCCCAGTTTAAATTTGAAACCCAGGACGAAACCTTGGGCTCTGATACCATGTTAGAATATGCAAACGGGTCGGGCCACACCTAAACGGAGGAGAGACGGTCCACTTTACAACACGAGGGAGGTTCCATCCTAAAACCAATTGACAATAGGAGGAGTAACCACTTGGTTCTAAAGTGATAACATCTTTCTTTCTCCAACAATGTGGGACAACTCACATGTGGGTTTTATATTCCAACAATTGCTACTAGGCCAGGGTGCGACTTTACTTCAATTTTCCGTCTTATCATTTTTTTTTTTTTTGCAATCCTCTTATAACGTACAATTAGGTGAAGTGTAACGCACATCTGTAGATTGAATACTACTCTTTACTTGCATTGCTAGTACATGAACATATGGAGAATAAGAACATTATATTGCTTTAGAGTGACGTTTCTTTTTGTTGGCATTCACATCTAATGCCGTTTCGTTTCAATTTCGTCAATCCCAACGTTAAAATGATACGAGTATCGTTTTTTTTTGTTGCCTTTTGTCTTCTCTTTTACTCAAAAAGAAAATTGAATCCGTTTGCAACCACCAAAAGCCAACCTACTATTTCATGCGTTTATGCACTTGTTTTCTACTACTCCTTTTGTGTTCACATGTCTTTCATGATCTCTTTCCTAAGCTCCAAACTAACGTTCAACATGCATTTGAATATCTTAGTCTAATGATTAAGATTGAATTATCATAGATTGTCACTTAGACTTTCGGTTCGAGCTTTAATTCGATCACCTCTCTTATGTATCAAAAAAAGAAAAAAAAAAACTTAAGACTTTTCAGTTATTGTCGTATTTTGAATTACTTTTCTGCAATGGCAAAGTCGAATTTACAAATAGGGAGAGCGAAAAATTACAACGGAGATAAACTAGAAAATGACATAACGTAAACTTGAAAAATATTCGAAAATTTAAGCTAAAATTTTTGAATTTTTCATTGTCGAGTGTATTAGTCCACACTAAACTATGACATTCAAATCATCTTATCATAAGTTGATATTTTACTCAGAAACTTTGTACAACAACAATAAGTTTTAATGGTAACTCAACCCTTACCTTAATCCTCCTCTCTTACATTACATAAAAAAGCAGTAAAATACTCACAAAAGGTAACAAATTTTCATCCTCACTCTAATCACATTTGGATGAGTCGTTTCACAAAAAGTCATCTTACGATAAAATATTTTTGTTATTGTGAGTTGATGAGTGAAAATATATCAACTTTAGAAGTAGATCTTTTGTTGTTGTGAATGATCTTACATTTTCATACGCGAAAATCAAGCTGTGTCGTCGTCATTTTATTTGCAATTCAAGTTTCTTTTAATTCAGTAAGACCTTGTTCTTTCCAACTTAATTTCATCTTATTTAGGTTCACCTCAGCTCTATATATTCAGTACAATTTAATTCAGTTGTAGTCATTTCTCTTCACAAAAGTAACTCTTATTTCAGCTTCATTGATTACGTTCACTTCCAACAATCGAAAAGAACAATGCATTGTGGGAGAACAATCATCGTGACTCCAATAAATGTCAAATCACTTTATATTTTATTAGACGGTTCTCCATCCACATTCTTATCTCTTACAATGAAGCCCGTGGTGTATATCGTATGAGACAAA
This sequence comes from Heliosperma pusillum, assembly GCA_022085475.1. Lineage (NCBI taxonomy): Eukaryota > Viridiplantae > Streptophyta > Magnoliopsida > Caryophyllales > Caryophyllaceae > Heliosperma > Heliosperma pusillum. The sequence continues at coordinate 26,482 of JAIUZE010000361.1, forward strand.
GGGATAATGGATTAAAGATAACCTAATGGATATTATTAAAAAAATAAATTCAAACAAACTGTGGTGTACAAATTTCCTACGATCCATTTCCTTTTAAGTTTTGTAGGATATGTATTTGCATTATCTCATTTCGTATTAAAACAAATCAACGATAATGACCTAAAATTATGTTTTTTAGTACGTAGGGTTGTGACGAACTAGGTTGTAAATATAAAAACAGTATATTTATATTGCAGAAAATATATCATTTGCAATATAAAAATCGTAGTATATTGTGACGCATAAAATGATTCATTTTTTTGCTAGTAAGGTTGTTGGGGAGTAAAGGTTTTAGGGTAAGTTTCACCATTATTTGACTTGTTAATTATTCTTAAATAACAAGTAAATGAAGGATGAATGAACAATTTTACAAGAGCTAATTTTCACCATACATATTCGTTTTAAATGTAGGTTTTTTTTAAGTGTATCGTAAGAGTCAATTTATATCGACTTATAAGAACGTGAATTTATAAATATCAACACTTAATGAATGAATAAATAAGCTAATTTAAGTACTCCATTAGCTCCGTGTCATAATTGTTGCCCAAATTCTTATTTAAGACGGCACTATCCGTCTTAAGGTTAAGACGAGTCAAATACATACCAAATCACCCAGGCCACTTATTGCGTAAAAAATACAAAAAGTTTTATCTTTATTACAAACATGTGTTAGTATTTGACACGTCTTAAGTTTAAGACGGATAATATCCGTACTCGTTAGTAATTTTGGAACTGGTCATAGGAGTTTCAGTAGGTCTTACTTGCGACAGATCGGATCTTGCGACGGGTATTTTGTGAGAGAAAATGGGTATAGGGGACAAGGTGGGCATCCCCCATGTGCTTCTTCACTCACCATTAATGGGTATTTTGTGAGAGAATATGCTATCCGTCTTAAGCTTGCGACGGATAGTGTCCGTCACAAATGAGAATTTGTGTGGGAGTTTTGCTTTTAAGCCTACGTTGAAGAATATTCGAGTAGGAAAATGACATGGCGACACCGGGTGTTACTCAAATTGTGCGACACCCGGGTTATAATTGTAATTTACTTGTACATTTTGCTTTTTCACTATCAAAATTCAAATTTTAAACTAACTAATAATAAAGGGTAAATGAGGAACTTAACTTAATAATAATAATAAATTTATAAAAAAACAATTGAAAGATTGAGTGCAATATTATCATGCGGTATATGTGGAAGAAATGAACAACCTACTGGCTGCTGATCGTTCATGTTAGACCTATGGTGGAATTAGTAAATTGATTGTTTTTACACAAATTTTCATTTAAGACGGATAGTTCCGTCTTAAGCTTAAGACGGGTCAATTACATACCAAATTACCCCATTTATTGCCCGGAAAATACCAAAAGTTTTGTCTTTATTATTGTCACTTGCTAGTATTTGACCCGTTTAAAGCTTTAAAATGATATATCCTTCTTAAGCAAGACTTACTGTTGTTTTTATAGGAAAAAAAATTCATTTCTTATGAAGTCTCATAAAGCGAAAATTAAATGTGTCGATCAATTTGGGTTCGGGTTTACAAGAATTTACGTAGGATCGAGTCTTTATTGATTCTGAGTCATTCTCGGATGAGTTGTTATCAAGTTATTTTGGGAAAACGGGCAGTTTGCAATAATTAACACTCAGGTTGGGTTGAATAGGGTCGGATCAATACAAATTCGAGGTCAGATTCTTTGTGGTCATTAATTTGGATTTTCGTCGAGTTATTCGGACCAAAACATTCAGTTGGGTAAGTTTTGTCGGGTCTAACTAAAGTATCCACAATTAATCTTTTCCCTTCTCTTGAATTTCTACTGTAACACACGAGCAATTTAGCAAGATGCAGTTTTTATATACTCCGTATAACCTAGATATATGTAGCTGACGTGTTATATATATGTACAGTTTTTATATACTTCGTATATACATTCATACCTTAATTGATACACGATATGATTTGATGAAGATAAAATGTGTGTTATGATAAGTAATGTATAATATTTTACATATAGTTTAGTTTTAATTGATGTCTTTTTTATTTTCCTTTATTAATATAATAAACTGTAAATTACGGTTTTATCCCTACGATATTGGCGCAAAAACTATAATTACTTTTTAATTTTTAATTTTTTTCTATTTTTTTATTAGGGTGTTACCGAGTTTCGGTAACACCCGATATCGCTCTAGCACTACCCATTCGAGTATGGGTAGATTACATTGAAAATTCGATTATAATTACTTTGTACGTATCATATAATTGACGTTTTACCTAACTTTTCCGTCGTTATTTATTTCTTACGTGTATCAAACATTCACTACACACTACCTACACGAAAAATTCAACTAGTATTGTCACTCTCCTTTATTCATGCAGTAGGTCTTGCTTAAGACGGGTCGGATCTTGCAACGGGTATTTTGTGAGAGGAAATGGGTAGAGGGGACAAGATGGGCTCCCCCATGTGCTCTCCACTCACCCTTGATGAGTATTTTATAATAGAATATGGTATCCGTCTTAAGCTTAAGACAGATACCTCCGTCTGAAATAAGAATTTTGGTTATTCATGTCTTAGCCCCACAATAATAATTCCAATTTTCCAACCATGCACGCCAAGAAAGCACCACCAATTCTAAATAGTAAATCGTCATTATTACTAATGGCCCTAATTTTGTAATAGAAATATCTAAATTTATATTGTTTCAGACGGGTTAAGCGGTCACGCCCCATCACAAAAGAGCATGGCAAGTCTGAAACAATAAGACGGGTCACCCCGTTTGTATCTAGACATTATGTAGAATTAAATATACTTTGGGTTTTCAAACATATATCTAGGAAATGTATAATTTCACACCGTGAGCCAGTGTATAGTAACATGCAATTAGACTTAGCTTTAATTGTGGATTGTTGACATTAACAAAATCAGTAGGTCTTGGTTGCGACGGATCGGATTTTGTAACGGGTATTTTGTGAAAGGAAATGGGTAGAGGGGACAAGGTGGGCACCCCCCATGTGCTCTCCACTCACCCTTGATGGGTATTTTGTGAGAGAATATGGTATCCGTCTTAAGCTTGCGACGGATAGTGTCCGTCACAAATGAGAATTTGTGTAACAAAATATGTAGTGTGTATTATCTTTTCTCTATATCTACCGAGTGCATGTCGAGGATTCAGAAATGCATATATAAGAAATACTCGGAAATTATGAATCATTTATTTTAATTTTTTCGATATATGAATTCTTTGCCGATGTGTCTATATTTATATCGGTAACGTGAACGCATAATTGAAAAACTGAAATAAACTTTGTTCAACAACTTCAAATATCTAAAATTGAATAAATTGCAAGTAACAAATGATCATGATTACTTACAAGATTCATCCTAGATTGTTCTACTTACAATGAACAATAAAAAAAGAAAAAAAAAATGCCCCCTTCAATGATCCTAGGCAAGACAAAAAATACTTGCCTAAATCTTGAGGCTTTTAAGAGTTGTTTCTGCAATTGCCAAAAACTTCATTGCAGATCACTCTTTTGCTAACTAATTAACCAACTAATTACTTTTACACAAAATAGACACTAAATTCAACTAATTTAATTAACTAAATAACCTTAAACTTAATTAAATAGAGGAAGATAATATAGCATCCCAATCAATCTCATGAGATGGACAACTTTCTAAAAAGAAATTCTCCGAACCAACATCTTCTCCATCACCGAACGTCAGTTCCGACAACGGAGACGATCCACCTGAATACGAGTCGGTTTCAAGTCCGCTATCGACTTTAATCTCAGCAACTTTCTCTTTCGCAGTCTCGGCTTTTTTAGACTTCCTTGACTTACCAAGGTTACCTTGTTTAGCCAAATTCGCACAAATAACCTCAAGTTTTGCGTCAACAGCCGAATGAAGTGGCTTATACTCCCCAAAATCTCCGCCAATGTGAGACCCCACGTGGCGGAGATTAGGGAAGTTAAGACGGGCAAAATCCCCCCTCAGCTTATAAGCCGCCTTGTCATAGGCCAAGGCGGCTTCTTCAGCTGTTTCAAAAGTACCTAACCATAACCGGGTCCGGTTTTTGGGTAGACGAATCTCGGCTACCCATTTACCCCAGTGGCGTTGCCGGACCCCACGGTATAGTTTATTGGGCTTAGCGGGTTGACCCGTTTGTTTCATGGGTACGGGTTTGGGTGCAAGAAAAGTGGAAAGATTGTTGTTCTGGTAGATAATATTATTATTATTACTATAACACGTTGGTAGTTCGAATTGTGTATGGATTTGATGATCAAACCCTAATAACTCCTGAGTCGGGATCGGGTTCGGGTTTGGGTTAAGATAGTTTAGCCCGTAAAAGTGGGCTTGACCATCTAAAAACATGGTGTTATTGGGGTCAAGAGATGGTGGTGGTAAAGAAGAAGTTGAGGTTTTCATGAAAGGTGAAAGAGCTTCCATGAGCTCATTACCATAACTTGAACTATTACTATTATTACTACAAAATAACATATCCATGGTTGCCATTTTTTTTTTACTTTTTTTAGTTATTTTTTTAAATATTGAATGATAAAAAACTTAGCGATCAGGAGTATCCTCAACCGACAGCTGAACCTGTTACTTAATAAAATCCAAGTAATAGGTTATAAAATTTTTAAAAAAACAAGAGAATGAGAAACAAATAGATATCTCTTCTCTTTAAATTTAAGAAAAAAAAATAAAAAAAATCAACTTTGAGGGAACAAAAATTTACCCTTTAAAAGTTGATGAGAAATTTAGTGAAACACTGTAGTAAAAAAAATTAACAGTGAATCCAAATTTCTGAAAAACAAAAACTATCTTTCAAATAAATGAAGCAATGATTTTGGAGTGTCAAAAAATTTAATTAAAACCAAAGAAATGGTGAAATTTTTGAAAACCAAGATCAAAACTTTAAACAAGAAAGATAAATTGATTAACAGAAAAGGATTACCATGAAAAAAAGGATTAATTAAGAGAGTAATTAAGGAAGAAAATTACAGTGATTAAGGAAAAGATGAAGATCTGAAGGCTCACTAAATTTTGTGATTAATTAGGGTGGAAATTAAGAAGGGAAAACACTCAAGCCTCACTTTTTTTTTTTTGAAATTTTGGGTTGGTTTATTTTGATGATGGAAATGGAGTTATATAAGCAGCCAAAATACAAAATTAGTGAATTACCCTTGTATTTGTTATTTGTTTATTTGATGATGGTGTACTGTGAAGGGTAATTTGGTCTTTTTAAGTGTTGTTTTTTATTTATTTTTTTGGTTTTGGTAAACTGTTGTGTGTGACGTAAGATGGATATCAGCATTTGGTTTGGCCAATGAGTAGTGTCCACGTGTGATTTTACCAAAAAGACTCTTGGTTTTGCCACGTGTCTTTTGTTGATTATAAGGTTGGACTATTGGAGGATTTGAGGAAACTATGCTTAAAAGTCTACAAATGTCATAATCATAATTATACTTTTAAACGGCACGATCGTTTTGAGCTTGAGCTTAAGCGTAAGCGAAAGCGTATATGTCCTTGAAATATAGTCGGAGTTTGAAGCTCGTGTAAGAGTTCGATTTTAAAATAGTCGAGTCTAAACAAAAAATAAAGTTCGAGCATAGTTACGAGAAATCTTTAGCTTAAACTGCGCCATGTGAATTCATATCCATTGTCTCCGGTACACATTGGGTACGGTAAACCCTCATGTATACATAACCATGTACACTAGGTTTGCATGACCATAGGAAAATATGAGGTTAAATTGTCCTACATCCAAGAACCCTATGATCACAAGTATTTAAGATAAATATGATTAAAAAAATATTAAATGATACATTGAGTTTAAAAACTGAAAACGAACTTTAATATGAACCCTGGAACAACTCGGTTTTTATCAAGCTCATATTCGAGCTAAATATCGAGTTAACCGAGCTTCAATTGAACCTGTTTTGAAAACTTGAGAAGCCGACTCAGTTCATTTACATCCCTTAGTTCAATAATTCCATAATTGTTTTGTTTGTGTTAATAATAATAGAACGTTGCATTTCGTCATCATACATCATACAATACCATAGGCCAAACAATTACTTTGGAATTAAAAAAGTGTAGTGTTTTATTTGTCAAAAGGTGGTGCAACGAATAACTGAAAGGCAAAAAATTAATTAGTAAACCAGATAATGGTATTTTAGTGAAGTCAGAGTAGATTGATAACGTTTATCACTTAAAAACTAACAGGCTTATTATCTTTAACTTAAGTAATCCCGTAATGACACAATTTCACGTCTTAAACAAATTAAAGTTGATAATCTAACTAATATATAAAGGGAAAAAATAAAATAAACTCTCTTTATTTATCATCCACATCCTCTATGTGGAGAACTTGCGATGCATAACCCTCTAGCACTATGGTATACGGAGTACTTTAGAAATATACAAATTTTTATTTGGGATGAGTATTTTCAGTCACAAGCTTATGACGGATCACGAGCTGCAAATAGGGATGATAAGAAATCTAGGACACTACTCAAATCCACAGATTGGACCCTAATGGACTGGATATGAATCTTATTTTTATGGATTCAATGAATATGAGTCAAATATGGATCCAGAAAAATTTACGCGGATCTGGATCTGGAAATTGTTGTTAAGATCCTGATCCTACCCATGGATCCATATCATTAATTGTCCATTCTATAAAATACTGTCTCTTATCCAATCCAATGTACCCAATTTTCATTTTTGTACAATCAAATCCAATGTACCCATTTCCTTTTTGGGTAGCATTTAAACCATTTTATCCTTACAATACCCATTTAATTACATACAATGTCATCAACTAGACTACTATTCAACACTAAAATTCAAGGGCAATTTATGACATTTTACCATTTGTGAGACATTTTTCGTAAAACTTGTGCCCGGATTTACTGGTACACTAGCTTTTGAACCCGTGCGGGCGATCTTCAAATTTGCATTATAATTAATATTTATATTATTATATCATTGTCATAATTTATACGTAATATATAAATAACACTCATGTACGTGCCTTTTTTCGAGTATAAATAAATAACTATTTGTATATCTAATATCATGAAAAATAATATTTATATTATAATTTAAAGTTAATTGACTTGAACTGAACTTGTAAAGACTGAAATTATGTTAAAAAAAACAGGGATAAGTGACCATCACCCACCAATTACCATCGGATCCTGACATATGTTCATTACCCACCACCCACCATTCACAACTTGCAACCCACCACACTACTCATCATTACGTATAACTCTTAGTCTTCCACAAGTTCACAATTCAACTCTCATTTCTATTTTTCCAATTTTTGAGTTTCCTCTCCTTTTGTGGGCGGTGTGTGGGCCGTGATCCAAGTGTGAGTTATTGGAGTTTTCTTTTAAAATTTTGAAAGTGGAAACTAACCCTGGCTTCAACTTTGAACAATTGTGAAATTAGGCTTCGTAAGTTTCATTTATAGCAATTAATAAAGCGCATAAATTTAACCAAGAGTGAAAAATGCGACCATGTTTTCTATTTCTCATTAAACTATCATAAAAAAAATATTTTATATTGATATTACGACTTATAACAATTTTTTGTAACAATTTCAACCATGTTAACTACTCTCCCCACACAGCAATGATGTTCTAACTTCTCTAATATATGTGAGGAGTATTTTTTTGAAGTGTGAAAACCATAGGTGGATAGAGGGAGTTCTATATGATTAGAAAAATGATTATACATCGGATGTACTACCTCAGACTACTATAAATTTGAGTTTTTAAGCATTTTTTTCGACCTTTTTAAAGTTTATAAACTACATTTTAAATCTTATATGCGATGTTTATTGTAAAGCTCATAATTAATTCATAATTTTTAATACTAAACTCAAAAACTTTATTGTAAAGCTCAAAAACTATATTATCTGTGGTAGTACATCAGATGTATAATCCACTTACTGCTATATGATTAATTATTCATCTGGAAACAATTTACATTCTTGTATAATAAACATAATAAAGACTTAAAAAATTTCATAAAGAACTCTTACATATTTAGATTGATGATAAATGGTCTAAAAATTGTCAAAAGTATTATATAAATTATTATAAAATAAATAAAGTTGTAATAATTTAAATTGTATATTTGATTAAATTGATTTTAAAAAGATCATTTGGTGAAATATTTTTATTGGATAACACATATTTTTAGCACTATCTTTGAATTTTGATTCTGTGGTGACTCTTACATTTATTGGATAACACATCAAGTTATTTATTATACCATATTCGTGTAATCCTGTTGTCTAGGATCACATACGGACACTCTTATCCAAATTAAAGGTTACATTCATTTTTAGTCAATCAAACTTCATTCTAAAATTTGTTCATAAATAGTGCTAAAAATATGTACTTGGGACGAAACTTATAAATATATATATTCCTTATGAAAAATTTATATAAAATTTAAATGATATTTTTCAAAACAAAGAGTCACGTATATCATGATAGTAATAATATTTTTTAAAACAAAGAGTCACGTATATCATGATAGTTACCGGGTGTCATTCGTAGTGTAATACCTTTTCACACCTGTACCGGCTAAATAAACCTTATCTATTTATATATATTGTGATATATCGGATACTTTTTCACAACATTATATATTTCTCGAAGTTTCAGAAATTACAATGTAGTCGTGATCTCATTTTAAGTTCATTATCGAGAAAGTTATTTACGGCCAAAACTATTACTTTCGATCAATCAGTGAGCCGGTATAAGTGTAATATTAATGAAATACGAAGTATATATGTAAGAGATAAGAATTTATAATGCATAATAGATTATAGTTCACAATGTAATCTTTATTGAGTTATGTTCTTAATATACATGAAAAATTCTCTTAAAAATACGACATAATGCTTATCCTTGTCGTTTCGATCTTCCAAATTTAACCATGTATGTACCATGGCTTAAGAATAATGAGAGCATACAAATAAAAAATATTGAATTTAGAATTATTTATGCATGGAATATTATGGTAGATTGTTGAACAAATAAGATCATTTTTTTTTTTGCAAATTTTGAAGAGCATATCAAGTAACTGGGCGTTGCTTTGTTAAGCCATAACTATGACATTAAATTAATCAAATTTGCTCACAGGCGCTGCCAATATTTTAGGAGATATATATTATTGGCAAGTTTTATAACTTTGTATATTGTAAATTGATTTGTATTTTAAATTGGGAAAGATTTGTGGGGATTGACTAGCTTCAATTCAAATTCAAATTAAATTAGATTGCTAATTGGTAATTGCTAATACTCATAGGCTAAATAAAATATTTCTAAACAATTCAGGTTATGACACGTGACAACTTATTAGGTAATCGGCTTCAACTTTAATATTATATATATGATATATGATGATTGAATTAGATAGGAGGGAGTATTATGTAGTAAGAATATATAAAATCCTACCAATTTTTACAATTTAAGACCAGGGATTTTTTATGGGTGGTTTTAAATTTACATTATAATTTAAGTTGTCAAATTTCAAGGGTACGCAAGTGAATATGATTTATGAAGCATTAGAAACTTAAGACTAGGTTTAGTCCTTAATTTAGAGTTTGATAAAGTTTGATGATAAGAAATACCGCAAAGTCTAAAGTTTATCGACACACGAAAATGACATCCATGAAATGAACACTCTAGAGTCTAGACATAAAAAGTGTAATACAAATTATAAAAAGGAAATTGTACCCAAAAAAAAAAAATTATAAAAAGGAAACGTATTAGCTAGGCTTCTTTAAGTTTGGATTGAAAATTACGGAATAATTAATTAAGCTAATTGCAACCGCAATTTTCTGCTTTGACTTTCAGACTTTTCTGCTAACAAATATTTAAAATTACAGTTAGTGTTGTTTCAAATGGACTATTTTGTTCTGAAGCAATAAGATGGAATTTTGTAACCACTTTAGAGTTAGATGTAACCAATATTGAAAACAAGTTGATATAAGCTGTGGTTACATTTTATCGAAAAGTGGTAACATAATTCCGTCTTATTTTTCAGACGGAAATGCTCCGTCTGAAATAAGAATTTGCGTTAAAATTATTATTATTATCATTTATTTTTTGGTACATTAAAATTATTACTTTTATTAACTGGACAACATTAGTCGATGATTAATTAGATGTAGATCGTTTACCGTTGAAGTTTGCTAATCATCGCCATCAAACTTATCAATATAACGTCACAATAAAGGTATATGACAGGTACTGAAAATTTGTTGAATCGGTTAATGGTTTTATGAATATATAAAAAAAAAAACAATACAAAGTATATTCTCTTATAGTTTAGGAATTTGATGACATGGTTTTTTCGTAGCGGATACAATTATACAAAAATTATATTATAATACTCGTAATTTCTTTGAAACTCAAAAATTTAAAGTTCAAAAACTTTATTTTCATGCTCATGAATTTTATTTCTATGTTCAAAAAGTTTATGTCGATAATCAGAAATTTTTCGATATTGAATAGTAGGCAACTCAAAAAAATAATTTTTTGCTCAGTAAATAAAGTCTTGAGGTACTACCTACTTCTAAGTACCATCCTTTTTTCCCACGATTATTTGCCGGGACATTTTTGAACCTTTATTTTCTCCCCTAGTATTTAGCCATAAGTCATTATTATATATTAACTTATGTATGCATAATGCATGTACATACAAAAATCATGTTGCATTGTTAGTATCCATCTTCTACACAAGTATTGTTGGTTTACATATATTTTTAGAGAAAATTAAGAAAGCACAAATTTCTTTATCACTTTTTCAAAATTCCATCTTTCAAATACCAATAATTTTATTGGTTCTGCACGACTCGTCATACAATTAGCTATTCATTTATACTTTAAAATGCATTAATATATTGTCTATTCGATGTTGAACTATTTATAGCGTAATATTTCAACTATACAAAATATAAACTCTAGATTTTGTTTAACGAAATACATCAAAGAAATGTACGATAGTCATTTTCTATTAATCAAGGTAAATGAATAATAATCCTAGCTACAATTACTCATAATTCTAATTGCAATTTCTGGTTTGAGCCGTCTGAAATAAAGACAGAGTTTTGTGACCTTTTTATGATCAAAGGTAATCATAATGATCTAGTTAGTGTTACAGCTTATTATGTTAACTTGTTCTCCAAAAGTAGACACATTTTGCTGTAAAATTGTCACAAAATTTAAAAATCATCTTTAAAAAATCAACTGACAATGAGTTGTTTTAACTTAACAAGAGGTTTCGTGTTCGAGCCCTGAGAATACAGTAGTATCAAAATTTATAAGAGAGGGTTTTATCTCCCCATTGATTATACCCGGCTCGAATTCGAATTAAACCGAATGATTTTAAAAAAAAATAAGTTTAAAGGGAGACCAACTCAACTGTAATTAAATTAGTCAATATTGAAAGTCAATGGAGACGAGCGAGCATGATATGCTAGCAAAAAATATTATTGTTGATAATTATATCACCTGGAACTAACAAATGATATGTCAACTCATAGTTTAAATACTTGAACGTCGAAACCTACGATGCAATGTACTCCTTCCTAGTCACTCATTTATTCCCCTTTTCCTTTTACACAAAAATTAAGGAAATGAATTTGGACCACACAAAACACACTACCCCACATACAAATGAATTTAGACCACACAAAACACACAACCCCACATCCAAAAAGGGAAAGAGGGAAGAAAACCCGACTTACCCAATAAGGAAAGAGGGAAGAAATGACCGACTAGGAGGGAGTATCATTGACGCGAGGTTTTTCGTCGCCCTCCCCCGGTCAAAACAAAATTTATAAACTCAACTACTAATGTAGTAGCGGTAGTCGAGGTCGATCCACAAAGAGGTCAAGGATTGAGTACAAGTTCGTCTTAAACTATAAGCTAGCTACGCAAATCATGAACTGGTAAAGATTAAGCTAATATCTAAGCTAAAAACTAAACAAGTAACAAAAATAATGGTCTAAACAATAAGAAAGGCCTAGGGCTCGATTACACCACCAACAAGTTTCTTTCACATTCATAAGTCTCTTTAACTAGTTGTCAAGCAATCGGTTTAAGAGGAAAACGCCTCAAGGTATCTCCCGCCCCCCTCCCGGGTTCGCGGTCAATACAAGTAGTCCCGATTACCTCCCTCCCGGGTTCGCAACCGGCATCTTAGGACACAACTAGAACCCACTCCCATGGTATCCTAGCGATGGTCTAAGTCCTTAGGCCCGCATCTAATTTCCCAATTATCCCCCTCCCTTTCCCAAGGGTAGGCTTCTAATTGAAGGTCAAGGGCACCCCACCTCGGTTCCCACTCCCGTGTTCAACCTAAGTCGGTGAAACTAGCCAAGTGAAATAACCATAATCCCAAACCTAACCGGTTCCCACCGGTGGACAAGGGTCAAGGAGGAAGGCCAAGACACAAAAACAACAATACAAATTCCCTTAACCAATCTCAACCGATTATTCAACAACTCATAAAAACCGAGACCTAATCATGTAAATAAACAAGTCGGGGTTTAATCGAACCCTAGTGAGATTACTACTCACTAATCGTTTCTAAATTAAAATTAAACATATAAGCAACTATTCTAATTATAACGATAAACATGAGAATACTAGTAAAGATGTAAACTTTAACTAATAAATTGCATAAATAAATAAAGACAACAACTTTAAATAAATTAGAGGAGGGATAGAAAATTATACCGAACTTGAATTAAAGATGAATAAGATGAGAAATTCTTCATACAATTAATGCAAATGATAAACTAGATCTAGACTAAAAATTAAAGAGAGGAAATGGGTTGATTTTTGGAAGAATAAAAACTAAATTCTACCCTAAAAACTACTCCTACTCTCTTTCTTCCTCTTCCGTCTTCTGTCTTTCCTCTGTTCTTTTGTGCCCTACCAAAAGAATGGATTGAGGCCCATTCTTGTCAACTGCATAGTGCATATTACTCACCAAAATAATATTTTGTGGGCCTCAGTAGGCACAAATGGATAATTGATAGAACGAAGTAGAGGACTCAAATAGTCCAATGGTCACCCGCTTATATCTACTTTGTTTTCGTTTGACTCGGTCTTAACTCGCTTTATTCTCATTCTTACTTGGTCGCCGCTCGATTTGAACCTATAAATACAAAAATACGAGAGCAGTACCAAAATTCCGACATATAATATAAAATAACACTAACTAGCGTAAGACGACTAAATTTCTACTTTATTCTAAAAGTCCGTGAATAATACTAAGTCGGGTCACAAATTTGACTAAATAAGAGATAAAATGTGGGATAAAAGTGGGTAAAATAAAGTGTTATCAATCATATATTCATATGTATGCATGCTTGCAATTTCAACACTCAATCATGGAGTAAAATAACACTTAAATACTAAATAGTATAGGGTAGACAATGATAACACTTTATAAAAATATATCAGTAATTTGGAGGGAACTACTGGAAGTGGTCAATAATTTCAGATCTGTTTTAAAATAAGTAGACGTAGAAACATATTTGGAGTAATTAAAAGGCAAAATATTAAAGTCATTGCCTTTATATACACGCATTTTACAAAGTCACGTTATTTCTAATTAAGAATTTAAGTTTTTTTAGTGCGTGAAAAGTGTCGAAAATTTATAAAAAAATATCTAGTGAGATTTAGTATGCTTATATAAAGTGCAATTACGAATATTAAATATGGAGCATTTATGTTTTTATTTTGATTAGTCTTCAAATAAAATGACCATGTTAAATTGTTGAGTCATCTACATCCGGTTTATAGAATAAGTGAGACAGACAAGTCTATAAACAAGTGAGATTTCATCCTAAAATCAATTGATAATAGGAGGAGTAGTAACTCACTAACTTATAGACACGTCTTCGGTCTACTTACTCTTAATCCATCAATGTGGAACTTTTGCCTCAAACACACATGAGAATAATAAAGCTCAACACTTATATAAGCAGAGATGTACAAGGAAATATCTTCTCCTGTAATATTAGTTATAAACTATCAGCAGATGGTTGTGTGTTTATTGAGAGACTACTTTGATTGTTCACTTTTATGTATTTATTGTATCCCTTGTATTTTTTACTGTGATTAAATTGTTTCATAATAATCAATTTTTTTTTATTATATATTGTAGTCATTCTTATTAGTACCACATGTATAGTATATCTACCAATTTGATTACATTTTGTATCATTTTCCCATCAATTTATAATTTGGCTTCATTAAGTTTATTGAAAGACGATATCTTTAAGATCTACTCTTCTGATATTATAAGCTAATGTTTTATAACGATCAGATCTTCTTCTCACAATGATTATGCGGAATCATGAAAGGATAAGGGATTAAGAGATAGTTTGGCCTTAATAATAAAGCACATATCGGATCAAATAAGTTCAAAATTATCGGGTCGGATAAACTTTATCGGGCCTCCACCGGATTACATGGCATGCACATGTAGTAGTTTGATTAATTAGGGTTAATTAGGAAGTGGAAGCCACGCTCATTAAGCTCCCGAATAGCCAAAAAACATGCATGAGAATAATCTCTCAATTCAATCACACTAGTAAAATTAGTTGACTATAAAAAAGAGCAAAAATTATTCATAATTGCAAAGAATTTGTCGAATGATTTTGGGAACAAATACTCGTAGTACATACGTTGTTAAACATACATGTCAATACTTGATCTGAATTTCAATTCAATTACATATTTACCGCTTATTAAAATAACTTTTACAAAAAAATACTTCGTAAATGTTTAGAATCAAGGAAGTAATACAAGCTCAAAATTTTTAGGATATGGACATATGGTAATGCCAAAAAGAAAACATATTCGTCTACCACTCGTTGTATGAAAACATTATTCTAGTAGCTCGATTCCTCTTTTAGTTTGGTGGGAGATGTTTACTGCAAAGCTGCAATCCCGTAGTATTTACACAACCCGTTGTTTTTATAAATCATTGTTACACATCTAGCTATACGATGTTGATTTCGTATCAATACAAACCGATCTACGAGTATATATTATGCTTTTTGATGATATGTAAGGTTGAATTAAAATAAAACACATACAAAAACAAGATTAATAAAGTCATTATTTTTTATGTTAAAACATCGATGACTGTATGAGGGTATTACACATAAGGTATGATAATGGGTAGGGTCTAAGTAGGGTCCTATGAGATCCAGACTCATATCCGTGTGATACCAACGTTAGACTCATATTATCCTATCCATATCCGATGGGTATAAAACGGCTAGACCTCATATCCATACCCTAAGAATCTTAGTAACCATAAGGGTCCAAAATGTTAAAAAAATAAGTTTGGTATAATGCTTAAAAAATAAAGTAGCTGACAAGTTAGTGTACTTGACATTACGTCATTACTCCTAGAAATACAAAAGAAACCAAGTGTTATACATATTTTACAACTTTGGCTTGATAAAAGTATTTCTGGACTATATATATAAAGATTAAAAAATGAATGAGACTATATATATAATAGAAAGTGTAAACAAATATCGGGACGAAAGGTATATTATCTCTTATATTTTGCCCTATTACCTCTCATAGCCGGCTTCATCTTTATACATTGTTTTAATCGGTTCAGACTTTACAAGCTTGTAACAGTAACTAATTTAATGTGATTTTACCTCTCTTTTACATCTTGACCCTAACAAGAAACCACTCATGACATGTTTGATAAGATAGTAAATTGATACGAGTAAATCATTAATTAACTCTTAATATACGTACTCAATTGCTTTAATTAAACATTGATAATGTCAACTTCATGTTGCGATTGGCTTTGATATTGGCAATGTCTCACATGAGTTAGAGTCAAATATGCCGACAAGCTTGCTTAAGCACTATAATTGATGGTACTCTCTCATTTATGAAGCTTTAACTTCCATTATAATCTGCTTACAAATTCTTTTTTTTTTTTTTTTTTTTTGGTTTAAATGAGCGCACAATGTCGCGGGTGAGAATCGAACCCCCAACTTCAAGGTTGGAGAATCCACTAATTTTCCTCTTATTCAAGTGCAACTTGTAGACACTATATATACTTTTACTAATGTAGTTTACAAGTATAGATGATCGTTTGCGGGCTTGGACGGATATGGGCCGGGTTTATCTTTGAAAAAATGTCCAGCGGGCCTAATATTCCTTGTCCAAGCCCGCTTAAGCGAGCTGACTAGGGTTGTGCATGTCCGCCTAGTTTAAGCTAGCGAGCTTGTCCGTGGGATTGCGGGCTTGAATGTAAAATATATAAAACTAATTTTTTAATAAAACTAAGGCTAAACTAGACTTAACATATATTCTGAATTAACTAAAACATCGCAAACTCAACTTAACATATACAAATTCTATAATTAAACATGATTATTTTGAAGTTACAAGTCTCCAAAAAAAAGTAACGATATAAAAAAAATTATAACTACTTACTTTATCACTAATACAAGTTTTATTTCATTTACTCTTGTTGTATATTTTTACTTTATTACCTTTTTGTTTATATGAAACATAATATTTTAATTTTATATATGTTTAGCAAGCTTGTCCATGGGCTTCTTAATCATGTCCATATCCGCCCACGAAATATAGCGGACCGAGCTTGACCCGTCCGTCAAATAATTTTTTTAATTTCTTCTTGTCCAAGCCCGCTTAAATAGCGGGCCAAACGGGTAAGGCCAAACGGGCCGGCCCGAAGTTGATCAGCTCTATTTACAAGTAATAGCTTATAACTAATTGAGAAAGTCTGTTTGTAACCGTCACGAGTTTGTGACCTTTCACAAACCCTCTCCCACTTGCTTTCCTAATTACACTTTGTGAAAGGTCACAAACTTGTGACGAAAAACATCTGTCATAAATGAGATTGTTTTATAGTCTTCCATACCCTTCCTCACACTCATTCCTTTGTTTTAATCCAATCATCCAAATAAAGGATTGATCATAATACTAGCATCGCGTGAATTTTTATTCATTATTTCAATTTTAGGTAGCAATTTCCAATGGTGGATCATGATAAAAATATCACTTGTAGAAGACAATAATTCTATCGAAACTAAACCTCAATCTTATATATTACCGCCAATATCAAACATAAAATTTGAGGAATTTGAATTCCCTTTCTTAAATATCGAAAAATGACAAATATTTTATTTTTCTGTCAGGTTATAGATGAGATTGAAGTTGTATCAATCAATTATTCGCAAATTGAAGATATTATTGCTGAATTAAGTTGTATAATAATTCAATAACTTGACGAAACTCAAATTTGACCAAAAACATTAACAGTAGGTTTTGCTTGCGACGGATCGGATCTTGCGACGGGTATTTTGTGAGAGGAAATGGGTAGAGGGGACAAGGTGGGCACCTCCCATGTGCTTCTCCACTCACCCTTGATGGGTATTTTGTGAGAGAATATGGTATCCGTCTTAAGCTTGCGACGGATAGTGTCCGTGAAACATTAAATACAAGTAATGTGTCACATTTAGTAGACTACTAGTAGTGAAGTTTGTGGTGAGTCACTCGTCATAGCGTTGGCTAATTTGTTTGGAACCTCATTTCTGGTTATTTGGTAAATCATCTCTCTTCCATTGATATGACCTTTTACCTGTTTAAAATTTCAACACAATAATAAATTTCTAGTTTAAAATAGCAGGACACTTCTAAATAACCCAAATAATCGTGCACAAATTTGACAAGATGAGCTTTGGTCACGATTAGATTATACTCGTGTCGTACAAATCAATTATGTATGTTTGGTTTTGACGGAAAAAAACACGAGAAATAAATAAGGCGTGTATTAGACTAAAGAAATAAAAGAAGGGAAAAACTAATTGCGTGAGAAGGAAAGCGAGTTGCGCATACTTAAAACGGAAACGTAAATAAATGAACAATAACCTGAATGTAGGAAGTATGAAACACTTATTCATTATTATCAATAAATGAATAGTTTTACAATAAAAAGAACCGTCACACAGAATAATTATAACAAACACATCGTTATTCAATTTGTTTGTGAGATATTGCCCCAGTATATGCGCTCTTGTGAGGGGGCTTGACATGTAAGAAGCTTTTAGACGGATCGCCCCGTCTGAAGCAAGACATATTGTAAACGGAATATGATGCGCATGCAAAGGTTAAATGATGTAGAAGACACAAAAGTCGTGTATGGCAAATAAAGCTAACAATTTCATAAGGATATTAAGAAGGTAATTAGACAGTAAACAAAGTAGTCACAATTATAGCAAACAAAGACTTAATAGCTTAAATAATTTGTCCTTAACTCAAGGAAAGATGGAAAACTTGTCTTGTTCAAAAATGAAAATGAGTAAGAGGGCCCACAAACCTTGACGAAAATGTTTGTAGCATTGTAGCAAAGTTGTTTATCATGTACCTTATAGATCTTTCCAGATTTGGTAGGCCAACTTCTTCAATAACGAAAGACCAAAGTAAATACTATCAATCAACTAAGGCGGCTTATATGAACAGAATAAAATCAGTGTGAATACTTTGATCACGGATTCTTGTTTAAAACGGTCTTAATTTGATTAAAGTGGAGGTGAAAATAAAAGGAGATTGTGAAGTCTGAAATTAAGACGGTGTTAAGTCTGGTGAAAAATAAACTTAATTATGTACGGAGTGTTTTTTTGAGCCAGTATTAAAGAGAAAATCACTTACTGAAGAAACTTCGTTATTTCGGCTATATATACTGTGTTTTCCGGTTTTTCATCAAGGGATTAGGGGGCTTCGATTGATGTTAAGATGCACAGGCACCTTCAAGCGATCAAGCCTCAGCATGCTACAACATGCTATAGTACTCCGTATTTCACAGCCAATGGTTAGAACTACTTAGGAGGAGCTTCCGCGTAAAGCTGTCAACACACAGACACCGTCACATAAAATTAGAACTGTAAAAGTGGAGGCACAATTTAGATAAATAACAGTGTAGGGTTAAAGTTATACACTCAAGTAGAGTAATGGATATTTTATGATCTGGATAGTTGGACAAGCGTGCCTCGTTACGTTCTTCAAGCTCATATGACTTTTTCTTTTTATCGCATCTAATCCAGAGGTCATACATGATTCTGGGATCTTACGCTTAGTGTATGCAAAATCGTCAGAGAAAAATGGAATAGTTGATATAAAGAATAATTTCGTCTTACCTGTTCTCATATCCTTCTCAGAAGACAGTTCCAGGCAGTAGCGCTCTTTGACAAATCGGCTCTGTTCTCATGCAATTAAATGGGTCATCAAAACTGACTTCCTTCAACTGTAGGCATGGATGTGAACTGTAGACCTTACCCGGAGACAGGTATCCGACAAGGCCCTTCACATGCTGTGTCCAGTATGGATATTTAACATACAAATTTACTGTTGGCTATTCCGTGAATTGGGTTAGAAAAACTCCTCTTATAAACTGCAACTTTCTTCATCAGTTCAAATTTCCTCAGTGTTAGACATCAAATTTTGAATATCGACTTAAACTCAACTTATAGGTTGCAAAACTACTGTTAAACATAATACGGTGAAGCGGAAGAGCATATATAAACAATTGATAAGCTTCATAACTTGAAGACAATCATTTGTCATTGCAGGTGGGAAGACTGCACATCACTCGATATCCAAAAGATTTACCAAGGTTTCAATGAAAGATGAGAGAATGAGACCTGATAATCTACTGGTCT
Source organism: Heliosperma pusillum (assembly GCA_022085475.1). Lineage (NCBI taxonomy): Eukaryota > Viridiplantae > Streptophyta > Magnoliopsida > Caryophyllales > Caryophyllaceae > Heliosperma > Heliosperma pusillum. The sequence continues at coordinate 46,292 of JAIUZE010000361.1, forward strand.
CCCTGAATGAACTTACGTATTCCACACAACCTATTCAGCTATTCTTACCAGTTCTCACTCAATTAGCCACGGCGATCTTTATCTAAATCAATTAGCACGCAACCAGTTTCATCATAAGCTTAGACTCTACGCGGGCTTACGCATTACTCTCAGATCGTATGTAGATTATTAAGAGTCTCTCAGTTAGCAAAGGTAATCTCCTTTTCAATAATCAGCAAATACTCATAAAAGTTACATTCGTCACTGCTCAGGCTCTGTGCTACACATTGGTCTCAGATCTTGAACCGGATTTTAGTGAACAAAGCAAGTTGTAAGCTGTTAATGAAGTTGAAAATATAGGGGTGATGGAAGGTCAGCACTCAGCATCCTGTATTGCTATTCACAAGAAATAAAGATCCCGAAAACACAGGTCAAAGGAAAGAACTGATAATATTTCAGGGGCGATCCAATCTAGTTGGAAGAAAATTGACCAATATGTATCCCTCTCCTTTATAATCATAAGCGTCAGTCAATTGACTTAGACAACATGTTGCTAATGTGGATGCGTAAATAACAAGGTCCAATGTTAGCTACGATCCTAATGTGTAACTTCGAAAGATGAAGAGAAACTACAAGAAACAACGTATTTGAAAGTCATCTATTCTGTCTGAAATTTGCAAAGTGCAGCCAATTTATTATAATAGCTACTAGTACAGAGATAGTAGAAATGATAACAACAGCAATTATTATGTATGATTCACTAGGGAGTGAGCAATAAGTAACAGTTACCGGCCCATTCGGTTTAAAAGTAGCAACCACGAAGCCAGGATCATTCTGGGCAGTCCATGTTAAGCCTGGAACTGTCACCTCGCGAGTCCCATCTGGGTGTGTAATGTCACAAAATTTATTATTGTGGCCGCTGAAAATCATCCTGACATCAAAATGAGAGTTACTTTTCTTGTTAGTCACACAAAAGCTGGTAAATGGAATACACTGAAAGTGATCTACAAGCAATTTCAAAATCTCAGTAAGCCAGTCGGCAGTAGCAAAAGAAATAACAGAGGGTTTGGCGATTTTCATGAATTCAAAACCAGATGACAACTAGCAGCACTGAGTAATAAGAACAAAGTTAAATTTGATGATTTACAAGTGAGGCAGTGAGTAAAGAGTAGGACAAACCGTGGTTTAAGTGCTCGTAGAACATATTCAGTTGCATTTGAGGGAATAGTGTGCAGCAAGTCATACAGACCCGAGTTTTCATTTACCCTGAATCAACAAAAAATTACAAGAAAATAGGTCGTGTCAAAATTGAATTCAAGATTCAGAGCAATTAAGGGTAATTTGAAAGATATACCTAAATGTATCATACTATTCAAGATTCGACAAATCAAGAAGCACTGCCAAACTATGATTAACTTGACTTAACATAATAAAGTAGGCTAACTGAAGCACTATGAACTAAACTTTAATCTCTAAAACAAGGGTTAGCCACTGAAATAACTCAACCAACAGGGTTCCAAACTACCAAGTATAAGCAAATCATATAAAGGGGTCAATATGCCTGTCTAAACAATGCTAGATGCCCGCAGATGACAGGTAGCTTAGCTGGTAATGTTATGAGAGGTGGTACTCAAGACCTAGGTTCAACCCGTCATCATCAAAATTTTCCCTGTGGCTTCCTTTACATGGAGAAAGAAAAAAACAATGCTACTTGAGCTTTTAAATTACTTAATGATATCCAAGGGTGTATAATTGTGTATATAGAAATAAGTGGATAGCACAAAGATACTCACCTGCTTTGTAGTAACTTCATACGATCTGGAAGAAGACTTACTATGGTATTAACTTTCCTTTCGCAGCAATGGCCTCCCGATACATGTTGAAAGGGTAAGTGAACCAGAAGTACAGGGCCGGATTGAGATGGTACCGAATGTTCGCTCCATTGGAACTCATATGAATCTTCATTCGTCACATATGATTTGGCAATTGGCTCATCTGCTCGTTCAGTTTGCATTCGCAAATAAGCACTCTCCCTTTCAATTACTGTCTCAACGTCAGATAGAAGTTCATTATTGCCGCAAAGCAACGCAACAGTATTTAGTGAAACAAAACTGACATTGCCTATCTCAAAGCTACCACAGCCTGCAGAATACAAATAAGGGAAACTGGTAGCTACCTGCTGAACAAAGGCAGGCTTCAACTTAGCACATTCTCCGATGTCCCGGTCGCCCAAAGTCACATGAAGAGGAAGCTGAAGATACGGACCTAGTATTGTCTCAAAGCGTTGCAACACAGATGACCATTTATTTCTTGTCAACTCATATCCTGATGCAGACACATCTCCTAGAACTATAAGCATGTCTGGCTTCAACAATCTGAAAGATTTCTGTGTCACATATTAGCTAACGTTAAAAAGACGAACTGGTGAGATTTTTAAATAATAAAAGTTGGTGAAAACAAAAGGTATAGAGGAAATATAATGAGAAAGTAACAATAAGCAAGTAGGCTTTCTGAATGAACTTCAACTACGTTGATTTCGCATAGTCAATTATGGATTAATCATCTGTTTCAGAAAAAATCTTGCAAATTAATCAGCAACTCACTTTCATACAAATGTTGGAAAACAACTTTTTAGAGAGCTTATGGTTTTTTTGAGTAGGGATGGAGATAAAGCGACATGGAAATTCTGACTAAGTATTCGGTAAACTGACTTGTCTAAAAAATGGGTTGGAGTGGAAAAAACGTTTCTGCTTTCAAATAAGCTCACATTTACTAGCTTCACTGTAGTCTGTAACACCTTATAATTTTTTTCTCTACAACTATCACAAGTAAAATAGCTTTTTTTTCTCCTGTGTAACCCTTTAGTTGAATCAATGGAATTGAGCTAACCATCCCCTCCCCGTCACCGTTTGTATCCATAATTCTAAGCAAACCCTCAACATGTCAAAACACTATCGTGATAAGCTACCAAAAACAAGCCACAATATTAAGCTAACCTCCAAAAAAAGCTTCTCAGCAGAGAATTTTAGGACTCCGAATGTTGTGCATTTTCAATTGAACGATAGCTGTCGAGCACCTTAGTTTGAGAAGGCGCAAGGCCATCTGAGGCAATGGGGTTCCAAGGCGACATGATACTAGGCACAAGGTGAAGGCGCCCTCCTCGTGGACACATGGCGCACTAAATTATCAGACAAACGTGCATAATTTAGAATAAAATTTTGTGTAACTATAGTCTCTTTTTGTTTTTAGAAAGGGCTAACATGCATTTATGAATAAAAATTAAACGGTGAGGAGGAGAAGAGACGAGTAAAAATAAAAGAATTTGGGAAAAAAATATGGGACTGTATAGTAATGTTCGCCTTGGGTCGCCTCACTAGCTAGTTGCGACTTTTGGATCCATGCACCTCAGGCCCCATGAGGCGATTTGGCTGGCTTGCGCCTAGGAGCTCTTTTACAAACTATGTCGGGTACTACCCCCTTCCGATCCACAAAGATTGTCAAACCTAGTAATTACCTATAATCATCTTTAAGCACTTTAAATTTGTGGCTTTGCAGCAAAGCCATACCATTCCAAACGAGCCCGAATTAGTATGTTTTTCTTTTTCGCAATTATCATGTTATTCAAAGTTTCAAGCCCTTTGACATTTAGCAAATTAGCTCTGGTAGAGTGACAGCAGTCCAAGTAATCAACATCAGAAAAGTGCTATAAACAACTCATATAACCAAAACTCAGGTTGGTCTTGTATAAAACGCTAAATCTAGTGTAAAACCATTCATTAGAGACATATACCCCTCACTCATTTAGTGTAAAACCGTGTTAAACAAGAATTTGCGTTTCAGTAATCCTTTTAAAGTTTACAGTAAACACTTAAACCTAGTACCTAATTTTTATGGAGTAATATTAATAGTTGCAATGTTGCATTGCTCGTGTGACCATATACTTTTACTGTCCGGTTTTGGTGCTACCTAGATTGTGACACACTTGGCTAAATTATTACTTCCTCCGCTCCAATGAGTTATATACTTTTGCTTTATGCACGTATATCAATGCTCGTTTTCTTTTATTTGTATCTTTAGTTACCTTTTACTAAATATTATAAAATTTTGATATTAATTATGTACTGACCATTTAAACTAAATTGTCACATAACTAGCTCAATATTAAAAGTTATAACGAAGTGTTTTGACATGTATAAACTACGAAGTCCAAACATTAATAGTGCTAAAAAAACAAACGTACACAATTTTCAATGGAATAAAAGAAGTATAAGACCGTTTCGGAGTCGGATATATTAGAATCATCAGTACATTTCAGTATTTCACACACCACAACAACAGGTCCAAGTTGATTGAATACCAATAATCAGTAATTAATTAAAAAGTAACGTAAGAAGATAATTAATTATAAGAAAATTACCGAAAAGAATTTGGAGAAGAAGAAATCACGAAGAAATGTGCGTAAAGAAGCATGTGAATCAACAAGGAGTAAATTGGAGACGAAAACTGCAGTGAGGTCGTCAGGGTGATGAACAATGGGGTTTGGGGATGAAACGACGTCGCAGAAGGGGATAGTGAGACGTTCTTGATACACACTCCATAGTCCATATGATAGCGAAGATAGTTAGTGATGACAATATGATTCTCTTATTCAACATTATGAAGTGTAAAATGCGAATGCAAGTTTTGATTTTCAAGGGGAGATGACCAAGTGAGTCAACTCCGACTTTAATAGGATATGATAAAATGGACCCGATTTTAAAATCCGGCTTCGATTCGAATATTTCAATTCGAAGGTGGCCGGAATTGATCCAAAATGACGAAAACAATTAACAAAATCATTTATAATTGACCTGAATTGGCCCAATTCATAAGTAAACCCACACGGAAATTATTAGACCCAAACTCAACCCTAACGGGGCCCGGTTGGATGTTTGGGTTGGATTCACTTCACTCGGATTTTGTTGTTTGCTCACTTATTACTTCGTAGTTTTTACGTATATATGTAGTATGGTAGTGCTAATATTAATGTTTGGACTCAACTGTATGATTATGGGATTGACGAAAAATGATACTCCGTAATATTTTAGAGTCAAAATATCACTATATATAATGGTTATAACTTATAACATTGCCAATCGTCCACGTTATTTTAGTAAAACTATAGAATGACTATTGTCCGAGATCCGAATTTGACTTGAAACGAAAAAAGTTAAATAAATGGACCAGATTTAGCTTGTTCTTGACTTCTTGTCATGAAACCGAAAGTGTTACCGAATTCATACTTATTTGCAACTGAAACGGTCTTATAATAGCATTCCTAAACTATACCCAAACTGAGTAATACATCCAAAATGACCCTATCTGTACCGTCCCCAGCATGAATATCGGTTTGCAAGGTTTACATCAGGTAAAAACAGGATACAAAATCGATGGAAGAGTTAACTTATTAATAGACAATCAGGCTATAATCGGCAATGAGAGCCATTTTTACTATCATTCTTCATTTCTTCAGTGAGAACTCTACACAACAAACGGGCGAACCCACAAATTACATTCAAATACATTTGTCTATGTCAAGAATAGATATATGAACACAACACAAGATTGTTCTCATCCACCTTTTTTTCTTTTCCCATTTTGTCCTAAGTGTTCCGAGTGCTCCAATCGTCATGACAAAATCATACTGTGACGCTCCAGGGAAAATTGAGCATGGAGCAAAAAATTCTATCCAAAATATCTAACAGTACAAAAAAAAACTTAGTTTCAGTCTTTTACTAGTTGCAAACCATAATAAGCACCCCACTGGCATTACATTATATATGGTCTAGACCCTAAATCAGATCATATAGCAAACTAGGATAGGTTCCAATCTACATTTACGTCTTCCTAATATTTCGTTTCCTTGAACAAATCTCTTTTCGGGTGGTTATTGAATGCAAATACCTAAGATTTCAAAGAAATGACGGCTAATCAAGGCAGTTCACAAAGTGCAAGTACATTGAGAATTCGCATAGTATTTAGGAGGCGCGGAATGATTGGGAACACTTACCTAATTAAGATCTCTTACAGAAACATATCGTCCAACTTCTGCCTGTAAGCAGCTAGTCTCTGCAGTAAAAGAAAACAAAACTTGAATATACATAATGTGATTAATTGACATGACACATTGTTTTGTATAAGACAGTTTTATATGTGACACCAATTCAAATATATATGCAATTCTCAATTACATATGTAGTACTCGATATATTTGATGAGTTGGTCTCATATATAAGACACTATCAAACAAGTCTCTATGAATGACCGAGGGGTTTTCACAACTGAGTACAAATAAACTGAATTGAATTCAAATATTTATATAATTCAGATCAATTACTTACGTAGTACTCTACTCTATATATTTAATGAGTTGGTCTCACATGCAAACAATCTCAAATAAGTTTTTCTAAATGACATGAGGGGCATACACAACTGAGCACAAATAAACTGAATCTTATGGACGGGATTAATTTACATCCGGAAACATATTGTAAATTAAGAAGATGAACAAATACAGCAATGAAAATTAGTTTGTTTCCATACCCTGGTATATGCATACACTCCGGACTCGGTAGGTCCTACAGGACTTCCTCTTCTTATGAACTTGCCTTCTTTAAAGATGTAAAGTAGTGGAATTCCGGTTGACAGTTCCACGCTGATAACCTGCATCAGGTAGCTCATTAATTTCGAATAAGGAGAGATAATATCTGAAGTCTGAATGAAGGAACTGTAAGAAGATAACCGATAGCCTTACCTCTTGAGATGTTAGTTCATCTAAATACATGATTATAGACCTCAGAGAATTCCCATGGGCAACAATCACAATGTTTTTCCCTGATTGTAATTGAGGTTCTATCTGCAGGTTGTCTGTAATCAGTTTATTGGTACAATTTTTGTTTTATTATTACAAATTCTTGTATGGGACTCCGTCTAACATTTGTGAAATTCAATAGCAACCCTTGTGATTTTTAAGCAAAAATTGTTTTTCAATTTTATAAGTTACTTTCTCCATTTCCTTGATGGAGGATCCACTTCTCATCAAACGACGAAACCAAATAAGTAAAACGGAGTAATAGATGTGGTCTAAGAGTTACAATTTCACCTTGTAGGTAAAATTGGACCCTTAAATCACAAAAATAACCAAATGTGGGTCACTGATGAGAGACGGACCATCCATTGTGGACACACTGAGGATCCCTGTTGCATATGATAATGTAAGAGTCGTCTCATACCATGAGACAATCTCATGCACGACTAAACAATTCGAACGATAAATAGTTAAGGGAAAACCATTGCTAACATGATCTTTAAAATATGCAACTGCTCTTTCAGCACACATTTCCAAACTCTCTCCATTTGGAGGAGGTATGTCATAACTACGACGCCATTCAAGCACTTTGTCAATTCCATATCTTTCCGCAGTTTCCTGCTTGTTGAGCCCCTGAAGTTCCCCGTACCTACATGACTACACTTATCACATAATCTGTATAAGAGAAATCTTAAAAGCAGAAAAGCGTGTTTAAAAGGGGCATACATTCTTTCATTTAGTTGCCATGCTGTTATGACTGGTACTGACTGCTTTGTGGTGTCTTCGCTATAAATCTCACTCCACAGCTTAGCTCGTTCGTCTTCATCATGCATGATTATGGGCACCTGATGCAAAGACTAGAACTCATGAGGGTGTGGTATTCATGAACTTCTTGAGCAGAAAACAGGATCTAGAATCAGGTTATCTGTTCTTTAAGCTTTTCATTAGATAAGAAGTGCGTAAAAGCCGAAGCACTTTCCTCAAGAAAATATTTGGCAATTTTTCATATTCTACTTTGAACATTAATTAACTATATACGGGTTCACATCAACATCATCAAAAACATCAATAAAGTTTATATGAGAATGATTAAACCCTTGGTAATTGGTATGATCTATCTGAATTGAAGAAGAACAAATTTCCATTATAAACCTTAACTCACCCAACAACATCGTTCACGTGAACGATGATTGGGTACGGATCATCACCATATAAAACTAATTATAACGTTATATGAAATCCAATCAAAGCCTTCACAAGTCCAAAATAGAGCAATCATTAAATGAAAAAACCAAAGCAGTAACAGACATAATACCTTATTACGTCTGTGCTGCGTCATAGCTAGCATGGCTGTCATCTGAGCACGAATCAGTGCTGAAGTATAAATCATGTCAACAGGTATATTGCTGATCCTCTTGCCAGCCTGAATAGCCTCCTCAACACCCTTCTTGGTAAGTGGCACGTCAACACAGCCAGTAAAAAGGTTCTTCTCATTCCACAATGACTCACCATGTCGTATTAGGATAAGAGATGCTTCATCTGACAATGAGAATGAACAAATAATGACACGCTTTTACCAAAACTAAAGACAAGAAGGGATAAGGAAATGATACTATTAGTGATGTCTCATGAGCTATGTTATTCCAACTATGTATTTCATTGCGTACTCTGCTCCGATAATTGACAATCGGAATGGGTCTGAGTGACTGATTTTCTATAAGAAAAGAGAATACCCATTACCCAGGTTGAATATTTTTATATAAGTCAATGTAACATCATTCGTGACTAGCTAAACAAAAAAAGACAACAGGCTTACTTGCTTTTTTTGGCTTTTCACTACTCCTTTCAGATAGCGATGAAATTGTATCAACAGCTGAGGCTGGAGAAGTTGATGACTGAATTACACCTGAACGCTTGTGATAGGAACTGACACTCTCTGATATAGGATACCCAAATCCAAATTTGCATTCCTTTGTAACAAACTTTACCGACACATTACCAAAATCATGACGACAGCCAGAAGTAAAGCTAAGGTCAGAAGACTGGAGAGTACCAGTAGCTGGTTGGAACACCAAGGAAGCCATTTCTGAAAAGCTTAAATTTATTAGGTGATTAAAAAAATTGTTTCATATGTAGATGATGACCTAAAGGGGTAGTTCGAACGCAATAGTAACATAATAATGTACAACTTTGTGAAAGGATATGGCGGTTAGCACCATCTAAATGAGCCAGACTAGTCAATCAAGTACTGTATATATAATTGATCAATGGATACATGCTGCTAAGTAATACTCCTTATGCAGGATATGTACAACTTTTAAGAAAGACTATAACTTTGACTGATGGGTCTGTGTCTAGTGACCTGATCTCGCCTCGATGGAATAAGACTTCTTAGGCACCTCAAGTTGGAACGCATTGGTAAGCAAATACAAACAATATTGTTCAGACTCGTTAAGAAAAAGCTAGAAAAAATCAACTAATAAGACAAGTAACAGACCCAACTAGTTCTTCCCACAGCGCAGGAAGCATAATTTCAAAGAAACAGCAATCAGAATATATAAAGGGATAGGCATCAGCATCACACACAACCCAAAGATCTCAAAAATTCAACATATTGAAAAACATGAACGTGGAATAAAATCAATGCTGCGTGTTGAGTATAACCTTCCAAAGAGAGTACCATTCCGCAAAAACCCCCAACCCCCACGTCCCGCCCTGCTTAAGAGTACCAGTGTACAAGCATCTAAAGTCTGCATCAGTTTGTCCAATTCGCGACAATTCCACCAGGTTTGAACTAAAATCCTTCAAAGGCGGCTTTATCAATCCAGAACACCCACCTCAACCACGTCGAGAAGATCATGAAACCTAACAAACTACTCGCAACACTACCCACATTACAGAAAAACACGGAAAAAACCCCGATCAACATTTTGTATACCCTTTGTCCCATGGCTCATAATCATATACAGCTCCCTAGCCTGAAATACTTATATAAGACCGTCATTCATCCGATGAAGCTATGGTATACACCCTAAGTCCCAATCATTTGTTTACATTTTCTCATTACTTGTGAACGGTATTTTAATCGAATGTAAACAAATGATTAGGACCGCGGAATGCAACTCAAATGACAATGGCCATAATAACTCCTCTGTCTATCGCACACAAACCAATTACTTCCTACAAAATTAAGGACTGAGCTAAATGAATTACGTAACAACCCAACAATGAAAACCAAGCTCAAAAAACACTGCACAAATAATTAAGAAATTATAAACCCGAAAAATTAACCAAAACAGCACATAATCTAACAACAATAACTAAAAAAATAAGGCAATTAAATGAAAATACAAATAACCCAAGAAATAGGACTGAGAGATCTTACGAGAAATTCAGAAAATCGGATAGTAAAAATTGAAGAAACCCAAAAGAGACAAAATTGATAAATCGGGTTTTTTGTTGTTTTGTTGGTAAGGAGGGTTTGATCGTTGACGGGGAGAGTGGAATAATTGCGGATTCGAATTTGGGAGTTTGGAATCAACTGAAGAAAACGTCCAACTAATTCTTAGGTGGGACTTGGGAGAAGAGAATAATACTCGTAATCATCATAAAACAAAAAGTCCGAACTCGGAACTCTTCTGTAAGACCGTTCTATCCTACGATGTCCCCGAAACATAATAAGCCCAACACAAGGGTTTGTATTTAGGTTTACTCACAACTGACTCATTGAGCTGGTTTTATCAGGGGTTAGTCTTACGAAATAACTTGTGGTACGACGATAATCTTGGATTAATAAAAGTCGAAGTAAAAGGCCAAAACAAAAAAAAAAAACAATATGAATCAAAGGTATTATTAGGGGTGAGCGAAAATAGAACAGTTTAGGTGATGAACCATAATTTTGATTCGGTAAACCCCGAGCCGGTTAACCCTTGATTGTAAACTGTACCGTTAACCGGTTCAAGGCAAACTATTCCGGACATACTTGTTCTGCTCTGTAATTTATACTTGAGTATTTTTTTTAAACAAAAATTAGACCATCTTGGTTTGAGAAATTTTAGTAGAAGATTAGAACTGGGTATCAATTTCCCAATTTAGGGGTGTCATCCCTCATCAGTCCTATTTTTATTTTTATTTTTATTGTCTCTAGCTCTTTATTTTATCTTATACTTCCTCCATTCCAATCATTTCTTTACATTTGTGTAATATATGTGAGGTATATTTTAATCAAATGTAAAGAATTTGATTTTGTATAAACCTTGATCATTAATTTCGACTCCATCGACAAGTCAAACTAGACTTGTAACTTGTTGGTAATCAAGTTACAGGAATGAAATCAGACATGCTTATGTATAACGTATGCTTTACTAGTAAGGGAGTACTAAACTTACGACGACACTGAACACAAATCTTGGACATTACATATAAGAACAATGAATATCCAAAACTGTCGAGACGACAGTAATAAACACCTACACATTAAGCAACGAGAATACACGTAAAACATGTAACCATTTAGGTAATACTCAGTACTAAGTACTAACATAACATCATCCCATAGACTGAATAACATCATAAGTTTAAACCCCCTCTTCGGTCAGCTCATACTGCTTCATGAGCTTGGCACAGAAACTCATGGGTTGCGCCATCCAGAAACCCAAGTTGTTGGAATAACGTTCATTGGAGACAATGCCATTGTTGCTTGTGAGGGTAACACGGGATCTGTCACGTCCAGGGTCTGGCAATTTGCATCTCCTGTGTGGGCTGCTGACAAGGATGGTGTCACACACATTGTTCTGCTGGTCCTTGTCGACGTAGATCTTGTATGTTCCGGTAGCATCAGTAACTCCCTCACTCTCGAATAGGACTTCCTGTGTGTTTCTCTGGCGGCATTGCAACTTCACCTTAGCTCCTACAGTCACCACATATTCACAGTTTAGGGTGACATTCTACAAATAAGTCACAAACGCACAAAGCAAATTTTAATGCTGACGGAATTTGTCGACAAAAACAAATGGCCGATCTGAACTTTCCCTAGCATCAAGTGAAATGTTCATGCATCTAAGCCCTCATCAGCCATCACTCCACACCTTTCAACTCCAAAATTAAACTTTAAACTTTGCCTGAACTATACAAGATCCTTAATTACAATATTACATTGGGTTATTTGCTGTAATTGACTAATTTCTGCTTTGGGGAAGAATTGTGTACAATAGTTGTTTACTATATGCAATTGAAATAAATTTTATCCACTTGCCTCTTTGTGAGAGGCAACCCGACCCGTCTTGATTGAAGACGGATTTGCTTGTCTTCAATGAGACTTGAAGTCTAAACTAAATAAGTGATCTAAGCATTCAGATCCATTTACAAAGTTCAATGATTAAGCAAAATAAATATTCACTTAACATATACTCCAAGCAATTTAATACACTATTAAACTACTACTCAAAGTCTACTACAGTCATTATCAAGTCAAACACATGTAAAATAGAATCTGAACTACACTACACTACACTACACTGCTTACAACAAATACAACCCATAACCCAAAATATCTAGTTAGAGCAATCTAGATCCGTAATCTAGATCACGTCATCGTATACTCTAGCCAATTTACTTTAGTTCACTTAGATTTGATTTATGGATTACACTTTTTGTCCTTCGTTGGTGTATATGATGATGCTGCACCTACAAATTTGTCTTAGATCAACTGATAACTGATAAGGGATTGTTCTAGCTTAACCCGATATCTCAAGGGTCTGGAAATGCAGTAGTGTTTACTTAGTTGTCCTACTCGACTCGAATTCGGATTAAAAGAAAAAAAATATCTAGCACAAAAAATATAACAGATCTAGACACATAAACATCAAAAGAAACAAATAAACACAAAACAATCACAAAAAATTAACAGAAATCTACCAGATCTAGCAAAAAGATTCATTTGTTTACTTTTGATTAAAATATACACACATAGTAAAAACGATAAATAAATGATTGAGACGAAATGAGTAAAAAAGAATGGACCTTCAAGGTAAGTAGATGCGGGGGTTTCGAACCCGGCACGACAAGGGTCACAGTAGACGCGACCACGGACGCAAAATTTGTGAACTGGTCTAGTTGCTAGTGCTAAAGCGGGTAGAATGCATAGAACCGCCATTAATAAAGCTGAAATTTTAGCCATTTTTGGTTTGGTTTTTTTTTTTCAAGGATAAGTTGGGTTGAATGTTTGTGAAGTTTAATTAGAGTGACAGTGGTTGGAGTAAAGAGGTAGGAGTGAGTGATGGTGGAAGTGTGGTTAAATAGGGTGTGAAGGTGGGAAAAGAGTGAAAATGTGAATTGTTGGATCTAGTGTGTTAAAAAGTGCACGGAAATTTAGTGATTTTTTAGTCAAGATTTGATGTGGTTGAGACTCGAGATTGTGTTACTATTAGTCAGCTCTAATTAATAACTATCGGTCACTCGAGTCATTTCTTAATGCATTTTCTTTTTAAGTAAGTCGTAACATAGATATTCGTAGTAAGTTTTTAATAGGTCAGGTTCACTCGAGTGGGCTTGTCTTTTTTACTCAAGTGGGTAATACTTAACCCGTCGTTAACTTGCGACGATTATGCCCGTTACAAATGAGAATTTATGATTTCTTTTAGTAGTACATCTCATGAATTTGAGTTATTTTCGCAGTAATTATGGAGTGATGCGAGAATGTGAGATGGTTCTAAACTTCTAGTGTATAAAAAGATAATGTATTTAATTTTACGACTACTCATAGATAAAACCATATTGAAAAACTGAACATTAGAAAAAAAGGATTGTCGCTTTTATTCAAGTGGTTTGTATTTAGCTCGTTTTAATACTAAGGATGGTTTGGCGGGATTATCCATGTTAAAAAAGTAGAGTGGGCTGGCATCATATGTCTTTGTCGGTGACGGTGGATCACATTCTACTGTCTCCGTAATTCCGTATGTTGTTACTCCGTAATTGTTTGTGAATTGTGATCTGATGGTATACAGCTATTTAGGATTGTCAAATTGTCATAAACTCATAATAATTCCAGGAATGGAAAGCAATGAGCCTCGGGGTTTGTTGGTGAACTCAGGTTAGGGCAACTCGTAGCCTCAAACTATATTCTACATACATTGGATTCGGGTTGCACTCTTAACGGGTTTGGTTCGTGGTGCATCTCCTTAAATACGTATTTCACCTTATACTACCTTAAATAATACTCCAAACGTCGGGTCAATAATTGTTGTCATATTCTTTTTTTTCGGTTTCTCAGTCAATTGTTGTTCTACATTCTAATTGTTGTCATATTCTTGCCACTAGGGATGGCAGTGGGTCTAAGACCCGACCCAAAACCGTCGGGTCGGACCCTAATGGGTCGGGTTTGGGTCTGAATTTTTGAGACCCGACCGGGAACGGGTCGGGTATGGGTCTTAAATAAATATTTCGGGTCCGGGTCTGGGTCTGAATTATAGGAGCCGAACCCGACCCGTAGACCCTTCTAATTATAAAAAAAAACTCTAAATAAAAGAAACAAATAAACAGGCGCACATTTCATACTTCAATAATATCATTCTTAAACTAATTCACCAACTCAAACTCTTGATCTAACCCTAAATCCCTAATTAGTGACCTACCTCTAACCCTAACCTGAGAGTGGCGAGGACGACGACGACGACGGAGACCGGCGAGGACGACTACCGAAAAGTGGCAGCAGCAAGTTCGATAACCGACAAGTTCGGTCATCAGTAAATCCCTCTTTTAGAGGGTTTTTTATTCTTTTTTTAGTCCATCAATTATTTTTTTTATAAATGTACTCCTTTTATGGTTTCTTAATATCATATACTTGTTTTGAATTGAAATGTCATACAAATTTGCCTTTAAATTAGCATTGAATTGAAATCTTATACTTAATTTGTAGGTTTCTTTTTTAGTAGTTACTGCCAAAGTGCAAGTTGAATTATCAAAACAAAACTTTCAAGGTTCGTGTTCGTCCTCAACCAGACCCACGGGTAGATCCGCCCCGGACCCGGACCCGTCAAATATGGGTATGGGTCCATTAATTTTAGACCCTTTAGGGTTTGGGTCGGGTAAGGGTCCAAAGTAGGTGACACGGGTCCGGGTCGGGTCTTACTGGACCCGACCCAAACCCGACCCGTTGCCATCCCTACTTGCTACGGGTGAGTTGGGTCCGTACGCTTCGACCCCTCGACACTTCTTAATAGCTATACTGCCTATACATAATTTCAAAAGAACAAAGGATGCAAATTAAGGAAAACAAAAATTAAACATATATAGCATTAGATATTATTATTCATCCATCAAATGTGACTAGAAATCTCTTATGTCTTCTTCTTTGAGGCTTACACACTTTAGATTTGATCCTAATGATAACTTGAACTCTTCTACATCCTAAGGGTATAGTAGTAATTGACGATTCTACCCCTCTCCTACCCCCTAAAACTTGATCAACAAAGGCCACACCTTGCTCCTTATGCACAACATTATTTGCCACAACAATCCCCCCTTTAGGGTTAAGATGAATCCCCTCGAAAAACAATCTCAATCGTTTTGGGTCGAAACCAAACTCCGTAACAAAATCCACATTCCGAAGATCTTTTACTTTCTCATACGGATCTCCCACCCTAAATTCAACCACATCACTCGCGATATTGTGACCGCGATTATGACCATCAAATACATGGTCTAAGTCCATGAGGTGATAATAATGTGGGTGATTTATCTTGGGTTGGAAGAATGCAAATAAGTTTGCCAGCAGTTTGCTTGGCTGCCACGGCAAGTGCAATAGTCAAAGGCGTTACGCCTTGTTTAAAAGTTGTCACGTGTAGTATTAATTTGGCTTGATTTCCTGCTGCTAATGCTGAGATTAACTCTAACCCTTGTGGTTCAATTTGAACTTGGTGTTGCTCATGTAGTATTTTGCTTCCTTTATTGAAATTATTATTTTCCTTACACTGCAAGATAATAAGCGATTTTATTAATTAGAATATTTTATATAAAGCTTAGCTTGTAATGATACGGATCGAGTACGTACTAAACAAAACAATCGTAAAATCTCTCATGATTGATACTCCACCTCCGCCCCGGTTAATTGTTGTCCTTTTATTTTGAAAGAAAGACTATGTCCCGGTTAATTGTTGTCCTTTTATTTTGAAAGAAAGACCAAGCAAAGAGTGGGAACCATTTGTGATTCTATTTAATGAATGACAAGTGGACAATAGTCTCATTGAGTAATCAAATTACTCATATATAGCCTTCTTAATTTAAAAATGACAACAATTCACTGAGACACCTTAAAAAGAAATATGACAACAAATGACCGGGACGGAGGGAGTACATGCATGCTTTGGAGTTGGTGTAATCGAGCCGATTTGAGCTTAGACAGATGGATCCAACATAATTACATAAATATTGAGCTTGAGCTTAGCTTTAAGTTTGATTTGTCGGGTCTATCGAGATCAAATGGACGCTCTTAAGCGATATTGTGAAGAATCCATATATACCCATGTGAGATAACGATGATTAAAAGAGGAGAGGGTTATCACTTTATAAAAATATAAGAGACTACTTCCTCTATTACCAATTTGATTGTAGCCCATACCCGTTTACCTGATTTAAGATTTACACTAGTACTTATTTACTTATCTCGTCTCGAAGGGTGAAAATTTCTACAGGCATACGAATAATTACATGATGTTAAAATAAGCTTAAAAAGTTTAGAAAATTTTGACGGTCAAAATGTTCATCGTTATCAAGGCGAGCGTCCCTGCTATCCCCACTCTCATCCCCTGAGCTCCGCCAATGTTTATCACTACCATTACAAATTGTAGAGAGGAGGGAAGATTTACCATATGTAGAGTTTGCAAGTAAGCTTCAATTGCATTTTGAGGTGACCATTCCATATTATCTTTGCAATATATGTCAATGTTGATCAAAAGAGGGTAGATATTAACGTAATACTACTTTCTTGCTATTTATGGAATGTAAGAATGTTTCTAAAATACAAGTACACTACTCTTCCTTCTTATACGTACTGTATAGGATCATATGAAGACTAAAATACAAAGTATCCCAAAAAATAAGGGACACTTGTCAAATTATATAGGACACCGTTGCATGGCGGCAAAATCGTGGCACTAACTGCACCATTTCATGTGAGCGTATGGAGTAGACGAGTAGTCTTTATGCACTTTTAATTTCTTTCGAGTTTATTATTGCGTTTTTTTACTTTTTTAAACTAGAAAAAAAGTCTAAATACTGTATACGTATTCAGCTACGTAGGGACACTTGTCAACCTATAACTGCTTGATGTAGGACACGTGGATGTTCTTGTGTTTCATAGTGTCATAACTCATACGGAGTAGGTATATTTAGATACAAATTAGCTCAAAGTGTGCTATAGAGTAATATACTTTTGGACCATTTTAATCTAAGAAAATAATAGGTAGACACATAGATTAGAAAACTCTACAAATATTTGAGAATATATTATGGAATATAATATTAGAGATATTAGGAAAATATATTATTAATAATAGTCACCTCATTAAGTTATAATCTCTCCTAGTTATATCGTCTAACAACAAAAATTCAAATTATTATAGTAAGCTAGTTACTGCTAGTTTACCTTTGCTACAAAATATAAATCATTGTAAACTCATTGAATTACATACAATATGTAAACAAATTACAGAGACAATGCAAAGAGGGTAGATCTTGATTAAAAAAATTACATACAATATATACCGTGATTGCGTGAAGAACGTGATTATCGGTCATATAGGTATATATTGCTCAAATTACATACAATAAAATTTCTAGCATATTTTTTTTTTTTTTTCACATATCTTGCTCAAATTCTCTTCACTGTGTATAGTTGTAGAAATGAATTTCAACAGAAAATTACAAAACATTAGCACATTTATCAACTACTCCGTATATATATGGCCGGATTTCAGATGCTACAAAACGAAATAAACCCATTGAATGTATTTAATTAGAAAAAAATAATCTACATTATCATTTATTTACATGATACAGATGTACAAGTCTTCGTCTTCCCCCTTTCTTTCACTCCATGTCCTTCACTGCATCCTGCATATACAAATACACAAATGATTAAAATGTGCTGAATTATGCGTCTTTTTTACATTTTCATATACACATCGAGTCATTATAATAGCACTTTATTTAAGTTAAAAAATACCGTAACATATCCAATAGTTCATGTCCCAACGATTGCAATCAAGTCTGAGTAACATAAGGGAAAGCAAAACCGGTGGCCTAGAGGTTACTGGTTAGGGGTAACAAGCTTAAACGTCACTAAACACATGTAGAAAGAATCGTTTCCCCTTCCTAAAGGTTTAGGCCACAAATCAAACTAGACTTGGGTTGGAGGAGGCATCTAGCTTGCAGTCGATGCAACAAAAACACTACCTTAGTGCAACAAAGGCACACCCAGACACCTATAATGGAATTGGGTCGAGTTGATTGCTATTTTGTAACATAAGAAGCCTACATGGTTTAATTTTTCATCCTGCTTTATCCCATCATAGTTAGTCAAAGAATGATGAAGGTTTGGCCCCATTGAAATTCGAAAAAAGGGAACTAGACTAACTATACGGAGTGATTTTTTTGGCAAAATGCCAGAGATAACCTCAAGATGATATACAAGCATCAAACTTCGATTAGGAACTACTAGGAAAGTGCAAAGGACCAATAAGCAAGGGCCAATTCCATACTCAGTAAGACCTTCGGGTGCTCGAACAAAAACGTTCATTTATGGAAATCAAATGCAGCAAACATTTCCCCACAGATCATTGCGTGAGACGGTCAATTTTCATAACAGACAACTCATTTATTACCACTAAATGAAGGATCTTTTTATGAAAATGGACAGTCTCACGCTGTGTGACGGTCTTGATCTATAATTTGTAGATGGTTGAAGTTCAAAAACAGCACGCAAAACAATGGGGCATTGCCTTTAACAATATGATCATGCTAATGAATTTAAACTTCAACTTAATTGACAGTATACCTACATAGAACTTGTATCAAACTGAGAAACATTAATGAAGGTGAGACGCAATACCTTAGCTAGTTTAGTAACATATGCAGCTGCCAAAGCTGTGACTAACAATCCCAGCCCCAGCGTGAGCAGTTGACCATTTCCCCCGGGTAAACCTGCTTCAGATTCTTCTTGCTGCAGGTCAAGAGCACTTACTGTTATAACTTGACTGAATTGAAAATTAAGTCAGAGCAGTAACAAAGCAAGACAATACGTAGGCAACAAAGTTCTCCCTTTTGAGTAGCAACACTTCTGCATCCCTACGGAATCGAGCTCATGGCCTTTAGTTATGCTAGATCAACCCCTTACCGGTTTTAAGTGCTTAAGGATATGCAATAAAAATATCCAAGTAAGCTTCAAGATGATAACACCACCCCCGGTTTTAAAACCCTTCAGTCAATAAATTTTATACTCCATCGTATTTCTTTAAAACCCTTCAGTCAATAAATTTATAACACCACCCCCGGTATTTATTTAAGAAATCAAACCCATCGCCACTGCCTCACTGGCCTAAGAAAACCATAGCAAGATGCTATAACAAAATTATGTTTCTACAAGTATAGAAGAGAAATATAAGCAGAAGATAAGCTAGTCAGCTTCACGAACTCAAATGTCTCCCTCAAAAGTCAAATCTAATTTTGTAGCACAAACTGTCGAGCAGACAGTACGAGCAGGCTTGAGGACAGAATCTCTGAACAATTGATATGTTTGACAGGAAAAACTATCGGAATGAAAGATATTTAATTGATTAATTGATATCTGTCCGCAGTAGAAGCATAACACATCATCATACAATGGATTCTGAGGAAGGTGATCATCTCTCAAACTTACGAAGGGAAAAAAAAGCATCAACCCTTCTATGTAGTGTAAAATCTCTGCCTGTATTTTTTAAGACCTTAGGGACCCAAACGGTTTCCTCCCTCTCAATTCAGCGGCTTGCAACAGATGCCGCACCTGCTGGCTAGAAGGATATTTCTCTATGTTGAAAGATTTTCCTTCTCCTTTCATCTTTCATTCATTCGCTTAAGAGGAGAAGTCTGTGTTCTCTCATCATGTTCTTAGTCATTCAGAGGATGAGCCAAGTGAACAATGGCTAATGTGGCGGAATCAGACGCACTTATAGCGCGATGACTGAGATCAAGCCGTAACAATCTATTCCGAAATCAAGATTGAAACTGA
Source organism: Heliosperma pusillum (assembly GCA_022085475.1). Lineage (NCBI taxonomy): Eukaryota > Viridiplantae > Streptophyta > Magnoliopsida > Caryophyllales > Caryophyllaceae > Heliosperma > Heliosperma pusillum. The sequence continues at coordinate 66,379 of JAIUZE010000361.1, forward strand.
GGGTTGATATAATACATTCAATAGCATTTATAACAAGTTACCTAATAGAAGGTAACTGAACGACGTTAGAGAATGTAGCCATATAGGCCTTACAGTTCAAGTCACTACTAATGGAGGTCAAAAATTAAGGGTTGATAAATAACAAATGAAACAAAAAGAACATGTAAAACTCACAAGGATTGCCCGCCCAAACGCTCCAGCACTGACATACGCCCATGATCCTGGGAGCATACCCAACCAACTGCATATTCATCATTCAGCGTGTTAAAAGTCAAAACAACACTTACGTATTTATGTACATAAACTTGAAGAAAACATCGATGTTGACCATGTCAAAACATTGTCATAGCTCATAAAGCTAGAAGAGATCTTCCAACTGCACAGGCTACATAGCTCCAATACGATTTACATTTTCATTTTCTAGAACGACAACCTTTTATAGCTCTACATATAAATGGAGAAACTAAAAGTCAAAGTCATGACAAATACAACACAACTATATAAATGGGATTGAGGTAGTAATGAAGATCACAATCAAACACTAATGGTGGCCAGTACAAGACAAACTGCATATGCTACATTTACATCTACATAAATGAAGGAAACAGACATTTGATTGGAAAAGTTATCTCCTTTGCTCACGCACAATGAGACCTGACAAACAGATAGGGCATGTCGGGTTCAGTCGGTAAGATCAAGGGTGTTCTGGAAGTTGCATATGTCTGTATTTTGGATGGAATCATGTTCAAGCTAAACCTTGAAGTTTGTGACTCATTTGAGTTTTGGTACAAGAACCCCGTGATCCAGACAATAGACATGGGTTTATGGTCGAGTCCTGGTTCAACAGTTCCAACGAGACTAATATTAAAATGGAGACGGTAAGATGACAGAGTTAGGCTGTCTGTACGAAACTACCTTGTAGTGAAAACATAATTAAGAACCACTAAGCATTGAATTTAATCAGAGATACTGAGGCAAAGATGACACGGATATTACCAGACAGTCAAAGACTCCACACAGATATAATATACACTTGTATTATAACGTGCAAGTTCCAAGTCGGAAGGACGTTTGATGGCTGAACTCTTTCACTGGACTTATGCAGGAATTACAGAGTCGTTTTTTTCTCTTAGTCCCTAATCCAGTGAAGCAAAATTTTGAAAACTTTAAGCCGAAAAACCACTTGAACCTGAGCGAGACTTATAAATAGAGCAACTCTCAAGCTCATAAACTTCCATTGATTAAAACCACCACAATTTTATCATAAATCTTGTATATCCAAATGCAACTCATTTATGCAGATGGCACAAAATTTAAATGGGAACTAACCCTCTTTAGCAATCGATAAAAGCAATCAAGGTTATGCCACGTATTGTCGACACTTGGCAGAGAAAAAAAATTAATCAAGTTATAGCTTTTGCAATAATACTAAGTAAGGAACCGAAGAACCAGACCTTCCCAACACGTAAGGAACAAACTTCACAGATGTCAATCCGTACAAGTAATTCCCAAGGGAAAACGGAAGTAATGGACTCAATCGAAGGAGGGTCACTACTCTGAAACCATTTTCACCAATTGCTTTATCGATAGCAAGGAACTTCTTGTTTCCTTCAACCAATTTCAAAATTCGCTCACGGGCAAAGTATCTCGCAATTAAGAAAGCAATGCTTGCTGCTAACTGAAAGGAAAGAAAAAAAAACGGATTACCTCTACGGACCACTTAGAAGTATCTTACATGTATAAGATATGAATTTTAAGAGAAATGAAAGACTGAAAACTCACTGTTCCGCTAATAGAGACAATGATGGTTCCTGTGACAGAACCAAATAAAAGACCAGCGGACATAGTCAATGGAAGAGCTGGTATGGCAAGTACCTATACAAACTGACACGAATAAGTTCAAGCAAGCAGAAGCCAGAAACCAAGCTTAATATCTTGTAGCTATTCTTGTCTTGTGCAACTTGATGCAACACTTCTTCCTATGACAAATTGATTGTAGCATTAACATAATGTCTCAACAGACAGAAAACATGCCTCTAGTCCGGCATAAACCAGCACGAACAAAGCATATCCAGCTGGTCCATAACCTGATCGTTGTAACAAATTTCATCAGAATGCACACTGAACACAAGTATAATCAACATGGAAGCACCCAACTGTCTCAAAGGATCTCGCAAATGGCAGAATAGGAAGGCTAGATGTACGCAGCCGTACCCATATGTTAATAACAAAGACAGGCTATTTCCAGATGAACAAACTAATTCTTGCATCGAAAATGACTATTTCGCTAATAAAAAGACGTGCTACCAGTTTAGTGAGCTATTTTACTTTATTCCAACATATGGGAGAGTGCTTGAGTTGATTTTGGATCGATCATATTATCCTTCTTCCAGTTGGCAGTGATGTATGAGCTAAGTCACATCAGCTTCAACTGGGAATGGTCTTAATTCAAAGAGACATGAACTTCTCTCATCATGATTCATGCATCAGTCACACTAATGGCATTTTTCCAATAATGACTAACTAGACCTAGCTTAACCAGAGGTTTCGGGTTTGGAGCGAGATTGAAGCCTCGCTCATAAGCCCAAAAATATTTCATCCTAAAACCATTTGGTAATAGAAGAAATAACTCCTTGATTTATAAAGTAGTGAATTCTGCCTCTTAACATTGCAACACTCATAGAACTATCAAGAGGGAGAGCTTTGTCGCCCTTTTTCTTCCTACCCGACTCAAACCCGAACCAAAACATACAGTGCAGACCAAACACAACAGCACAATTCTTGTCCTCATTCAGCATTCAGTAACTATCAATGACACCATCTAATAAAACATTGCAGGTAGACACAACTTTCAGAATCAAATACAATCTGACCACAAACTCATCCAAAATCCGATACCAAAATCAACCAAGCTCATAAAATAAAGTTCCATACTTTACAAAAACAAACTACAACCAACAAAATAAAAATTTCAACAATCAAATAAAAAAATTAATAAAGAAAGTATACCTTCAATGATTGTGGAGAATTGGGTCAAGAAAGCATTAACCTGATCCCTATAAAAATACCCAAGTGAACCAAAACCACCAACAACACCCACCAATACTAAACCAGCCAAAATGGTACCTTTAATTGCATTTTCACCTTCAAAATCAAAACTTTCTTCATTTTCTTCTTTCACTTCAATTTTTTTGTCATCATCATCTGGTTTTGGGTTAAAATTCAAGAGCTTTTTTAAACTTTGAGGTGATTTTTGAACAGTTTGAGTTTGTTCTTGTTGTTTCTTAGAAGATGAACAAGATGGGTTTAAGAAATGAAACTTCTTAATTACTTTGTTATTACTATTATGATTAAGATTATGATTTCTGATGTTTTTGGGTAGTATTGGAGGATAAGAACAAGGACATGAGAGATGCTGAAAAATTATGACACTTCTCATTTTATTTTATTTAATTTTTGTTGTTGGGTTATCACTAAAATTTGTTGTTCAATGTTTGTTAACATTCAACAACAGAAGTTAGTGTTGTGTTGTTACAACAGAAGTTCATCCCAGAATAATTTGAAATGAACTGAAATTGTGTGTTTTTTTGGTGTTATTATCTTTTGTGATGCAAATGTTATTCTGGAGGGTGCTACGTGAAAGGGAATATCCCTTGTTATATCATCCACAATCCATATATGTTAGGATTGAAGATTTGAAGGGATGATGTTCGTTTGGGTCGGTTACGGGTTGTGTTAAAGCGGGTTGGATAATAGTGGGATTAAGCTTCGAATTTTCATAGTTTGAGTCGGATTTTTGGTGGGTGATCGTTTGACCTGGTAAAACTGGCTCGACCCGGGACTCGAAATGACTCGGAAAGTGTAACTCGATACACACGAACTACCCCGAAATACTCGAAATGACCCGATCTAGAGTGACCCGTCCAAAAAATGAGCCGACCCAAAGATGTGTTGATACGTTGTTGACCCGAAAATGACCCGACACAAAGTGGCTCGACCTGAAACCGGCTCGGGTGACCTATTTACCAGGTCTAAATTGTCTAACTGTCAAGTGGGTTGAGTTGGTTGGGTTTGACCTAGTCCCCAACTCACCATCAGGGCAAGTTACCAGCATAATTTTTACATTCACATGTAGACTTACAATTTCATTTTCAATTAATGTTTAGATGCATTTAAATTGTTTTTAAGTTGATTGTCATTGTTATCTTTTTTTGAATATTGTTATTGACTCAATTTAGTTTGGCTCTTTACTAGACCACATATCATTTCATGGTCAGGGTTTATCCAACAAACTAGAAAGCCACTTTGTGTAGATTTCTCAAATCCAAATAAAATTTCAAGTGGTTTACCCCAAAGAACGCACAGTTCGTGCCTGCGGTCGAATCTTAATACCTTAATTGTGAATATACAGTGTAGCAACCTATATTCGATGCAATTAACATTTTTCTGACCACATCACAAGAGATACAATCATATAATGGCAGAGCGTCGAGCAGAAAGCCTTTAAATAAAAATAGTATCTAGCCTGTAATCTGCCAATTTACAAGACAAAGTGAGCCATAAGGAATTGCAAGTTCTTGCAATTGAAGGCGGAATAGAATCAGAATCTAACTAGATACCCCACAGGCCACAGAAAGAGTAAGCAGGTGTTTGCTATAGAATCGATAAACCATATTTACGCAGTTTGTGGTTCTCGCATGTTGTTGCTTTCCATATGTTGAGGTGAAGAGCTATTTGCTGGTAGAAACAGTTTGTCTTTGAATGTCAGCAAGCTTCCTACTGGTTTCGAAACAGAAGCTCCTAGCTGCAGAAGCTGATTTCCTACATTTGCCTGGAACTGCTGCAGCGACAGTTCGTCACGCTTTTCCAGAATTTGGACAGCAGAGTTTGTCACCATGTTTATCTGAGAAGACAAACACAAGTCATTCCTGATTATCATGGTCTGTTCTCTATCTTCGGACATCAACGATACATTAATCCAGATAAAAGCCTTCACAAATTTGAACCCTACGATAAACTTGCCATTATTCACATAAGTTGATAACAGAAAAGTGTAAGAAATCTTATGGAAGTGTCTTAGTCATTATTGTCGGAGTAAGAAACCAACTAAAAGGATGACTAGTTACTGTTATTACAGTCCTCAAAGTGATCCTGCAACACTCCAGGACCCCATAGCGGGCATAGTCTACTGGAAAAAATCAGAAACCAAACCTACAAGTCTCGAAGTTACCAACTTTGCCATGGCCGGCACTAGGCAATTGGTACTCAACCACATAAAGTTGGCCTGGGACCGTATAGGCGTATATTACTAGCTAGCTCAATCTTATAATGGTCCTCCACCCTTGACTAACCCGCTACCTTGGATGGTGAGTTGGTGGCAATCAGAGGCAGAATTTATTATCCCCGTATGGGGATAAATGGATAATACATTACTTAGGGAGGAGGTGGGTATCTATTCCCCCTTTAATCTAGCAAATGAGCAACTATTACAGTATCTTCTCCATCCACCGCTATCATTTTCCTCTTTCATATAAGCTCTATTGCCCTTCAAATAATTACCTTTATTCCAAGCAACCCCTAAAGCAGGAAACAGTGCAACATACAGTGTACATTACCTAGCTACAAGACGAGATAGATTAGGGAACTTGTAACACCCGCAAATGTACCCTATTTTTATAGTAAAAATATTATACGGATACTTTTCAGCGAAATTTAGTTTTAGTTGAGAATTAAATTTTCCGTGTCTAGTTTAGAATTTCCGAGTTCGTTTTCGGACTTTACGCGAGATTTCGAGTAAGTTACGTCTTAAGACGTTATGGGCTTTTTCTCATGACTTATCCACTTACTCCTTCATATACTCCCTTAACCCTAACTCACCCTCATTCAACACCTTCTTCTTCCTCACCAAGTAAACCCCAAAACCATAGCCTCCATATTTGATCAAGCTTTAAATCATCGCTACTCCTTCGTTACTCGCTTAATTTCACTCAAGTTCGTCTTATTCTTTCCCTCTCATCGTCCTCTATCCGTATTGGTAATGAAATTACCGTCTTTCTCGCTTTTCAATTTATCCGTCTTTCTCAAGGTGAATTATATGCATCTTTTATTATCTAATTGTAGGTGGTGACCTCCAAGACCCCGACAAAGACTACTTCCTGATAGTTTAGGACATCGACGCGGATTGAAGACGCAAAAAGGTAACGGTGAAGGGTTACTCGATATCATTTAAGTGTTTTATGTGTTTTCTATGTTAGTAATCGTATTTAGAATAGGATTAGTAACCATAGGAATTGTGTTGTTGATGATGGTTGTTGTTAGTTGTTAATTGATATGAGAATTGATGGTTTGTCTTGATAAATGTTGATTTTTGTATGTTGATAACAAGTTGGAAAAATGAGGATCGTGTGCCTGAGACCAGGACGCTGGCAGCGTTGCCTGGCGCTGGCAGCATCTTGCTGCCAGTTTTCCCAAAATCGAAGTTTTGAATTCTAGTTTCCGCCTTGACTTTCCTTGACCCTTTGGACTTAGTATTCTTGCATTGATGATTTGTTTGTAGGCCACTCCAATTGACGGATTTGGGTCTCGGGTCTCGGGTTTGACTTTGACTTTTGTTGACTTCCGAGTTTGACTGTATAAGTTGACTTTAAATATTAACGTTTCGAATATATGATAATTCCTTCGCTTGTATCGCATGTTTTGTGACGGTCTTTGATATGTCCCACTTTGAGTCGGTTTTACAAATGTTACGGTTTGAGCACTAATTTTCTATGTGCTTTGTACTCTCATTCCCTTGGCTACCTCCACGTTCGTAAGGCTGGAATGTCGGAACGGGGAGTGTATCCTTACTGCTTAATGCATGTTTAGTGGGCATATGACTAACGTTGTTGGGAGGCGAACGCTTTGCGTTGATCGACCCGGCCGTCAAATGTGGTATATTTGCGAGGTGGTGTCATTTGCATGTGCGTACCCCTTGTTATGAGGCTTGTCTCTTTTCCCCGCTTTTCGTGAAGGTTGACCGAATTTTGGGTGCTCGGGCGTCTATGATTGACCGAGTCTTGATGCGAAATGTCATCGCTTGTCGAATCGGAAAATGGTTTATTCCGAGAGTCTGGCCAGGTTTAGACTAGGACCGGGTATTTATATCGTCGTCCTACCAGGAGGAAATTAGTCTACATATACGAAATGTAGCATCGTGTATGCGTTCAAGGCAATGTTTTATCCCGTGGATGCCTTTTAATCATACTTGCAGGGACACGGTGCTAGTGCGTGTCATTTACCGTGAGAGATGTCGTCAACGTATTGTACGTTTGGTTGGATGATTATATGATTGATTATTCATGATCTTTGGATGACTTGGCCTGGTTTGTTTGTCGAGTCTCAATCTTATCAAACTTATGCCACTAACGGTGAGATGCAAGCCCTAGTGAGTGTATATGGTTGCCTAAGAGTGTCTTCCCCGAGTCTTTCTATCATATGATGGTTACGGTTTTGTACTTCATGTACCGATATCTTTACATATTGAATTGCCTATTTATCAATCTCGTATTTCACATGTATATCTATATATGCATGCTTCTACTTTTGTATTTCCGTTTATGTACGTTTAATGTGATATGGCTGGGAGAACCCGGAGTTACTCCCCACTGACTGTGGCGTTCATGTTTTTCATGGATGAACAGGTTGCTTGATTTGATGGCTTTTTGCTGTGGTATTTTGGGTTCGGGTGTGAGCTAGCGGGCGTTGGCCTGGATGAATCACCTCTAGACGTTGTTTAGCTAGTTTGCTAATAACCTTGATGTTTGATACATTTTGAGAGACTACGTCTCTTTGTAGTATATTCTATTTTAGTTTGTATTTATTTGACATTTCTCGTATTTCTATCTTGCATGTAAAAAGTTTTAAAAACACCGTATTTTCCGCTATATAAATCACATGCTTGTTATGTTTTATTTCCGCATTCGCGAGGGTTGTCACAGTTGGTATCAGAGCTTAAACGCTCCCGACGCACACACGTGAACCTTAGACTTAAACTACTTGACCTTGAAATAATAAATGAGAGATGGTAGAAGTTAAGGATTTTACTTGGTAGTCTATTTGTTTATGCTAAGTGTTAGGATTAACTTATTTTGTTTTTGTTTCTTAGGAAGATGGATAGACCTCGAGTAGTAGAGAACGTTATGCTAGAAGCTCTTACGCAAGTGTTGAAGAATCAACAAGATGCGGCTATTGCTCAAGCCAACCAAGTCCCCCCTCGTAGAGAAGATAACCACCAAGGAGGCTACGCTTGGGTGGCTAGTCAAATAGCTAGAAGCAAGATTATACCTTATGGTGGAGAGCCGGACCCTACCGAGTTATCGGAATGGTTCCGAAAAATGGAGAAGCAATTTGATCTATACCAAGTCCATGAAGAGGACAAGGTAAGGATTGCCAAGCACTTCCTTGTAAGGGAAGCAGATAATTGGTGGGCGATTACTAGCGCCACCGCTACTCTTGAAGATGATTTCAATTGGGCTTGTTTCAAAGCTCTAGTTGAAGGTCGATTTTATCCCAAAGAGCTAAAGTAACAAAGGCTCAAGGAATTTATTGACTTCAAGCAAGGTAACTTGTCGGCACAAGACTTCACTACGGAGTTCAACAAGCTTGCTCATTTTGCTCCGAGGCTTATCAAAGATGACGAGGATCGAGTTTTCTATTACCGCAACAAGCTTAGTGCTTTACTCCAAAGTAAAGTGAGGAGAAATACTACTTCCTTTGGGGATTTATATGATGATGCTCTATGGGCCGAGAACTCCATGAAGGCCATTAGGGATGAAGTTATGATGAATAATCCCTCTCCTTCTTTCACTCCTAGGCCTAATTTCTATGGAAAGAGGTCGTTTACTCCTTCGTCCTCCAACTCTTATGCCAACAAGAGGAGAAGGATCTTCGTTTGAGTGGGAGTGCTAAGCGGGATGTACTCATGATCTCACACAAGGGCAAAGGCAAGGGCAAGGCTCGTGCTCAGGACAACCTAAGCGTTGGGAAGTCCAAATTTAAGAGACCATCAAAGCCAAAGGCCAAGAGTGGGCCTGGTGAGCCAAGCAGCTCACAAGGCAAGACAAAGAGCAAGGGGATTGATGTTAAGTGCCACCATTACCACAAGATTGGGCATTGGAGGAGAAACTGCCCCGTATATCTTGAAGACATCAAAGCAGGCCGCGTCAGTCCTGTTAGTATGTCATCTTCTATTCATATGATTGAGATCAACCATGCAAGTTTTGGAACTTGGGTATTCGATACAGGTTGTGGTTCTCATCTGTGTAATCATTTGCAGGGCCTCAGGGACATCCAGCCCCTAAGTAAGGGAGATGTAGACCTGCGCGTCGGGAATGGAGCACGTGTTGCTGTAGTTTCGACGCGGACATATGTAATCAAACTCCCTAGTGGGTTTGAATTATATCTGTACTTAAGGGTAGGTGATTTTACTTAAGGGTGTCTCCTGGACAGATAATAACCCCAGTAGTGATGGGTCAATCAGGTGTACTTAAGGGTGCCTCCTGGACAGATTATAACCCCAGTGGTGATGTAAGCTGGGAGTGGAAGGCAATCTCTAGAGTTAAAAATAGACTGGCACAGGGTTTTAGTAATGGGCAGTGGTCTCTTGATCCTAAGGGATACACTGTGGGGAGTGGTTATGAGCTCATCAGATTGAAATATCAGGTGGTAGTGTGGCACAAGGTATTGTGGAGTAATTGGTGTATCCCAAGGCATCAATTCATAGGTTGGCTGATAGCTCGAGAAGTACTATGGCGTCTGGTGTGTGGAAGAGAACCTGAGACTCAGTTGCATCTGTTCCAACATTGTGAGTATAGCAACAAAAACCTGACTGACATGGCTCAAGTATGTCAGTTTTCTCTGCGTAGCTCTAATCTGATTGACTGGATTGGTGCTTGTCAAAGTTCATCAGTAAAGAAAGGGGTAATAATGTGTGTAATTGTGCTACTTTTTATCATACATGGCAGCAGCGCAATAGAATCAGAATTGAAGAGCATCCTTAAGACCTTGTGCTACTTTTTATCATACACCAATAAAAGAATTTATTGTCTACATGGTAGCTACATTTTGCATACAAGAATTTATTGGTATATAATGTAGACAAGAATTTATTGGTATAATGTAGACAATAAATTCTTTTTTTTTGCATACAAGAACTTCTTTGCTGTAGCTACATGGTAGCTACCAATAAATTCTTGTATGCAAAATGTAGCTACCATGTAGCTACAGCAAAGAAAAAAATGCTTTCCTTATTGGAGATACATGGTGTCAGCTATGTGAACAAGATGTTGGCTTTTTACTTGGGTTGAGACCCAGTGGCAAAGTATTCAAACAGAAGAAGGAGAAATCGGTAGACTTTCCTGAGTGGATCATCAACCTTGCCTCCAAGATAAAGGAGTTGGATATAACTATCCCTGAAAAACTTCTGCACAAAAATAATCTTGCTAAAATTATTAAGGAAACTGAGCTTACAGAAGAAAACAAGGATTCATTCAAGAAGTTGATATACTTCTATTTATTGAATTTCTTGCTTTTCCCGACGTCTGGCGAGAAAGCAAGCCTGAAGTACATTTCTTATGACATAGATGAAATCGAAGAGATCGATTGGCCAAAGGTGATCCTTGAAAATGTGTATGCTGATATAGGTTCTTATGAAAGTACATTGTTAAAATGTGAGAGATTGAATGCCAAGAATGAAGAAAGCGAGGGGGAGGTCAAGGATAAGAAGGGGGAGGTCAAGGACAAGGAGGGAGACGAGGAGGAAGAGGAAGTGGCAGGCGGGGTTGTTACTGGTAAGTTGGAATTGAAGGAGGGAGAAGAGAGGGAAAAAAAGTACAAGAAAGTAACATTAAATCTAAAATTCTATGCTCCTTTGCTTGAGGTAATACTCCTCATTTTTATTATCAAATATATTGAAGTTGCAATTGCATGGGCTGGGCCGGGCCGGGCTAACGGGCCTGGCCCATTTGACCAGCTCTTTAACCGACCTATTCTGTTATGACAGCACAGTAACTAACTGCTAGCTAGACAATTACAACCGCCTAACTAACTGCTCATATATTCCATAGCTCTTTAACCGACCCATTGGTAATGTTTAATGTGTTATGCAGGCATTCTATATATAATAGAATCTTCTCCACTGAATCACATAAACAAAAAGGCGGCCCCCCAGTAAGGTTCTTCAAAGTCAGGCCAGGTCACGAATACATGCTCAGTGACGGCAAGCACAAGTGCACATTCTGTGAAGACAAAGAGAAGAGCCTTGTTGAACAAGTAGAAGCAGAAGCACGACGCCCCAAGCTTTCACTGTCATATGAACCTTGTATTATAAAGGTTCACCAGTCAATCGGCCTTGAGATTCTCAAGTTTTGCTTGGATTCAGTCCTCAGTGATAAGGTGGAAAAGCTAAGTTTTAAGGAAACCCAAGAAGATATTCTCCGTTGCATGAAAAACGATTTACTAGTAAGTGTACCTCGTTTCCCTTTTTTTTTCTTTTTTTTTTGTTGAAATATCAGGTGGTACTCTCCATTGGTGTATGATAAAAAGTAGCACAAGGTCTAGGTTTTTGTTCCTATACTCACAATGTTGGAACAGATGCAACTGAGTCTCAGGTTCTCTTCCACACACCAGACGCCATAGTACTTCTCGAGCTATCAGCCAACCTATGAATTGATGCCTTGGGATACACCAATTACTCCAAAATACCTTGTGCCACACTACCACCTGATATTTCAATCTGATGAGCTCATAACCACTCCCCACAGTGTATCCCTTAGGATCAAGAGACCACTGCCCATTACTAAAACCCTGTGCCAGTCTATTTTTAACTCTAGAGATTGCCTTCCACCCCCAGCTTACATCACCACTCACCACTGGGGTTATAATCTGTCTAGGAGGCACCCTTAAGTACACCTGATTGACCCATCACTACTGGGGTTATAATATGTCCAGGACGCACCCTTAAGTAAAATCACCTAGCTACCTAGCTGGACCAAAAAACCACCTACCTAGATGGGTCAATCAGGTGTACTTAAGGGTGCCTCCTGTATAATTGATATAAGTAAAATCTGTCAATCAGGTGTAATTTATCAACACAAACCATCAATTCTCATGTACACTACCTAGCTACAAGACGAGATAGATTAGGGAACTACTGTGATGATTTGCATATCTCATAAAACCACACCCAGGTATGCAAGAAACTGGAGAGCTGTGTGCTTGTCTAATTCTATGTTTAACTGTATGATTTAGGAAGTGGAAGGCAATAATTAAATACATTGAAAAAATACCCTTTTCAGACTCAATTCTCTCAATTCTCTGGGAATCTCAGAAGTTCATGACTTCGAAGTTCTCAGTCAGTTATGAAAGACATGTCAGTTTATGATCCGCTAACAAATGATATAGGTATACTAAACCTAAATCAAATGTATAAATTCAAATCAACTACTACTAACTCGGAATGTAAACATTACATCTCTACTGCTAACACATCGTTATTTGGGTACACAAGTAGGGAGGGACTGGAAGCGGAGGGAGGGTGTGAAGGCGAACTGAACCCTAAAATCTTCCATATCCATCCAACCCATTTGTTATCCAAACAAACGGATTGTTCGCTCTTTTCACCTCCAAATCACTTCATCTAAACAGAGGGTCATACTCTTGTTGGGTTCTGTTAAATCCACTATAATTTCAGTCTACATAACATTTGGGTTGTACAAGGCGATAAGACGATCTTAAGTAGGATTAACTTGATTAATTCATTAACATGTTTCACATCAAAATCCTTCTCTCAAAATCACATATAAGCTTATAAACTAGCTTAACTATCACAATTCCGAGTTCATCAGGAAACAAATGCAGAATTGCATGAAAACATCAAGTATAAAGACCGACGAACAAATTCTCACCGAATAGGCGGCCGTCTGTATCAATCCTTTCGCAAGAGGTAAAATGCAAAACCTAAGCCAAACAAAAGAACAAAATAAGAGCTCAGAAAAATGGAAATCAACAAAATAAATCAAAACAAGTTCGATTTCAGATACTTCCGGAATTGCAGGATAAGGGGTCGGATGTACACAGTCTTACACTTTCCAGACAACCAAGGACAAAAACTACGATAAGAATTGCATCGAGTGACCGCTACTTTACGATAAATTAAAATCAATTTGCTTTATTCCATCGTAATGCGGAAACTAAATAAAATAACAAAAAAAAATAGAATTACATTCCACGGCCTCCAGCAAGGGCTTCATCAGCTGGGGGTTTCCATTCATCAATTCTGCAAAAAATAATAAAAATAAATAAATAAATGATGATATAATAATAAATTAAAGTGAATGCAAATGAAAAGAGAAGAAGTGAAGAGAAAATACGGACACCCAGCCGTAGCGGCGGTCGAATAAGAGGCGTTTGGTTGTCGTAGTTTGAAGTCCCCCTTTCGCTTCCATCGTCGCTTCTTTTCAAGATTAAATCACATATACTCGTTACTCTAGACTCTAGTAGTCCACTAGTCTTATACTCCTATCGACTATGCCAATTTGTAAACGGGTTAATTACGTTGGGTTTGGGTACGCACTTTGCGGTGCGTTGGTATTAAGGTTCTATTGTTTTTTTTTTGTCAAATTGGGTTAAGTTGGTCGGTCATTTCGGGTGTTGGGATCTGGTGAGGGTGTTGTTATTAGAGTCATTTTGATTTTGATAGTTGGTTGCTCGATGAGGGTACTTTGAAGAGGGTCATTTTGAAAATGAGTCAGGGAGTTAGGGGCGGCTTATTTAAGGGTTGGTGTTTGAGAAGGGTTTAAAACTCGTAAATTTGTTTAAAAGGATTTTTTTTGCATAATTGAGATTGTTCGATCCATATCATTTATCTTGATGTAGATTTTGTGATTTGAAATTAGGAATTTTAGATCATTTTGGATTATTTTGTCAAGTCTTTTTTCGGCTGGGAAGTTGTAGTTTAGGTCAGTTCATGTCAACTCACTTACGGTGACAAAAAAGCTCAGGTTTGCCCGGGTTAACTTCGCTTTCAATTCAAGTCAAATCCAGTTTCTTGTTGATTTTTTGCCAAATCATTGTCGTTGGGGGTGAGCAACAAAATCCAAACCGATTTATAACCCCACATTTGAGCCAATTTTGATTATCGAAACTCGTAGTTCATATGTTTTTTTAGGTTTGGGGCACCCAACCAGTTTATGGACAATAAAACCCATCCTACACGAACTTTAAAAAGATGATCATTTACGTTTTCTTTTTACTTGTTAGTTACCTCGTTTCATCACATTCACCGGATGAGAATGGATAGGATATGAATTGGATCTTATAAGATCAAGACCCATGACCTTCTTTGACAGTGGATCCAGAATCACAGGATATGAAATTGTCATATTCATATCCAGATGCACATGATATGGATTTATTCCGTATCATTTTGGCGATGGCAAAAAAAAATCACTTTCTAAAATATTAAAATAATCGATTAGTCTTGCTTATAACCGTTGTAAATTATAACGAAAGGTTATATCACCCCATCATCCCTAGAAAAAGTGTAGGTTTGGATGATTTAACACTCTCGTTGTAAATTATTCTGATTTACAACGGTTGTTAACAAGAATTTGTGTAAAACAATATATTTTTTGGGTTTTACTGCAACACAAGAACTTTTTTATTTATTAGAAAACACATATTAAAAATAAAGTTGTGAGCATATTAACATACAGTTTCATAACATAATAACAGCGATAACAAAGTATTTTTTGCAATTGAAAAATGTTAAATGAGTAACAAATCAGAGTTTAGTTTATGAAAAAACCCTTAAAAAAAGGAAATAGATTTACTAACACATTACCGTACTTTAAAAAAAATGAACTTGAGGGTAAGATTTGAATCTCACTTATATTATCTATACCAATATTCGTTTATATGCAGACGGATCCAATCCATGTCTATATTCAAATTCATATCCATATTCACGAGATCAAAAATATTACGATCAAGATCCGACCCGGCCGAAAAATTGGATCATATGGCCTCCCTAATCACTAATGAGTAATCAGTTAATCACCACATACTCAAGTCACAACATTAACAAATCACCAATGCTCATTGTGTAGCAATGGGGATCCTCCGTCTTATTTAGTGTCTCATTCTGTATCTCATCTCATTCACATTCTAACATATCAACCATTTAATATATATATTATAGAAGTATATTTTATTCTTGCAGAGTAGAATATAGAATAAGATACAAAAGTGGACAGATGATCCTTACTGGCTACGGAGTTGTGTAGATTTAAAGATGAAGTGTGGTTGTAACTAGGGCAGAGCATGGATCGGATATCCGATCCGAATTCGATTTTCGGATCGGATATCCGATCCGAAAAAATAAAATTTCATTATCCATGATCTGATCCGAAAGTGTCGGATATCCGAAATTTATTATCCGAAATAATCGGATCGGGTATCCGATATCCAACATCTGATCCGAAAAATCCAAAATTTCATATTATTACACATAAGTGAAAACCTAACTTAATTCATTAGCTTAATTACAAAATTCGTGAATCGCAAAATATCAAAATCAATACAATCACTAGACAAACAGAAACCCCATTAAATTTTATCTTACATAAAATTAGGAAGACTAGATCTGACTTTTAATACATGAAATAAGGGGAAATTATGAAAACAAATAAATGAGACCACAATTATATCAGCCTGGTGGCGGCGCCGGTGATGGTTGTTGCGTCGGCGGCGGCGGCGCTGCTCTTGGGGTGAGGAGGTAGACGAGTGAAGGAGATGGAGTTTGGGGAAATATGTAGCGGCGGTCAGTGGTCGACGATGGCCGAGTGGAGCGGTGGTTGCGCTTGGTGATTGATGAAGGATTGGAAATGAATGCAGTGGAAAAATTTTGGAGATACATACTTACTGGGTTTAGTTTGTGGAAATGAATGTAGTGGAAAAATTTTGGAGATACATATGATATGATGAATTGATGATGGCATGATGGCTAAGTCATATTTATTGGGTAGGGTTTGTTTTTGGTTGAGTAACATGAGCCTCTTATTTTAAATTGTCTCCTTAGCCCATTCATTTCAGAAAAAAAAAAATTTTCTAAATTTTGGATCGGATATGGATATCCGAAATTTTGAGAACTGATATCCGTATCCGATCCGATATCCGAATATTTCAACCTATTTTCGGATCGGATATCCATTTTTTCGGATCGGATTCGAATCAGATATCGGATCGGTTCGGATAATCGGATTTTTTGCTCAGCCCTAGTTGTAACTTGTAAGGTGTAACACTGAAAGCTACATAATTTGTTACTTTATGCAATCTTTGTTGATTTTTCTTTCCTGTTTTTATTCTTTATTACCTTTTGTTTGTTCACTACTACTTGCTTCAACACTTCAACCAATTCATCAATTCATGGAAATATTCTCAACTGATAACATCATTTAATATTAATCACTTGTTCATTTACCTTGTTCTTCCCGTAACTAAAAATGGAAAACCCTAATTTAGAAACAAATGATTGGGACTGGGAATTAGTACCCAATTCTGATCATCAACACAATCACTCTACTCATTCTCCTTCATTTCGCGGAGTAATTCGTTCTCATCATTTCTCTATTGAAGGGGAAGAATTTGAAAACCCTAATCAGGGTTCTACTGGAATTGACTATCTGGGTTTTTCTGATTATTTTGCGAAATCATCGGAAATTGTTCAAAACAGTGGGAATACTGATGTAGGGAGTAATTCAGTAACTGGGTTTTCTGTTGATTTCGCAAAATCATCGGAAATTGTTCAAAACAGTGGGAGTAATGATGTAGAGATCATCAGTTCAGTGTTGGTGAAATCATCAGAAATTGTTCAAAACAGTGGAAATAATGATTTAGAGATCAATTCTTTTGCGAAATCATCGAAAATTGTTCAAAACAGTGAGGTAGGGATTGATTCAGTGACTGGTTTTTCTGATAATTTTGCGAAATCATCGGAAATTGTTCATCAAAACAGTGGAAACGAGGAAGTAGAGGTTATTTCATTTACTGTTTCATCTGATCATTCCTCGAAATCATCGGGAATTGTTCAGCAAAACAGTGGAAATGATGATGCAGAGTCTTTTAGTGGGGAGTGTGCTGAAGATCAGGAACAAGAACAACATGGGGATTGTTTGAATTTCGAGGACGACGAGGAAAAGAAAAGCGAACAGAATGAAAATGAGAAGAGGGTAGTATGGTGGAAGGTTCCATTAGAGGTGTTGAAGTACTGTGTATTGAGAGTGAGCCCAGTTTGGTCTTTATCAATGGCAGCTGCGGCTTTAATGGGGTTTGTGCTGTTGCGCCGTAGGTATTTGTATAAGATGAAGCGTAAGAGCATGGGTCTGAGTCTCCAAGGCAATGTCACAGTTCATGACAAGGTCTATCTTCTTTGCGCTCATTATATACAACCGTCTTATATGAGTTTTTGTTCTTCTATACCATTGCTTTGTTTTGCATTTCTCTTATATTTTAACCTTATTTTATTCCTGATCTTCTTACTGTATATTATAGTACTTCTGTGTCATGGTACTTGTGAGTTTTGAGTTATGAGTTGGTGCTGAAAAATAGCCATGTGTTGCTGGGTTTGGTCTTGCAATATGCTGTCATTTGAGTTTTATTTTCGCTGGTTCTCCCATGATAGCCTGATAGGCGTGATTGACCCCCGTCTTGAAATCAGATTAGGTCAACTTAGTTTCGAGCTGAACTTATTTGATTTTGTATGAAACCATAGTCTTACTAAAAATTCAAGTGACTATCATATCTCAAGTTGTGAAGTAGAGTTTCACCTACTTGCATCTATTTGATTTAAAACTTCCTTTCTAAAGAAAAATGAATTTCACTTCTTATAAATTTGTTGTATTACATAGCATTACTAATTGACGCTCTTGTATGTTGTTGCAAAGATTCTAGTGAAATGTGAATAATCAATCTCATGAGGAACAATTGAGTTTCTTTCATTACTCAAGCCAGTTGATTGATTTATCATGATAAAACTTTAAGCTTATAAAGTAGACAGTCATTATGTCTACGTTGCATATTTTAAATAAAAACAGTCTGTTTTTGTGCTTTTTTAATGACTGATGCAAGTGCCTGTGTAAAGGAAATGAGAGGATAACAAGGATGAGAGATTTTGTTGAATTGTAACAGAACATATTGGGCCCATCTTTCCTTCTCTTTTCTGATTTTCTGACCGGAATACTCCGGACCATGAGAAATTGCCAAGGAGCTGATGGCTCACATTACTATATGTGCTTTTGGAATTGTGACGCAATTATAATTATGGGTCATCCGGGAACAATCTCTTTGTGCTTGCGCAATAGTAGGTTGCGTAAATTTGACTCTCCTCTCCACCACACCATTTTAAGTACTAGGGTTATGTTGTTATTGTGTTAATTTGGTATGGAGGATGGTTAGACTTGGGATTATAAAGTGACGTGAAGAAATTAGCAACTGTCTTGCGACCATTAAAACTAGGCTAGCCGTGACAGCTGCATCATGAGCAATTTGTATAAAGCTAGTCAAGGATATCTTTGTGTTTTGAGGGATTATTTCAAGCCAAATAAAAGGTTTTTTTAAAAAAAGAAAATTACATTACCAAAGTAAATAGACAAATAGCCAACATTTTGGCTGAGAAATTTGCTTACATGAGCTAGATCTCTCAAGTCTTAAGCTTTTGGGAAACAGCATATGTTGCCTGGCCATGTATGTCTGTGTCATCCCTGCTTCTGTGAATTGTATGGTTGTATTTCTTCTTGAATTTGTCGTTAATATGTGTTTAACGTGATCATTTTTGCACCTGGAATCTTACAGAAGGTATCTCAGCTGATGAGCCAGGCTGCACGTCTTAACGAGGCATTTTCAGTGGTGAAACGGGTACCCATTATACGCCCTGCATTACCTGCTCCTGGAATGGCTTCATGGCCAATGATGAGCTTGAGATAGGTCTCAAGACCCCCTTAAAAGACAGTTGATGTTTCCCTCGAGGTTTTCGTTATTGTAGGATGTTTACTTCATCTCCGACCCGTGTCTGTGTGTAATATTTGTGTCAAATGTCTCTAAGTAGTCTAGCGTTGTTTGTAAATTCCATATCCAACTTCTACTCCAAGGCTCTGAACCGTTCGGAAGGTCTCTTCTTGATTGTACCTATTTGTACCAATTTCCATCTTCTATGAAAGTCCGGTGTATATATTCGTTATTCTCTGACTTTAGATTATGACAGGTTATAAACAATGAACTATCTGCGCCCCTGATATTATGAAATGACAAAATGAATATATTATCAGTCGACTTTTTAAGGCAATCTGTATTATATGATTTATGAGTAATTGCCAACGCCTTCTCGTCAATTCATGTTGAATTACATAAATAGGGCTATATACATTCGAGTACATGAACCTTTTATCCGGTTACACACTACAAATGGGAGCGTTTGGACCTAAGATAACTAAAGCCGATCTCAAAAAAAAAAAATCGATATCGACCAATCTATAGTGAAAGGATGACCAAAGTAGTGCAACAACTCACCACTAGGAAAAACCAGGGAGACTTGACCCTACAAAAATTCCTGGGGCTTTTGGATCTACTAACACTGTATATCATATCTTTGCACAACATTATAAAGGCTAAAACCCCAAAAATTATGCTTACAAGAAACGCTAATATGGCCTTACTCTCCATGTAAACTTGATTTTCCAGCACTTTTCTGACTTCTGATCTGCATGATTCACAGTAATGTCACAATTAGTGATTAGTCAGGGACTTAGATTAAAAAAAACAGGGCTCGGTCTCGCTTTATTCCAAGGCACAGTCAAGCGCTAGCTAAGACGCCTTGGTTGGCCTTAAGAGGCTAAAGTACGCCTATAGCCAAGGCGCAACTACCAAGGTGCGCTGCTAAATAATTTTAATAGGAAAATAAATATCCCCGCGTTAGTAGAAAATATTCGGTACAAATTTATTTGTGATAACTGTGCGCGCCGTGTCTATAAGACGTGCGCCTTTGCCTTGCACCTCCTCGCCTCAGTGCAACTTGCGCCGTTTAAAGCTAAGCCCTAGCGTAAACGTAAATGTCAACCAACACAAACGAGTCGACTTGAATTGACCTGTTATCCAAGTCTAGGCAAAAAGGACTACACCATAGCTAGAGGCAAAGAAGATGAGGATGCAAAAATAACCTGAGCATAGCATTATCCTGTGCTAAGCCATCCAACTGCTCGGCGACCAGGGATCTCCAAGCCATGAGGTCTTCAGCATCCTTAGCCTGAAATTAAACAAACTGAATATATTAATAAACGGATCGAAATATGCATATTACGAGTTTACAACAGTAAGTTATAGACCCCTGGGTGAGTTTTTATTCCGGATACCTCAAAATTTTGCCTGTTCAACAATAGGCAATCTACCAAGTATTCACCTTGTAAGTTACAGAACACAAATTTCGGTTGACTGTCCTGCTGTTAGGCTGGTTTACCTTGTGTCCTATACTACAAAAATTTACATGAGACGGTCCTATTAATGAGACCTCTCATTATCCGTCATTCCGTCTCATACAAAATTCACCGGATCTAGAACGAAAACGGGAAGAATGGAATTGATGATGAGAAAACATGACATACAATGAGATCCTTGGTATCCTGGACATTCTTCAAATCTGATGTTATCTTTTCTAGTACCAGATCTTTCGCTTCCAACTCCGTGTCAAATTCCTTAAAAATGCTTTTATATCTAATATTGACATTCTCTAGGTACCCTTCCAGAACATTTAAACTCATGTCCAGTGCTCGAACTTTTTGCAGGAGTATTTTAAGAACAGTATCACCAGGCATCCGGTTTACCTGCTGGTGGCGCACTTCCTCCACCGTCTCAGAAACTGCCTTTCTCGCCAAATCACTCCCACTGGAAGCATTCTCATCGGGGTCATTCTGCTCAGATTCTAGAACAAGGCCCACAGATTTGCGCTCGCCTACAGATTGATGATTATCAGAAATTGAAATAAGATCCTCCAACATTCTCTCGACTGCATCAACTCCGTACACTTCAATACTACTTAGCGTACAATAGAACTCGAATCCAAAATGAGTCAGTAACTTCAACTTCAAGTATCTCACCCATTTAGGATCTGACAGTGTAAATGTTTGAGCATGTTTCACATTCTCAGCAGAAAAGTTACCCAATTGAACCCATGTATGTGTCGGATAGACTAAACTTCCTTGAAGCTCGAACTCTCTTAGATTGGATGAGTAATGCTCAAAGTTTGCGATTTCAATTGTATCTACTAGAGTTTCTTCGGAAAGTTCAATGACAACAAATTTCTCCTCAGCTGAACATGGGTTCCTGAGATACTTGTTCTTATCCTTGTTCAAAATATTAGAAGCACCCTTAGCTTCCTTGTTAAAATCCAATACTTTGGCTCCCTTTCCGGCAGAAGCGTGATTGTATTTGCCACCCCCGGGCTCCATCCGATGAGTTGCACCACCTGTTGCACTTGATATACAGGTGCTTCTAGAACCGAGGGCCTTACTTTTGAACTCATCTAGACCAAGAGGCACAATACGAGCAAACCTATCGCTCTTTCCACTGTCTTTCCCCGCTTCCACGTCTAAATTGATACTTTCTACTGCAGTAATAGTTCCATTTTTACAAGTGTTGGTTAGATGCCGACTGTCAAATGAGGGAAATACAGCTTTTCCTGCAGAATCAACAGTTGCATTGATTTCTGTCATCGCTTCATCCCAGCGCGAGATATTAAGCACAATGAGTGCTCGAGGTTCTTCTGCAAGGGTACAAAATCCGAGTAAGCCTATGTTTCTATGTTACTCGTATATATGATAATATATTCATTTGCAAGTTTTGGTAAAACTGCCATACGATAAGGCTAGAGACCTTCTATGGTTTCGGGTTGAATTTACAGCTTGAAATCTTAGAAACTTACCCTGAAACCTGTAATCCTCAGGACGCCCTCCTGTAGGACTTCCCTTAACCAAGTTTTTGAAATTCGATCTAGTAAACAAATTAGGCCATGTTGGGTTCATATTTCAGGTAAAGGGGTTAGATTTATACGGAGCCTAATAAGAGAGATTGCTTTCAGACGACTCACAATGAAAACTTCAACGAGAATTGCATCAAATAAACAACTAATGTAGCGAGTTAATTTAACAATATTATGAAACACGACTAATGTAGCGAGTTAATTTGCTTTACTCCATCAATATCCAAAATGAAAGGATAACATACCCGTGTCCCTATTGACATCACCACGGCTAATCCACAGGTTCCAAAGAAAAGCGAGACCCCAAAGAACGATAACAAATGACAACGAAAACTTATATAAACGATTTTTAACATCAGCCTTCTCTAATGATCCGCGTTTCAGAAGAGCTTTACGCGATCTCTGCATCTCCCCTTAATCCTTTACAATTCACCGTACTACCACCCTGCACCATTCACTACGCAAACAAATAAATATCAACAATTAAACATCCATAAGCTCATTCAAATAAAAATGTGACTTGAAAAAAGCTAGTGATCTTTAAACAAACCTCTCTCGACCAACATCATTTCGAAAAATAATCGAGACAGAGATATCACCAAGCAACTATTGTTAAGCAAATGTTAACAGTGTAACTGAAAAATGAAAGAAGAAAAGCTATTGATTAATGGAGTCATAAACGTATAGTTTTGAATGAAATAAACAAACCTTTCAAATTTAAGTACCAAGTAAATGCTATAAGTGAAAACTTGCCATAAGAAATATGTTGATCAATTACTGTGATCATATTTATTATGGCCTTTTAATAGGACTAATTAATTAATTAATTAATTAATTTACTGAACTTATCACAGATAATAATACGAGTATTAGTATACTAAACTTGTTAGTTGCGTAAGTTGTAAGAGTATTTCTTTTCAATTTTACTTGTGATGCTTACAAGAAAAATAAATAAATAAACCTTAATTGTTTTATAAGTATTACACTGATCAGGACCTTCTCTATGATTTTTGGCTACAAAATCTTAATTTAGGCGCTAAAAAACGTTGTAAGAAAATCGCAATATTTTTCAAAGATATTTACGAATTTTAATAACGTTGATAGCATTATTAAGTATTAACTCTCGAGACGTGGAACTCAATGTCAAGTGTAATATTTGCATTTTCCATCTTTTGGGTCCTTTTATACATTGTTCGTTTTGTGTAAGACCGTTGATCTCTTGACTGCTATATAATACGGAGTATAATGTACCGTATCTTACTTATCTTATAGAACGGAATGAGGCCCTTACGCCGTACAATGGTCTTGAGAATACAATGTAGTTATATCTACACATCTTGAGAATTAATAAACTGAGGGCAAAATGAATTAAAATACTCGAAGGAAAAGTATCCATTCATTTATACGCATAAAATTAAAACCCTCCGATGATGCAAGAGTGCAATCTACCCCACCGAAAGGAAATGGAGACAACCCCCCACACCGCCACACCTGCTTGAGCGTGAAGTAAACCAGATCAGACCATAATGATCCCATCGTGGTGTATTATATTGGAGCATTTTCTATAGTCATCGGGTTATTGATAAAAATTCATTCGTAGATGGTTATCATTTTAAAGTCCGGGTATTCAAGTTTCTTTGGGTCATAATGTTTTTTTTTGGCTCAGGTTACTTTGGTCAAAGCCACAACTATAGAATCCTAAGTAGATAGTAGAGACTAATGAAGAGCAAATAAGGGACTTTTTTTAAAATGTGGGTGGAAAAATGATTGGAGCAAAGTCCAATTGTACAACATAAATGAGATGAAATATATGAGAAATTTATCACTCCGAATATTATATAATGCATATCAAATTACTCCGTATTTGTAATGGAAGTTGTTGCTATGGTAAAGATGTATTTTCGTACAACAATAAGTCGTTCACAAGACCACGACCAACACAACATCAAGAATCATATAAACGCTTCATGCTCTACGAACATCCAGGATCAAAAAAGAGTCGAGTTGATGATTAACACGCAATTTGTCCACCTATAAAGGAAAGTATCCTGTTAGCTCGCCCTACCTGCAGTTGCAGCAGAGTAAGTTAAACCTTACACGTATATAACCTGACAAAGACGAAAACGAAAAAGAAAAATGCAATTATTGCAACATAACTATAATTATATAATTAATGGGTTGATTTCACGTGTAAATCGTGTCAGATAAGTTATTGCAACATAACTCAGAATTCAGAAATCACTTTACCTAATATTTGAAACCAAATTAAGCAACAGAAGGAAGGTCAATAATTTTTCCCACTGCTACAGTTTTCCCTGAAATAAAATAAAATATTAGAGCGCAAAAATTAAGCAGTGACGTCACCAGTTAATCAGCTTTAAGGCAAAATCTATCACCTTCTGTACGAAGACTAAACCTCCCAAGCTGTGGGAAATCGGAAAACTTCTCCACGCATATCAAATTATTCACCTAAACACAAAAACCAAATCGGTAAATAGCCACTAATCAGATGACTCAACAGGCAGGTGCATTACATGCTTTACAGACTGGATAATGAAACAACAGGCGAAACTACAACTTCTAGCCATCTAACATAGTAACATCAGACCGCTTGAAAGGATGCATAAATGCAATATACTTCATGATCACGACCATCCACCAAGCTTGCAAATAGGAAAACCCTTATTTTGAGCAATACAACCTCGATCCCAATTTTTTTTTGTCAACTTTGACCATTAAGTTCTTCAAACACGCGTAGAGTTGCAATGTAAAATGTCATACTTAATTTATCCAACCAACTACTTTCATATCATTTTTACCGTTGTATACTGTTAAAAAATACTGCTCAATGTCTACATCGTTAATCACCAAAGTCAAATAGGCATATTATAAACCTGATATAGAGAGTACAATCATCTTCCAAAACAAAACAAAACAAAACCAACCAATCATAGAGAGAAAGTAGCGACGGACTCAAACATGATATCAAAATGGGAGAAATTTGTAGCAAACATACAATGCACTACAAAAAAATCAGAGTTTCTAAATAACAACTACACTCAACTGACTCAAATGAGAAACACACACATGAAAACACTGAATAAAAATGTTAGCAGATTAAACAGCCAGAGGCCTCTAAAACCAGTAAAACTAACAAAACAAAGAGTACAAACCCGAATACGGCATAAAACAACAGCCCCAGACTTGACAAAAAGAGGCTTCTTCTTCATGGGTTTCATCGTCTTTGGGTCAGTCTGCTGTAGCAGATCAACTATCTCACATTCCTCAACAATTGAATGAATATGTAAGATCGCCTTGTATCCAGCTGTGAAAATAGCCTAGAATACCAGATCAGTAAAAACTTTATAGAATGTACTTATTTTATAAAACCAGAGCAACAATATAAATAATCAGAACGTAAGTATTGTATATGTGTTATTATTAACAAAAAAAATTAAGAGTAGATCAACAACCGCTTCCATCAACAGTCAAATAATAAAAAACGAGAAAAATCAAGTTATATTGTTTTTACGATAAAAAGGGGCTTTCACATACATTTTCAACCAGCTCAAGGATGCGCAACTGAACACAAAATTCATTAACAGCTGCAACTGGCTTGGCTGCACCAAAATAGAAATAAATGTTGTCAGCCAATGTCTAAATCTGACCACTCTTAAAACTTAAAAGGAAATCTATGACAAGTTGAAATACATTAGATTGCTATTCCGTAGATATAGCAGCGTACAACTACGACGACAAAAACATCACCCATGTCCATTGAAAGCTTAACCCTACCCCACCCAGTCTACAAGGTTGGTTGTTAGGATCGGGATCCTACTTTGGATAAAAAATGGAGTGGTAGGATCGGATCGCAGGTTAGAATCGAGGACCGTAAGAACCTACAAATAGCTTCGATAAAAAAGCTTATGTAAGAAAATTTGGTATAATTTGTAATGTGTAATGTTAAAACTTAGAAGTCTATCTAATGACACGAAAATCCTTATATAACTATATTAATATATTACATATACCTTTAATTTAGAGTTGCAAGAACAAAGAAACAACAACCTCACAAAATTAGAATACAATAAACCTTTTACGATCCTGAAATCCTACCCGATCCTGAACGGCCCTATAACTATCCTACCACCAAAACAATCCTATGACAATCTGAATCGTTTTTCACCTTTTGGATCGCAGGATTGTACAATCCGCATCCGCGATTTTAACAACATTCCCTATCAACTTAACCTTACACCACCCAACCCCATCAACGTTGTTTATATTTTACTTTCTCTTTTTTATTTTAATTATATTCATGCGTTTTACTAATATTTTTATAATTATAATTTATGAGTAGTCTATGACTTTGTATAATTTCAATCACCATACAATTCCTCGAGGGCAGAATATTGGTTTGGATGAATCCAGATATTATAAAACTTTTAAGCTCCCAATAGTTTGCGAGTACGTTTGGTTATCAAAATTGAAAAAGAAGAAAATAGAGGCAATTTCAGATTGGCAAGTCTTGGATACAGATTCCATACCCATATCCTTGAGTGTCATGCCAAAGACAGATATCACTCTAAAGGAAGAGTCGAAGTAACATAGGATTTAACGATACCATGAGGTTGACGCCCATTTATATAAAGACACAAGGAGATAAAGCCCAAAGACATAGTGGGCTATGATTTAGTGATTCATTTTGTTTTATTAAGTATCTCATTTGTATCTTCAATAAAACGATCTCAACATTAGTGATCAAGGAAACTATAATCAGATTAAAACAAGGAAAATTCTCATTGGCGCCTTAATATTTTGGCTAAATCAACTTTTGTGACTTGATGCCTTACCCCTTAAGGTTTTGGCTAAATCAACTTTAGTGCCCAAATGAAATTAGTGAAACCTCATGAAGGCACCAAAGTGACACCAGGCCGCTCCTCAGGACATCAGAACGGATGATTCCTTAAAATAATCAGCCAAGTTATCTGGTCAAGTCGTTGATGATACCTATGTTACTCCAACTCGGTTTCAATAGTCAGACACGTCCAATAGATACAGTCACTTTCCAACAAGTTTCAATTTTTGGTCTAAAATGGAGTGCAGCAGTATTGTATCGTGTCGGATACCCGATATGCGACCAAAGTGAAGTGTTGGAGTAACATAGGATGATATTGACATGTTAAGTGCTAGATGAAATACGAACTTACACATGCATGATAAGACAAAGCCTGGCAATATATCATCTTCTTCAATTCCTGACAATCTAACCCGTATATTTTCACCCGGATCAGCATATTTGACTTTATTTTCAATATCATCAATATAAATAGCTGTAACCTTCACATGAGCCTGTACAAAAAGTTCAGTCAGCTGTAATATTACAACAACGGCTCAAACACAAAGGTAAATTTAAATTTTGGAAACATACCCTGTTTGGCATAATTATCAATGACACACCCTCTCGTAAACTGCCAGATTCAATTTTACCCATAACAACAGTTCCCATATCTTTGAATTTATCGGAAATGGGCATCCTGCAGTCGAAACTCAAACTATAAGGGGAACTGAAAACGAATAAGCCTGCATTATGTCTCATAAGAGAAAACAAAAGAGCAAAAGATGGCTACATATCATTAACATCTCCCCAGGTGTAACAAGCTTCTGCCTACGCGAAGAAAGGCGGTTGGATGTACACAGACTACCATACTTACCAAATGTTTAATAAAGAGATTATTTCAAGATGACCCTTTGAGAAAATTGTGACGAGAATAGCATTGATAGTTCAGTACCTCATAATATAAGAGGTGGGCAATTTTAGTAAGCCATTTCGCTTTATTCCATCATATTCCAAAACTGCTGAACAACGAGTCTTTTGCTTTTTTAGATATAAAAAAGAAAAATCTAAAGAAGGGTACACATCTGATGAAATATAAATTTCCAAGTAGAACCTAATCTATGTTAACAAGTCAGACAAAGAAGCGAATCTTCTGGAATGCAATACCTCAACTTTAAATTCCAAGGACACAAGGACCTGATGGAAGTGTTATCGGGAACTCCAGACCAACTTTAAAGACAAAGGGATATCATGATGTGGCAATGTGGGTAGCCTCACTCGTCTTTTTTAGCCATTAGTCAGAAGCTAAATTTAAGAAATATTTTCTATCAAGTAAAGAAACCATTAAAACTCAAAATACACTAAGAAAATTTTAATGCAAAAGGAAAGCAACTCAAACGAAGAACCATATTACTATATTGACTTATTCTAAATTATACACCAGATTTATCATTTATGGACTTCCTTCACAAAGAACTGAAACCTCTAACAGCACATGAAAGTAGTAGAAAAACTCATCCCGATAGGTGATTAGGTGGGTACAACCGTACAAGTAATTCGATTATTTGCAAGGCCTATAATTATAAACATCAAAGTACTAGAGAGTCGAACAAAAGATTGGCAAGGAAAGTACTGACTCTGTCTCTAAATATTTATATATGTCCAACTATGAGTAGCAGCAGAACATTGTCATAGCACATGCTAATATGGACAGTTGCAGAAATGCATTTGGATGTAATTTCATTCACTACAAAAATGTGGTCTTAATATTCTTGATGACATTTTTATGGGCATCTGGCCATCTCAAACTCAATTTACATACACGACACATAAACTCTTGAACATCGCTATGCCCCAGGACACACAAATAACCTACGATAATTACAATGGCTGATAAAAGTAACCTAGGAAAATGAGTACTGGACAAAGGAATATTTGCAGGTCACAAAAACATCATTAAGAAACTAAACACAACTCATTAAAGGGATGGATAATGTGATAACATCTGCCCTACAAGGTCCAGGTTAGAACCAAGACCATACTCCAAAAGTATCAACGACAGAGAGGGAAGAGAAGTCATAGAAACATTTTAAGACCATACTCAGACCCTCAGACAAGTAGGATAAGGAACCACTTATCAACGCCTGTCTAATTTCGAAAAAAAGAGGATTAATTTTTAAAGAAGCAACTAGATGGGGATAGATTCAGAGTCTGAGACAACCTAGTTAAAACATGAACAAATTTTGTACAAACAGTTGACAGCAATGACTACAGGAATTCGCACAGGCTTGATCAAGATCATCCAACATCAGCTCATTCCGTGTGCCTCTAACCCATATCTTCATAGATGACAGAATGCGAAAAGGCACACTAATGTGGTGGGGTGGGTAACGTAAGTTCGTGACCACAAAAGCGAACTCCAGATTCACTAGAAAGTGACCTAAAATACTTGTGGTGCCAGAGTCTAGTTCTCTTTAAAAAGTTCAAGGGCACCATCAATTATTTTGCAATGGATATTTTTGGCGATGCACGTATGTCGTATGATAAATCCACGATAGTCAGATTAGCATATTGCACTAATATTGAAGGACTAGAAGTTGACAATTAGACATACCTGAGGGGACCATCAGGATCTCGTACAGGGCCTTCAATAACATCCATTACTTCAAAAAGAGATGGACCGCTCCACCATGAGCATACATTTTTGTCGACTCTCACCTTTAAGTTTGTTCCATGGAGTCCAGATATTGGAAGAAACAGGACATCTGAGAACAGGCAGCCACAACAGATTAAGATATCAAACACACACTTCAGCCTTCTGAGTTGTTCATCTGAGAACACACATCTAACAGTGCCTCATCCAGGCATTGGAGGAAGCAAGATAGGAAGCTTTTGCCCTATGTGCATTTATTTCAATAAAAATATTATTTTTAGCAAATTAAAAGAGAATAAATTTAGATACGGTAGTAAATCACCTTTTTTGACATTGTAGCCTGAGCTCTTCAGAAAAGGAATCATCTTAGACTCTATCTCATCATACCTGGAAATGGAAAACATGAGCAACCAAACAGCTAGAAAATGCTCGGTATAAAATGCTTCTAGATGTGTAAATAATGGAAGAGTGGTTAAACTGGCAATGGCAGATAAAGGAACCTCAGGACGGTAGTCACTAAATTTGGCAGACTACAATGCTATGCTGCTGATAGCTATTACAATTGTACTGAAACCTCGCAAGGCCGCAATTATATAGGTAAGGCTTCACTAACATTCTCTGGCTAAAAGTTATTGAACTATGACAAAATGATGTAATTAACAGCAGGGCAACATGAAATTATCACAGCACTCCAGCACCATGCTGATCTACCACTGTTAAAATCCCATTTTTAGTATTCACATTTGACGTTGATAGTCAAACTAAATAATTTTGACCATTGTTTTCTTCAAATATAAGTAGACGTACAATGTAACAACTGACTAGTAAAATTTATCACAACAGATTCATATTATCATTAGAGATTGTAGACAGTGCACATTATGAAAAAATACTCGTCAAAGTTGACCTTGTTTGACACTAAACCAAATGGGTGTACTATAAACCGTACGCAGGTTGTATTTATTAAAGTACGGTTCGAAGGTCCTTGGAATTCCAGCAAATACCTCTAGATTAATTCTGCTGATTCATTCTAAAAAATTTGAAAAACCAGCTGGAATGTCAACGCTTCCTAAGTTCCTACTAGTTTTCACTTTTCAGTGATTTAGAATAATAAAAATTACCATGTTAGGTCCAGCATGATTTAGCATACTGACGGGGACAGAAGCTATCCAACTGCCTACAGAAAGACAACAATAATCGAGAGTCCTGATGCTCACTGGGAACTACGGAAGTGGCGCAGGAAAATTCTCCTGAATCGCCAATTGAGCTATCCTCATAATTACAAAACAAAGGGAACATACAAAATTATATGTATATGTACAGGCATATCATAAAAAATAAGGAACGTCAGTATTATGTAGTAACAACCTTTCTTTTGACCAGTTGACAGTAGGATCATCCATCTTGTTAACCACAACTATGAGTTTGGTGACACCCAAGGTTTTTGCAAGCATGACATGTTCTCGAGTCTGTCCACCTTTCTCAAATCCAGTTTCAAACTCCCCTTTCCGAGCAGAAATGACCTACGCATTATTATGGAGGAAGGGGGGAGTTAGTGAATATACCCATAGGTCATAAGTAGCTAACAAGAGCAACGAGTAAAAAATAAAAATTCAAAAGACAACACCCATAGTGCATACCAGAACGCCTATGTCAGCTTGCGAGGCGCCACTGATCATATTTGGTACATAGCTTTTATGACCCTGCATAAAATGTTGACATTCCATCAGCCATAAAAGAAAGTAAATCGGGACACCACAATTACATCACTTCAACCATCTGGACAACCTTCACTTGTTATTTCTCAAGCATAATTATTGAAGTTAAAAATCATTTTTATCTGTATGGCTCCAGAAGCAAGATATAAATCACATTACAAGAACAATTGACATTTATAAAAAAGGGACCAAACAATATAATCATATCACTGGAACTCAAGAGAATGAAGTCAAATTTACCGGTGCATCTAAGATTGTAAACCTAGTTGTTTCAGTCTCGAAATGTGCTCTACCAACTTCAACAGTGATGCCCTGCCATTAAAATAAAGCAACGAAAAGATTAATGCTACACGATTTCCACAATTAACAAACAGAAGTAGCGCTGTGATGCGAGAATGAGATATAGACAAATAGTCTAGGTTACAGAATTAACTCGGGCTCGGGATATATACCTTAGTACGTTCTTCTTCATTAGTATCCATGATATATGCCATGTACCTGACACACAAATATTATTTTTAGCGAAACAAGCGCATAGTATTCTCCAATGCACTTGTTTCTTGATAATCAAAATCCAAAGGTCTATAGCCAATAGCCATAGCTTCTCAAAAGATAGTCTCACCAACTGTCCCTGGCTTTATCCTTGGCTTCTTTCTCATACTTCTGGATTGTACGCTCATCAACTTGCCCACTGAGGAAAAGTATCTGACCACCAATTGTTGACTTACCAGCATCTACAACAAAAAAAATAAGAAGATTATAGACATGGATACACAGAAAAAATTCAGCTCAAGTACGTAGCTGGCAGGCTGGCACAAAAGTCTGTTCCCGTCCCACACCTTCCATATTGGTGTTATCAACTGACCAGAGCACAAACTTATAAATTAAACACAGAGCATTATAATAAGACAAGAGGGCAAGGGAACATGAACCAGAATCATCATCAGAGCAAAGTAACTGTCATAGGCAAACATATGAGAAATCTGTGAGCTCCAGCATACAATCTTTTAGCAACTAGAGGGTAAATATAACCAAATGAAGAAGGTTCTTTCTAACCAAAAAGGTAAAGAGAGAGAGCCATAAACAAATTAGGGACCACGATAGCCATAATTCCAAATCTCATGATTGGCTGACAATGTGGTATTCTTCACAATTCCAATTCCCTATTTTTTTCAGTTTATTGTACATGAGTCAAGTGCTCCACTCTTCCCGTCACGTGTCTTTGCTCTCATTTTTAAATAAGGTTACTCATGATAGCTTGAGAGTTTAATCCTCTCACTCTCGGATTTTGTATGGGCACATCTTGTGATGTCTTCTTGTACGAGGATCAGTCTAAATGTAACAAAACAAGGCCAAGTCCAAAATTAAGTCAGATGACCAACACATGTATTTGTGTCACAATGAAGCGCATGTTTTTCACCTTTACCACCTAAAAGGTAAAGACGCTAAAAAATCTCAACGAATACATTCTATAATAAAAGCGGTTTGGCGACATAATTAACATATAAAATCAAAAAAAGAAAGCTTAAGAAATGTCACAGGATGTTAACTCACCAACATGACCAATAAACACAACATTTAGATGACGTTTCCTTTTTGTAGACTCAGCAATGTCATTCACTGCTTCATTTGCTTCATGAATAGGTACTTCTTGCCTCTCTGAAAAAATATAACATATTAGGAACAGCTTCATATATGCAAGCTGTCTAGGAATGAAAGAAACAAGGGGTGCAGTAAGAGAATTTACCTTTCTCCATTTTAACCGCATCGTCAGCTTCTTGAACCTTAGACTCCTCCTCTTTGATGACACCATCATCCTCTATTGCACAAGAACAAGATATAGTGGTCTGTGTAAGCTAAAAGGTACAAATAGAATCAAATAAGTAAATAGAACAATGGTACATCCATTTTTACAAAGCTCAGTTGATTACCATATGAGTCCAGCTGCAATGCCCGAATATCCTCAGTAATATCTGGAAAAGGAAATTTTTTCCCGGGTTTTTAGACCAAAATACTTGCATTGTTGCATAGTAAAGACTTGAAACTAGTAGATCCAAAAGATTCATTTTTTTTGAAAGGAAATAAAGACGACAAAGATCATGGCATCAGACAAAAAAAAGGTCCCTCTATAGAAACAAATACAAACTAAGACATAGCGCTATTTATCGCATGATTGAAATCCACAGAAAATAAAACCGTGCATGATCCCATCACCAGATCATTCTGTCTAGACTGTAGATATATTAAAGAGAAGCAGACGGATTGACATATGTAAGCAAAGTAAGCAGCAGAGTGAAACAACAACAACAACAAATATGTTCCATAAAAACCAGTTTAGAATAAGAACAGGAGTACAAATTAATAAAGACACCAACTGAAATTAAAACTATACCATATGCCATATCAAGATAATTACATCGAATATGGAAAATTAAAAATTAAAAAGTAATTTGAAAAAGAGATGAAACAGATAGCGATAAGCGAAAGACAATCCATAGGAATAATCATGGAGTAGAGCAACATATCAATCAACAGCGAGATAACACCAATGTTTGAAACGCAAACAGAAAATAACACTACGAGCGTAACTAACAGAAATTGTACAGAAAAGTGACGGACAACTACTTCGATTTCAGCACAAACTACAAAGGTTCAATAATCTTCATCCAGACGACAAGAATAAAGAATTCAGACAAATACCATACCCATTATAAAAATAGAACCTTGAGCAGTTTGAGATACTTTTTGAACTTAAAAAAGAGCCTTCTGCAAGTAAGAGTCAAACATTAATACTGCAATTAAATATGTAAAATTACACAATTCCATTAAAAAATTATCTAAACTCCTACTTGGCAGATATATGGCAATATATATACGCACCAAAAGTCCTAAATATACGCACTCCGTCTCGATCATTTGTTACGTTTTTATTTGTGACGGTAATTTGAATTAAAGGTAAACAAATGATTGAGACACAGAAAGCGGGGAGTAATAATCTAATCACAATCAATAATTACATGAAATCCACGAAATAAAGCTCAAAATTTAATCTTATTAAGCTAAATCAACATGCAAATCGACTAAAATCCAGGATTTCTAAAACTACATCAAACCCTAACCCAATTAAAAAAATTCTCCCAAATTGATCACTATCGAAGGAGCAGAAAAATCGTACTGATTAAAAAAAATTACAGGAAAAGTAGAGCAGTAATTCGTTGTAATTAATTGGATGATTGAGAATAATTTGAATTAGAATTATGAAAATTGAATAACTAACCTTGAGAAATACGCAATCGCGGTGAGTCGTTATAATATGAGATGTTAATGAGGGTTTATGTGATCGGAGCTTGTTTTTATTCTAAAACCCTATGCAAAGACACCCAACTCCAAAGTACTACGTACAAGGGTACAACTGTACAATGACAGCAGTGGGTCAAACTATCACGGACCATGTCCACGTCCACCAAGTCGGATCCTAATGAGCCGGATAATGTCTCGTTTTTGTTTCAACCCATTGGATATGAATCGGGTTTGGACAAAAAAATTAAGGCGATATGGGTGTGGGTTTTGTCGTGGAGACTCTGACAATACCCGTGGACAATTTTTTATATATTTTTTTTTTTTGAGAAAAAATCATGCGGTTTTAATACTCATGCGGAGTATATATTAAGAGGGTGATTGGTTAAGCTTAATAAGTGCTTTTGTAACTAAGAAAGTAGAAGTTAGACTAAATATGGTCATTTGGTTGAGTTAAGACCAGCTTTAAAAAAGTCTAAATTTAATAACTACCTATCGAAAAGTAGAAGCACCAAATATTTACTTCTACTTTCAACAAAATTCTCACAATCTTAACAGAACGCGGCCACAAATATTTAACTATCTTTTAAAATAATCAAAAGTAAGGCTAAGCAACCAAACTTTTCAAAAAAGTAGCTTGTGAATAAACTCATTTTATGAAGGAAAAGTTATTCTCCACAAGCAAGGTCAAACACCACCTAAGTAAATCATTCAAAACAATATAACATGGAAGAGCACACGACCAGAAATGACGATCTACATGCCATGGTATAGCGTGAGCTAACTCGTGAGCAACTCTATTCGATTTTCTATCTACAAAAGACCAAACAACACGGTTAAAAACGTTACACAAATGAAAGATATTGTCTATAACTAAAAATAAATCGCTTCTTTCCGATTTTTGCTGCTTTAAGGCCTCAATAACAGTCAAACAATCACTCTCGATGACGACATTGTGATATCCTCGGTAATGAGCTTCCTAGAGTCCAATCAGCACCGCAGCCGCCTCCACAACACTTGGCTCGAGCACGTCTTTTTGCTGCACCGTCAGGCCCAACAGAACACCTTCGCTCCTATCTCTGCACACCACTCCCACTCGCACTCCCACTCCAGCACCCTCTTTCACTCCCGCATCTACGTTTATCTTCACCATATTTTTCGTGCCTCCCTCTTTCACTCCCACTCCAACACCCCCTTCTCTTTCCTTATTTTTCGTGCCTCCCTCTCCATCCCTGCTTTCACGGCTTTGGAATACTAATGCTAAACTATATTCTAAGTACGATGTCATAAAGGTTAGTTACTGCGCATATACAGTAATAATAAGAGCAACTACCGACTGAGAAAGGACTCGATCACTCGATAGTCGTAATCCAACATCAGGCAAGTAGTTTGATTGATCAGGGAAATTGGAAGGTTCAGCTTCTATGCTCTGAGAATCTGAGACCAAAGAAAATCCTGTTTCTATTTGACCAATAACAACAGTAGCATCAACTACTATAAAAGCTGCGCGGAGCTTGGCAGTATAAGAACAGCAGCACACTTAAGCGAAGTGTTCGATCATACGCGCGTAACAGAGTTTGAAAATGATCGAGTCTTTGAGTCTATGGGAAATTTGAAAAGATCTGCACAACATCAAAGTTCAAACTTAAAGCTATAGGGACTGCACACATACCCCTAGCACCAGGTTGCACAATTATGTCAAATTAACAGCTATACTTTACATTCTCTCAAACTCAGTTCCTACGAAACTCTGATAAAACATTTAAAAATAACTACTGTATGTTATTTTCCAGTAGCAAAGTGTAGCAATTAACGAATACACTGGATACCTCTACAAATCACAAGCCAAATTATAAGCAATATAATGCAAACAGCAGCATCAATGGCAAGAACCAACCGTACCAAGCGACACCACTTTTTTTTTACAGTTTGAGCAGACGACCATCTCCTAGACCCATTCATCTCCTTTTGCATTTGGACGGGAGAAACTGTTGAACCCGTATCATCAGAACCTGAATCAACCCTTAACCCTCTCTCTGCAGACCTACATTGCTCTTCTAGCTCAAGACCTCTCATAGCAATGACGTGATCTTTACTCCGTTTCTCATGTTTTCCTGACTTCATACCCAATAAAGGTGCCTTAGTAGAACTCGAACCCTCACCCACATCCCTATAACCACCACTACACGGAGATGAAGACGTGTTAAACCCGCTCTTATTACCATCACTACCATTACTGGATTGACCCACATTCTGTAAAGAGGTAATTAGCTGACGAACTATCGGAACCAACTGTTCCTGCAAGTTAGCCGAGTTAAGATTTGAACTTGGCATACCTCCCTTCCCTTTTCTCTTCCAACTTAACCTCGAATTAGAACCTCGCTTCGCAATCTTCTTAAACTCATCCCTATAATGTTCTAGGAACTTAATTAAGTCTTGATTTCCAAGACCATTTTCAGCAATTGCAAAATAAACAAACCCATCTTCCATTAAACAACAATAAGTCTTCTTATTCATAGTTTGAGAATACCATCTATGATATTGTGGAACATTCTCCAAACATAAAGCAACCAACTTTTCAATTTCTTGGTCTTCCCCATTATTACTATTATTGCTATTACTAATTTTATCATTATATGATTGTAAAACTCTACCCTCTTTTGCTACACAACAGTAATGCACAAAACCCTTCTCCACTGAACCCATTATACAATACAGTGTAAAGTTATAACACCGAAGATGTCTTAGCCTAGCGGTTAATGTGGAGGTATTGTAATGCCCTTGTCGCTCATTCGACACCAAAAAGTATAAGAAGATATACACTTATACCATTAATAAAGAATTTGTATTTTAATGAAGTAAAAATACACTAAATGTTGAACAAAAGATGAAAATGCTAGAGAAAAAGCAATGGATTCATCAGCAATAAATTCAAAAGCATCCAATAAATACCAAAACAAATCCAAAGCTAGATCTTCAAAGTCAAGGAAAAAGTCAATCATTGCCTACCATAAAGAGTTGAAATTTGATGGACTTTTTATCTTGAAAAAACCCATCAAAACCCAGAAATTTGCAAAATTTATTTCCTTTTTCAATGAATTATTTGATTGCAGTGGAATCAAAATGTTGTTATTAACTTATTATGAGATGTTTTTAGTAGTCTTAGGAAAGAGATGAAGAGAGAAGGAAAAGATAATAAATTTGTGAGATTATGGAAGACAAGTAAAAAGGTGTTAAGAAATAAGAATATAATGATGAAGTAGTGATTGATTACTTGATTAGAATCAACCCAACTCATCATAATTCACAAGTCATAAAGGTTTCTAGTTTATTGACCATTTCTCTTTTCTTTAGATCATCCCCAAGCAGAGATCGCGCTAATTAGGTCGCGGCCCAGTTTTACTCTTAGGCCCTGTTCTTTTGGACTGAATTTTGCTGAACTTTTCTGAACTGAACTTATAGGAGCTGAACTGAACTTATAGGAGCTGAACTGAACTGAACTGAACTTATAGGAGCTGAACTGAACTTATAGGAGCTGAACTGAACTGAACTTATAAGAGCTGAACTGAACTGAACTTATAGGAGCTGAACTGAACTTATAGGAGCTGAACTTTTCTGAACTTAATTTTACTTAATTGAATAGAACTTATATAATCTAAACTTTACTAAACTGAACTTTATTATAATCATTATCTTTTGGAAATGGTTGTCATACAAAAAAAAATATACTCTAAAACATAAGGTAAGATAATAAAATTATTCCGATTTATATACGTTTGTTTGTTGATACAGATTACTACGTTTACATTACGATAAAAAAATAAATTACATATTACATCGTTTTTTAACTATCTATTTCTATATCATCATCTTCCTCATCACTTTCTTCTTCATCTTCACTACCACTCGAAACAACGAATCCATTGTCTCGCCAAATGTTTTTTTACTATCTTGTTTCGTATCTTGAACATGGCATTTTTCCGCTTATAATCAAACATGTCTGAATCTACTGTTTCTTGAATATTCACGTCATGTTGTATAATAGGTATTCCAAGAGTATGCATCCTTATAAAATTGTGGAGTGTGAATGTAGAAAAAATAATAGACATTTGATACTTTTGTGACATTTAGAGCATATTTTGTTAACATCTTCCACCTTTTTTTCAATTAACCAAATGTCATTTCAACTTTCATTCAAAAATAATGAATGTCGATAGTTGAAATACTCTACAATTTCTTCGGGCGGTCTCAATGATAATGTATCTATCCAATAATTAATGTCAAATGTTTTTATATCGGTTTTCATAAATAATATATTTCGTATAATTTTTCTAAACTTAATTTGTAAGAATTGAACTTTTCTGAACTGAACTTATAAGAACTGAACTGAACTTATAGGAGCTGAACTGAACTTATAGGAGCTGAACTGAACTGAACTTATAGGAGCTGAACTGAACTGAACTTATAGGAGCTGAACTGAACTTATAGGAGCTGAACTGAACTGAACTGAACTTATAGGAGCTGAACTGAACTTATAGGAGCTGAACTGAACTTAAAGGGGGTGAGTTTAAGTCCAAAAGAACAGGGCCTTAATCCCACTTTATTTATCTTGACCTACTTTCACCCTCTCAAGCAGAAAGTCGCGACCTAGGTCATCAACCCAATCATTTTCTCTCATATTATTCTCTACCCCACTTTTCTCTCCTATTTTTACAATTATTTTTGGCGGCTGGTTAACATCGACGACGTTTTAGGAAATATCGACGACGTTTTCATTACAAAAGACGATAATGCCCTTATGCATTAAACTCTCTATCTCTCTTCTCTCTCATCTCTAATTCTCCCAAAATCAAATACAATTAATTCAACTAAAAAAATTAAAAAATTACAACAACAACAATTTTACTAAATCGAACAACAACAATCTCACTAAATCGATTATCATGACGGACGAACAATCTTCAATATGTTTACAAATTATTCAAAATTTATATTTATCAATTTTTTTTGCCCGGAATTCGTTAATTTTACGTTTAAACTTAATTAAGTTAAATGATTTACGTTATTTCTTAATTAGTTAAAATTCAAATGCGGATTTTTTTTAAAAAAATTTGGAAAACATACCATGGTCAGACGAAGAACTGGATGTCATGGACCATGGCCATACATCCATTTCCAACGTCTGACCATGGTTGGACGTTGGAAATGGACGTCCAGCCATGGCCAGACCTCCATTTCCAACGTCCAACCATGGTCAGACGTTGGAAATGGATGTCTAGCCATGGCTGGACATCCATTTCTAGGGTCTGGCCATGGTTATGAAACCCAGTTTAGTATTCAAAATCCACTAAAACACTAACCCCCTCCCCACCACCGCCACCACCGGACCTAAAACATATTATCATCGAACAAATTAATTTAATCAACTTAATTAACAAATTATAAAAATATTTCAAAGAAACCATGAACGGACTTTTAATCAAAAAATTCAAACCATGGGCGAGTTTTTTTCTGTGGAAATCCAACCATGGTGGGATGAAAAAACTGGAAATCCCACCATGGTTGGACAACCATTTCACACGTCCAACCATGGTTAGACGTGTGAAATGGTTGTCCAACCATGGTGGATTTCCAGATTTTTTCATGCCACCATGGTTGGACAACCATTTCACTTGTCCCACCATGGTGAGATTTGAGGGGAAAAAAAATCCCCCATGGTTGGACGTGTGAAATGGTTGTCCAACCATGGGGGAAATTTTTTTTCCTTCAAATCTCACCATGGTGGGATGAAGAACTCGGAAAAAAAAATCGATTCTTTGTTTCTTTATACAAATTATTAACACAAATCTAACAACAAACAACAACATCACATAAATATAAGATTTTACAACAAATCTAACAAGAAAACAAACAAAAAACTTTGGGAGAATTAAAAACTAAGAACAAACTAATTACAAGTTTACAAATTAAACCAAGAACAATCTAATAACTAAAAGTTTACAAATTAAACCAAGAACAATCTAATAACTAAAAGTTTACAAATTAAACCAAAAACTAACAACAAATTAAAACAAAAACTAAAGGTTTACAAATTAAAACAAAAACTAAAGGTTTACAAATTAAAACAAAAAACTAACAACAAATGAAACTAGATCTAGAAAATTAAAAAAAAAGTAAGAACACTAAACGGCGGCACGACGGCAAGCCTGGCTGGCGGCACGGCTGCACGGCGGGTGCGGGGGCAGGGGTAGGTCCGGTGGTGGCGGTGGTGGGGAGGGGGTTAGTGTTTTAGTGGATTTTGAATAGTAAACTTTGGGAGAAAAAAAGTTTAGAGAGAGAAAGGCTAAGGGCATGAGACGTCTTTTTTATGAAAAACGTCGTCGATGTTTTCTAAAACGTCGTCGATGTTTTACAATCCGGTTATTTTTCCTAACAATTATTATTTATTTATTGCTCAACCAATAAAAAATGCACACCTAGAAGGTCACAAGGTGGTCAATTTTGTTCAAAAATGGTCACAAATTGACCTTTTGATAGAGAAGGTCACAAAATTAACCAAGCAAGGTCACCATTATACTTGCTTAATTATGTCATTAACATGACCAAGCAAGGTCATGATCTAGCAATTGACCTTGCTTGGGCATGGTCTTAGTTTATCTACTATGCTATCATATGACAATAATGGCATGATAAATGTCTATTAATGAGTTTTTTTTTCCTTCTTACAGAAATTATTAATTTTTTTTCTCGTAAAATATAATTTTACACTTAAGGTGGATACTATCCATCTTAAACTTAAGACCGGTCAAATCCTAACACATGGTTGTAATAAAGTTAAAAAATTTGGTATTTTTTAGGCAACAAGTGAGGTAATGTGATATGTCTTAAAGACGATTAGTGCTCGTCTTAATTTAGATTTGTGAAAAAGAAAAGGGTACAAATGAACTGTGTTGTCAAAATGAATCTTTATGCTAACAACTGGCTTTGGGTAAGACGGATCACAAATTCTTATTTCAGACGGAGGTATCCGTCTTAAGCTTAAGACGGATACCATATTCTCTCACAAAATACCCATCAAGGGTGAGTGGAGAGCACATGGGGGGTGCCCACCTTGTCCCCTCTACCCATTTCCTCTCACAAAATACCCGTTGTAAGATCCGACCCGTCTTAAGCAAGACCTACTCAAGACGGATAACATGCACTGCGTACTCCAAGTATAGTAAAACAATGCCAGCATTAATAGCATTCCCGTAATTCGAAACGACCTAACTAACCCAACTTGGCCCAAAATCTTGAACGGACTTGAATTGACTCAACCTAAACTTAAACGAACTCCTCTGTTACGAGGTCTATCGTCTATGGCAACGATATATGGTGTTGATTTGATTGATGGTTAAGGACTTAAGGTTGTGGTTCAGTTACGGGGGTGATTATAGGGGTTAGATTTGAGATTTTTGGTGGTTTAATTAGGGATAAGATGTTGACTGAGCACAAGTAGTAACTGATACATTCAACTGTGAATTTTCGTAACTGTAGAATAACCATAAGCATAACTTTGTAGTTTTCCAATGAAAATATTTCCCATAATGGAGGGAAAAGAAATGGGAACAAAACATAAAATGGAACAGAAGGGGAAAGTGAGATTAGCGAGCACAACGCGAGGAAGTATTTAGTTATTTACAATGCGTACATGGTAGCTCGATTGGGCATTTCCTAAGCAAGAGCTTACAGTTCATTGCTCAATGTTGCTTATTTACTCCGTACTTACAAATGCATGTGAAGTGTCGCCCTTGAAAAACCTCAGTAAGAGAAACAGTGGAAATACAAAATCTTGACATTGGAGCGATTTCATTCAATCATTGCAAAAATGGTGTCAACAAAAACCCGACACAATAAATAGAATTCATGTGATTCTGGATGCATTGTCAACTGACTTCATAATTCCTCTTTTCAATTCAGGTGCAATGTAACGCGCGGTCCATATCCCACATGAATCAGGCATTTTGAGGATAACTCGACAAATTCTATCGGCTCTTTTTCAGCGAAGGAGGCTGGGAGCTACTAATAAGATTCACCTACCAAATTCTGAATACGATGACTCATCTGGGTACAGAAAAACCTTCCTCAAGACACTGAACTCTTGTGTCGTCCATGAGTTGCTGAAAAAGAGCTGGATTACTTGTGACAACAGCGTCAACTTTTTTCGACAGCATATCCCGCATTGAAACCATATCATCAACTGTCCATGCGAATATCTTTTTGCTTCTCCTGACAGACCATAAGGAGCAAATGTGTAGTGCAGCTAAAGTGTTAAACATAATCAATACTCTTGAGCTGTACTACTTCTATGGCTCTATCTTTATATAGACCTCCTTCACGGACAGTGGTTAACCGGGCCAGATTAATAACTTTTCCAGCTATATCACGCCAATTACATTCATAGTCATTTATAATATGTTATTTCTCCGTATAATAGTAGTTACTTACATATGTTGAGGAAATATCAGTCCAAGTTGACATTGTTTGACAACATAGGTCTAATAGGGGCAACATAAATAGGATGACAGGGTTACATGAGGTGTGCAATATCAAGCAAACAAGCATAAGATATAGCGTAAAGATGACCA
The DNA here is from genome assembly GCA_022085475.1 of Heliosperma pusillum. Taxonomy (NCBI): domain Eukaryota; kingdom Viridiplantae; phylum Streptophyta; class Magnoliopsida; order Caryophyllales; family Caryophyllaceae; genus Heliosperma; species Heliosperma pusillum. The sequence continues at coordinate 109,571 of JAIUZE010000361.1, forward strand.
GGAAATATACAGCGTTTTGTAGTTGAAAAAAGGCATACCCGTGGAGAATTTCGACAAGCTTTTCATCAATTAGTGGATGATAGACACCAACCACCTTTGCTCTTTTCATCCTCAGCACGTTGGATCTAGACCCTGTTAAAGGATCCTTCATTATAATATACCCAACCTACAAAAATATCCAAGTTCTGTAAACCAGTCAGAAAACATCAATGAATAATAATCTACCCGTAGGAAAAGACCAGGAAAAAAAAAGCAAAAACAAAAGAGGTATTTATGTACTTTAATTCAAAGAGAACAAAAATAGGATGTTTGAAAGAAGCACGTCATCACCAAGTTAGATTAGGTGTATTCCAGATTGTTGAAGCAATTAAATATTGTCTGCATCGTGAAGGGGACATATTGACGGTAGAACTGGTAACTTAAGGGTACTAGACAATCTGGATTATTGAGAGTTCCAGAAGAACTACTACCAAGAATCAGGGTATTAGAGCCAAAATTTAACTCAGCATACGACCAGAAGCAACGCCGAACTACTGCCTACCCTTGCAAACTTATGTCAACAAGGTATAGACAAGACATGCCAATGGTTTTCTTTGACAAGTATACAAGTGTATATGGTAAACCATTATATCAAAGATATTTTGATAGAAAGCAGTGCAAGTTGATAACCAGAATAAAACAGGGAAATAATAGTAAAGGGAACAACAGAAATGGTTTACCGTGGTTTCCGGTGATAGTCTGGTGATTTCTCTCACCAAATGGTCACTTTTTGCCCAAATTACGCAGTTAAAGCAATTTAATTTATTTACCTGTGAAGAAACAGAAGAGCTAAACATAGATAGCCAAGACTGCAGATAAACATTATTTCCTATTCAAATGAAGATTCAACTTCTATATTAACTGAAAGCTAGGAAAAATACCAACATGTTTCGAGCAACACAATTTATTACCCAAATAATTCTCTGGAAGGTATAATGAATTAATGATACCACATTTAACGAATTACGGAGTAGCATTTTCTAGATTCAGTTTGGAGTAAGTATATGATGACAAGCTCTTTGTAAGATACTTCTACAAGATATGGTTAGATAACTAGTACTGTCTAACAAATGGTTCAAGACAAAGTGGAAACTATAATACTTGCACAGGCAATTCCAATACATCTGGCTGTAAGAACTATATAAGAAAACGCTACCTTAAAATAATATTGGCCACATGAAGCTACCGTAAGAACTTTTAGAGGACAATTTAAGGGAACATGTCAAACCTAGTAGAAATTTAAATGACCTAAGAATTAATAAATTGTCAGAGAAGAATAGCATACATAGTGGACCGACAAGCAGCAGCAAAGCAATTTTGCAAAACTTGTAAAACAATACTAGAAATTATACACTTACAGCGGCTAAAATATCCTCAGCAAGGCCTTTTTCATAGAATGGCGGTCCAACTTTTGCATCCAAAATGACCACACGCACTTTATTCGACACCAACTGATAAAATCACCCATCTCACCATCAGTCAACATGTAATTGGACAATAATCAGGGAGCGATTTAGAAACGATATCGTTTCTGTAACTCATAGTTAGCTAGATGGACAAGGGAACCAAACAGAATATCCTTGAAACCAGAAGTAACAACAGTAAAATTAAAAAAAATTAGAATAAAAAGGCAAACATGTTTACTGTTAATGCATCTTCAACTGTAGGAACTTTGTGATTATCAGAAACTCCGGGAAAGTGAAGTGCTACACCAAGCTCGTTTATCTACACAAGAAAAAAAGAATAACTCAGAAAACAATGGGAGCAACATTTTGGCTTGTGAAGTAAAGCCATAGACACTCACAGCTTTCTTGCTCCAAAGACCAACTGTAGCTGTGTGATTCCCAGATATCCGCTGCAAATCCCTGCACGTGTCAGACATGAATCAATCTCCTAAGAGCTACATAATTATGCATTTATTTAAACCATTAGCAATCAGCACATTTACTATGATGACTGTGGAGTTGAAATGCTTGAGCTGAGAATAAACCTAGTCTCATATGTCAAAAATAGTGTAGCTACTACACTTATGTGGAATTCTTTATATGAACTAACTGTCAAAAATAAGCCTACAGTCTCATATGTCAAAAATGAGCTGAGAATAAGCCTACAATTGCTACAAACAAACAGTTGATACTTAAAGAGCTGTAAAAAAGTGACAACAATTTAAATGGTAGCTCATTAACAAAAACACGAAAGCAAAGGGAATATAATCTTGACTAAGGCAGTCTCAAGGTACCTATCATGCAGTGCAAAAAGGAACCCATCAGCGGAACGGGAGACATCAATTTCTATGCAGTCTACCCGTGCATGAAGGGCACTGCGGTAGGCTGCCACCTGTAGTCACCATCAAGCAGAGGTCTATAAGAGAACGAATAGTACAAGCAAATTAATTTTGATAGTTTGTCTTGTATGAGACGATTTTACATGTGAGATCAACCAAAATATTCTTAATAATCAAATGATCATTGTTTGTTTATATATAACAATTGGCTGGTCAAACATGTAGCATCTCATAATTGAATTTGTGTAATTTTAAAAAACCTTCCATGCCTCAAGTTGTTTCATAACTCTAACAGACACTATTGACTAAGCAGGCTTTAGAACTTCGTATTTCTTTTTCCTGTTGCCGCCTTCGAAATTGGTGAGGGGTTGGTGGCTGGGTTTCTAAGAATCAAGTACAAGGTACAATGAGCTTTATAGACAGAGATGTGAAAATACTGTGTTAGGAAATGCATTGATAGAGTCACCACCATGAGCGCACACAAGCGGTGGGCTTGCAAGCCAACCACAATTCTTCATTTGCATCTGCACAAACATTGAACAGAGAAACACCCCGGTTACACAAAATAATTATTAGTCAACATTAAAGTAACCAACTCTATTGTATATGTGATATTGTCATCTACTGAAAATTTCCACACAAGAAAGCTTTAAGCATGGTTTTCAATTGCTGTACCAGTCGCAATCATGGTAACGACATCAAAACACAGTAGCCTACAATGAGGCGGTGATGCATTAATGTCGTATAAGTTGTCTTGGTCTAGTTTTGGCTTTACTAGCCTTGTAAACAAAGTAAATATATGAGTATCAAAAAATACAATTATGTTCATCTCCAAACACTCATTTCTCAGTTTCTCACTTTGAGATTCCATTGTCATCACAACACAAACAGTACAATCCAAATGCTGTACAGCTAAGTAGATGAAATTTCTCAAAATAATAATTAAAGCTCTCAAAAATTTCAACTAGTAGGCGATGTTTCATTGTGAATCTTTCACAAACAACCTCGCCACTAAAACAGCCAATATCTGAGGATGATCAATAGGTAAATTAAGACAACATCCCACTGATAAATCAACAATACCCGGAAAAAAAAATAGTACGGAGTATTAATTGTAGCTCTCAAAATTTCTACTAGTAGGCGATGCTTCACTGTGAATGTTTCATAAACAAGCTCGCCTCTAAAACAGCCAATATCTGAGGATGATCCCTAAGTAAATTAACACGACAGCCCGATGATAAATCATCATATCACGCGACATCTCTATGAAAATTAACATTACCCAACAACCAGTGGCAGGAAAAGATTGACCATTTCAGTTAAATTTTTCGAATTTATCAAGATCCCTACATAGACCAATACCCTAAAGATTAACAACAAGAACCCTAAATTACACAAACCAATTAATATTCAATTAATTCAAATTAAAACTAAACTACACAAACTCATTCATATTCAACCAAATAAGCACCGAAGATGTCTTATTAGTTAAGACGGAGTTATTGTGAACAATAGGTCCCAGGAACAAATCCTCTTTCTCTCTATTGTAATGCTCTATTGTAATGCGACTAAGTACGCGCTTCGTTAGAAAAAAAATCAACCAAATAAGCATCAATCAATGTCTTATAAATTCCCACATATCATGATCCCCATAATCAATGCACTAAAGATTAACATAAAAAAAAACCTAAATTATACAAACCCCATTGATATTCAATCATTTCAAATAAGAAGTAATAGTCAAAACAGAGATTAGTACTAAAAATAATGCAATTAAAAAAGTGGGTACCTCTTGAAAATGTGTTAGACGAAAATGGAAGAAAAAAGGAGGAGCAAGACCAATAATAATCAGAAAAATTATTAAATTTAATCGATTTCCAGTAATTTTCCGCCATAATCGTCTCCAGTTGAAGGTATTCAACACTCTATTATGCAACCCAAATGGTAGCAAGTATTGTTGATGTTGTTTCCTCCCCATTTTACCCTGATTCATTACCAATTTCTACAGATTTTTAAGACTGATCAATTGATCATCAAGATCATTACAGGGGATAGATTGTAAAGTGTGAATGTCAGAATGTGTAAATCATATCAAAAGGAAAACTGAACGTTAGTCTAATTAATCTTAAATCTTAATTTGACATTTTATATACAAAGTGTAACCAAAAGTCAATTCTCTCACTTTTTAATATTTAAATACGAGGACATTTAACACTTTTTACCATTTATGTGACACTTTTCTTAAAATTTTGTGTCCGGATTATCGGCTACATTGGTTTGGACAGAAGGAAGTAGCAAATTTTTATTAACAGGTTTGTCTTAACTTTCTAAAAACAAATTCTACTTTTGAAAATGAGTTTTCCAGTAAACTATTTTTTCGAAAATAGAAGGGTTTGGTTACCATTTACACAAGAAAAAGGATTATACATCTGAGTTTTACCTCAGACTAGTATGAATTTGAGTTTTTGTACAATTTTTTTGAGTTTTTTAAAAATTATAGATTATTTTTAAATTTTATATATGATATTTTTTGAGTTTTATTGTAATATTTTTGTGCTTAATGTTCAAATTAATGAACTTAAAAACTTTATAAAATTCATACTTTTTAATACTAAACTCAAAATTTTTATTGTAAAACTCGAAAACTACATTATATGTGGTAGTACATCAGATGTATAATCCACTTACTGTATTTACACTGCTATTTCTCAACATGAGTTTTTGGAAAATGAAAAATGAAAATATTATAATTAAAGTATATCAAGATGAGTTTCTATTTGTAGGTAATGAAAATATACAAATAAAAATATAGTTATTCTATTTTATTAAAATATTTATAACATACAAATTTATCATTTAAATATTGGGGAAAGTAACAAATTGCTCCCCAAACGTTTGAGGTAATGTGCAATTTGCCCCCAAATATTTTCAGATGTTCAATTTAACCCTCAAAGGTATGAGATTACGTGCAACTCAACCCAATTTTAAAATTCCGACAATTTTACATCTACTAACACCCTCTGCAACTTTAAAATTTCGGCCGGCAATCAACCTTATTCCGGATGCCAATTAACTGTGTTAATCATCTTTTAACTTAACTGGGGACAATATTCATTACGAATCTCATATTTCATTCATTACCCTCCACTTTGTGAATTTTTTATATATACGCAAAATTAGAATAAATTTATAGAGTATACCTAAGAAAAGGACAGCCAAAAAAACAACATAGTCATAGACTCATAGTAGTCACTAGTCAGGGGCGGATCAAGGGTGGGGAATGCGCCCCCCTTGATTTCTAGAAAGTTTGTAATATAGATCTAAACCTGCTATATAATAATCGTAATTCTAAGTGTCTTAGTTGTTAGTACTTGGCCATTTTTCCCATGAGAACTGGGTTCGACTCCCACTCGGCAATCTTTTTAATTAAGTAGAGTACCTATAATCCTATATGATTTAAACCCATGTCATTTAGTATTTTATGGGGAAAAAACCCAATAAATACCATTTATTAAGGGAAAAAATTGCGTAGATCCAACTGTTTTTTTTCTTTTTACATAAATATTTTTTTTTAAAATAAAATATACGAAAAAAAGTGTGCCCCCTTATACCAAACTAGTTTTAAGTTTTAACCCCTTGCAAAATTGCACGGGAGTGTTTTTATGAAAAATAGTAAATATATTATTACAAAATATACATGATATAATTAGGTGGAATTTATACAATTAGCTAAATACGGAGTATATTTTACGCATAATAATTCTTATAAAAGACGCTTATACACTAAATTAGTATAACACGACCTTACAATTTTACTTATTGAGAGATTGTATAAGGCAAATAAAAATTAGTATAACACGCTTTTACGCTTTTACACTAATCGTTTTTTCGAGTACAGGTTTATTCGGGCATGTATTTAATCACCCAAATGAGTTACATAAGGCAAATAAAATTCATGAAAAAGCCAAAATAAATAATGGAACAAAAATAAATAGTGAAAAAAAATACACATGAAAAGAAGTACACGTTAAAGTCTATACTTTTAAAAAAGTAATGAAGCAAAAACAGGTGAGGTCCACCATTACTTCAATTCCTCATATTTGTATATGGAAAAAAAGTGTTGTGATGACGTGGGTTAACGTGGAGGTTTTAAAAGTTTGGGTTTTAATATATAGGGGATTCTTGCGTCCGCCTCTGATAGTGGTACTGTCATATTCTTCACACAAGACAATTCAGTAAAATTTATATTCCGTATTTTTTTGCTCTTTTTTAAACAAAAGGCTAAGTTCAGTATCCTTCCCAAAAATGTCACCGAGGCTAGAAACGCAATTTACGGAGAGTTGTGATCATATTAAGATTTGGGGTTTGTCGGGATAGGAGAGTTATGATGGGACATGAGATGGAGGATTGTGTTTCATGGTGGTGGGAGGGTGCTAGTAGATATAAAATTGTGGGAATTTTAAAATTGGGCTGATTTGCACGTAGCCTCATACGTTTGACGTTAATTTGCACATTTTAAAACATTTGGGGCAAATTGTACGTATCCCCAAACGTTTGGGGCAATTTGATACTTTCCCCATATTTATTATACATTAAAAAATAAAGTAAAAGGTAAAAGCACCAAATTAAAACTTCTACTTTTGAGCACCAACAATTGACTTTTGAGTTTATTAAAAGTAGATCCTACTTGCAATAAATGGGTGTTTAGTCATGTTTAAACATTTAGTCCCAAAAAGCACTTCAAAAAACAAGGTCAAACACATACTATAATTTTTTTTAATGTCACGTGCTTTATTTGCTAACTTACTACGACCTAGGGAGCACGAACACTTCTCTTAATCAGTCATACCGTATTTGCTACAGGCACTCGCCTAAACATGTCAGACAATTATAAAGTTGTGTCTAACTTTCTTTATTTATTTGGGTACGTGTCTGACCCGTGTTCATGATATTTAGACATCATTTAGGGTGAATGATGTTTTTAGACGATAAGTAAGATACTGAACGAGCTTGATTAGGGTAATGGGAAGTTTTTACTTGGAAAAAGACAATAGGAACCATGACTTGTTTTTATAATTCATGGAATTTGTTTCCCTGCGATCGAATTGATGGGCATGGTTGTTCAGGAGTTTATGAATTATATATTAGAGGTAGTACATCTGATTATGTACTATCTGAGTTTTATGATAAATTTTTTGAGTTTTATTTTACAGAATTTGAATTTTTACTATAAAGTTTTGAGCAAATTTATTTAAATATTAAGCTAAAAAAATATAACATTACTCAAAAACTATGCCTATAAATTAAATTAATTCTGAGTTTCTGCATCAAAAAATTATTATTTAAATTGTAAATACTCGGAAAAATATATGTAAACTCAAACTAAAAGGGTATGAGGTAATACATCCGATTCATAACCCTTTTTTTCCGTTGTTCAGTGGAGATCGAGGATAGGTAAACCTACGATTACCATTGAGTATGAAGTATTTGAAAAGAGGGATTAAAATATTAAATAATGGGAGTTGAATATTTCAACTTATGTTACTAAAGATGAACCGGGTTACGTGACTTTATAGAATTGCAAGAAATGTTTCTGTTTTGGAGTATGAAGTACTAGTTTTAACCCCGAGTAAAATTGTACGGGTATGAATGATAAAAATATTTTACAAAATCATGATTAAGTTTTGGATGAAGTTATGTGTTAAGATTTTAAATTTGAAGTATAAATTACACTTGTAATTAAGAGATTGTAAAGGAGGAACCTAATTATTTTTTATTTGCACATATTTATTCAAATGCATTAAATTTATATTAATTAATATTCTTCCAATAAAACTCAAACATTTTATATTGCTCAAGTGTTGTTCAAATGTACATAATATTTTTGGGTGCAAATGAGTGATTATAGAGACTTGTAGTAGGTTAGGTTAGACAATGGAACATAATATTTGTCTGATGATTGCTTGGTTGTTTCATTAACCACTTGTTCAGATTAATGATTACAATTTACATAATGGAAAGAAAGTGATCAATGGTCTTTTTTTTTTTTTGAAAAACTATTAAATAATAACTCTATATGGAATGATTGGTAAGTTATAAGTATGTAACAAATATTCATTATACTCCCTCTGTCTCATTTATTTATTTGTCTTTTATATTGTGAGGGGTATTATAATCAAATACATACAAATGATTGGGACGGAGGGAGTAAACAATTAGATAATGGGCAGGTTAAGAGAAATATATCATGAATAGACCAGTTAAATGGGTTTTGATGGGTAGGTTTTTTTACATATTTTAAATTGCACGAATATTGTAGAAAAATAAATAAATAAGAATTTAATATCACTAAATAAGTATTTCATACATTTAATGTCTCTTTTATTTTTATATTCTATATTTTAACCTCCTTTTCCATGTCAATTATCCACTATCATAGCCATATTCGACTACAATGGTTTATGCATGAAGTTAGCGGTTAAATTTTAGACCAAATGTTTTTTTTCGTTTTAACCTTCATCTTTGAGGTGGTTGCCTTCTTAGTAAAATTAAAATCTTCAAAAAGGTGATTTTTTAGTTGTTTTTATTTATTTACACTACCTAGAATTCACAAAACGATTTTTGTCACTTTATATTAATTTAATGAAACATTGAAACTATGTTAAGATGTTTATACTCACTTATTCACTATAATCTTTCTTTTTTATTTGCACAAGATACACTTTCCACATGCTATTGAATTTGGACTATACAAAACTTACCAAATATATGAGAGATATGTTGAATAATCGGAAAAGGAAATATCAAGAATAGGAGAGAGTAATTTATGACTAAAACGGAGTATATTATTGACTGGTCAATGTGTACAGTATTACAGTGTTAAACATTTGATTTTATTTTTTTTGCAATTTCAACTAATTCATATACCGACCATTACAATTATCCTTCGTAAAGTACATATAAAATAAATAAAAAATGTTGTATATATGAGTGGCTGACAAGAAAATTGCAAATAAGGTTACTTAATGAGAAGATGATACACTTACATATTGTGTATGAGAATTCCCATACACTACCAATTAGGTAATGGCATGTGGCAATTTTTATTTACCTACAATTATGTAAGTTTACCTACAATTATTGTTGAGTTAACTTGTTAACTTACCCTATTTACCTACAATTATGTAAGTTTATTAATTTTTTTTTTGTATATTTCGGAACCATTTTTTGCCGTTCACTTATATTCTTTTCAGATTTATTTAGTTTATATTTTTTAATTATCAAAAATACAAACTATTGATAAAATTATAATTTCGAAAATTTATGTATTTCGATATTATAAAATCATAATATATTGTTGTTTTTAATATTTCACAGTTTTTAATATTTTCCTTTTCTCTTATCTTTTAATAATATAGTTCCATTATTTTATGAATGATAATTTTTTTATGTTTATTATCATTAATTATTTATTATTTATTGGTTTCTTCTTAAGAATCGGTTTTTTTATCATAATTTTTTTTAATTGTTGATTCTAAATTGTATTAGGTAGTAGATTAATTGAAATGTATAAATTACCATTATTGTCATCATTTTTATTTTTGTCGGTGTTATTGATATTGGAAATATTTTTATCATGGTAAACTTCCTTTTCTAAAACATTTTGTTACCTTAATTTTAGGGAAGAATCTTTAGAAAAACTTTTTTGTAATTGGAATTTTTTTATATGACTTTTGTGTGAGTTAGTTATAAAAAAAACATAATGCCGAAATCAAGGATAAACCTAATTAGGTAAAAATATTTCAAAAACATACTATCCTAAATTAAAGCTAATAATTTTTTTAAAACCGAGAATTTATTAAAAAAAAACGAGATATTTTTAAAATAGGAACGTATAAAACTTTACACAAAATATTTCAAAATTACATTTCCTAAAATCAAGATACTCATATCTTTAAAAAAAAAAGTAAAAATTTGAATTAATTAAAAATAAAGAGTTTTATAGGATTAACAAAAATATATTATCAACAAATTTAATTATACTATATTAAGTTAACAATGTTTAATAATAACTTTAAAAAATAAATTTTATTTGAATAAGATTTTGATTAAATTTTGACTATACACATACAAAATCGATTTTCTCTAATGGAATTTATTTAGGTTTAGGGTTCATCGAATTATTTTATTGGTTTAAATTAAACTTAATCGTAGTAATGGAATTTCCATGATGAAAAATATAAGATTAAAATGAAATAAAAAACAAACGAGTTATAAGTTGAAAAACGAAATCCCAAAATTTAATTGACATATAAGATGCAAAACGAAATGCAATAAAAAAAATAAACCACGTAAATAATGGAAGTATAAGACGAAACAAAATAACCCAAAAAAATAATTAATTACTACATCTTACAATTTACAATTATAAGAAAAAAAAGTCAAGTATATCCTAAAATGTGGGATGTATCTTAACATTAATACTTGTAAATTGTAAGGTTTTGTTAATGCTTGTATAAATATTTCTTCCATGTCATAACCCGTGGTTTTGAGGAGAAAAACATATTTATAATAATGGTTTTTTTTTTTGCTAATTTTCTAATTTAATCATTCTTAGATGTTGTCGACAATTTCTAAAACTTGGAAACAAAGAACTATCATATAAGGTCTTCTAAAGATAGGAAAATTGGCTGCAACTTCAGTTTGCAAGAGAGTTCAAAACTCGATATTAGTTGTACACTTACAATATATATTGTATTATTAATAAATACTAATAAATCATGGCAAAATTAAGATACATTGTGGCAAATGTATTTTTATCGTGGTAATATACATACATCATCAATTTACTATGACAATATGCATACAAACAATGATTTTTTTGCAGGACATCTTTGCTCACGGAGCCTAGTAATAATGAGGACATCATACATTTTTTTGCAGGACGTAATCTTAAGGGTAGCAAGTGCGATCGGACTAGGCTTCGTGAAAACATGTAATGGATACACTAGATTGCATACATTGGATTTGGAGAGCATGTCCAGTTGCCTGACATGGTCAGTATACAAGAAATGTCACGGTCCAGATAATAGGGTGGCTGCGGGATTACTGATTTACTTGGTCATTTTACTTATGTTTTCAAGGATTTAACCTCTGTCGGAGACCAACCCTAGTCGATAAGGGTACTTACAATCTCGCGTGGTTTTACATTGTTTAAACCAACATAGACTAAAAAGACACAATTATATATCTTGATCTTTTCATAGAACAAGAGAGTCTCAAGACCCTCAACCAGTCAACCATGCTATATTCTTATTATTATATAAGGGATTTCATGTAACTTAAGTGTTTTTCTTATTTCGGTTGATATCCCAAATACATAAACATTATCATTGCACACCCTAATAATTTCTCCAACATTTACTTTGTAACGAATGTATGTAGATTTTATTTACATGATGTGTATCTAATTTTGAAACGTACTGGAAAAGTTTTGCAATGATTATAACTAACAAACCTGAACAATGCTCCATTATTATGCCTTTTGCATACATTATTTTTATTATTATTTTATTATTTTGGTAAACTCTTTTACTAATAGTTAGAGAGAGACAATCATCGACCAGAGCTCGGTGGATAACAGAATCATTTCACAAAAAGCGAGGAAGGAATGAATATGTTGTAAATTAAAATAATTAAACATTGTAAATAAAATGGATTTTTTATCTAATATGAGGTTTTGCTTTTGTTAATTAATCTCAAACTTGATGTCTCTGCTAATCTATTTTATACTAATTAATTTATTTTCGATAATTTAGCTATGTGTTAGACTTATATTGTTGCAAAAGCCTCAGAAACCGCAATTAGTATTTGCGGAAAAGATGTTAATCTCTTTCCGGTATACTTACCCGGGAATGAGAGATTGTTGTGGAAGTCAAGCAGTCACGGCTCTACAATGGATTGTAGAGACGAGAATCGCTAAATAGTGATTGCCCTACAAGGGTATTAAACGTGTGAGACATTCACCGCTAGTAGAAGTTAGTTGATTATTTATTACGCTATTTGTCAAATTTTGTACTCCGTATATTATATTTAACTCATATATATAACCTATTATAAATTGGTTAGGAGAGATACTTTATAGACACGTGAAAGGTAATTGAAGACGATGAATCGAAGATAATAGAAGTCTTGGAGGAACAAACATTATTTGTTTCAATTACTTATGTATCTGTGTTGTTAACTATCACACTGTAAGTTACTTATTATCTTATATATAATTGCTTTGACGTGTACTATTATTTGTTATATTCATTTGAAATGGATTTAATTGAAACATGGATATCAATATAGCATGTTATGGTCTAGGCACCAATGTATCACTTTAGTTTTTGAATTGGTTTCTATGTTCAAATTGTTTTAAAAATTAGATTTGTATGAGAGTATAAGAAATGAGGATAGAGATTAATTGATTAGAATAAATAAGGTGGGCATGACCGGATCTGACTCAGCGCTGCAAATGTGATTGCATTAGGCCCCGTAAAAAAATGTATATATATTATTATACCATGTATGTATATTACCACACTATATATATATTTGTCACAATTTATTATAATTTTGCCACAATTTATTAGCACAAAATATATACATTTGCCACAATTTATTAGCACAAAATGTATATATATATTGTTTTACCATGTATGTATATTACCTCTTGATTGTACAACTTGGGTGTTCGGAAGAGCCGTCAACCAGTTTTGGTATCATTTCCATCTTAAAAAGATGACAATACAAGATTCTTTCAAGATGCTTAATTTCGAGTTTCCAGCCACTGATGAATTGAAATTTGTCAGAATGGTCCATTGACTATAGAAGACAACTTGTAAAGCACTAGAGCAAGCGGTTGGTGAATTAACCATGTCGTTAGAAAAGGACCAAATAATCTAACTAAGCACAATACCTTAACTGTAGCAGACCTAGTGAGTAGTGATTAATCATAACATGTAGTAATCTATTTTGGTTTCATTGGATAGTCTCGTAAGATTGGACAACGATATAGGTGTCCAACATTTAGTTAGAATCACTGCCACAGTAGGTATTATGAAACTTTGTTAGATGGATATGGTGACAATGATCATTTTGTATTGACAATTGGACATCATTTTTATAAGCAGATGTCCTCGGAAAATGGAAAAAAACTTTAAATTTGATATCTAAAATTTAACTCCCTTAATCCAACATTGATCTTTATTTTGTCTGTACCAACTCTCAAGGCTACATGCTTGCAACTAGTTGTTGTAAGGGGGCAAGACTTTGTTAAGTTTACTTGGAATAAGCTTAATGTCACAAAGTGTTTTTTTTTGTTTCGCGGTACTAAACACATGCGACAAAGTGTTTTCCATCCGATGACCTTATTCTTTGGAAAAAGCCTCAACATCTCAATCCTCTTTCACCTCCGCCACAAGCCTGAACTTCAGGGTAACATTTTACCGTTTTTCTTCCTAAATCTTTTCCGAGCTTGATGTATGAAAGGGCGCATTCTATGAAATAGTTGAAAGCATAGTCTAGTAAGTGACATTAAATGTTAAAGTTATATGGTTAAATGCTTGCACACATTTTGTTCATTCATGCCACCTTTACAAAGCTTAAACTGTCTCACTGCCCCAGTTTAAGATCAGAATTAAATATGGCCAAGATCAAATCCAAACTATCCTAAAACCAATGACGGTTGTCCAGTCATGATATGATCGGAATTGAAATGGATAGCAACTGAGGAAGTAAGAGATATAAGCGAGTAACAAATAAAAAATGTGGTTGTTCAATCACGGATGACTGACCCACGAGTATCAATGAGAGATAGTGTCACATTAATTATGCATGGCATTATCTCTGAGAAAGTAGTCAACACCACCTGGATCAAAAATCTAAACGAGTGTAGTGAGAACAATATCATAGACATCAACATTGCGGGGACAAAGGGAGTAATTAAGAGTGAACCATAACATAGCCTTAGATGATTGCCGCTAATTAAAAGTGAATCGTTAGAAGACCTCATATTCAGAAGCTGGAGAATCGATATCTCTGATAGTTCATTCAATAACAAATGCAGAAGTAAAAGATGTAACCGGGTAACAGATAAAAATGTGGCTGTTCAATTATGAAGGGTTGACATGCCACCCCAATTTAATAGAATTGCAGTATAACTAAGAAAACTCGATTCTATTAACCAAACAAGCTTAAAGCTAGTTCATTCATAAAATTCTTGATTGGTTGTATTAATGTTAAATTAGGTTTGTCAATTAAAGATAAACTCGTCTAAAATGCAGCCACTGAACCCATTTGTCAAGGTCCCGTGTCCATCAGACTCAGAAAACACTATAAAATTACAACCCCTAATTTATTTATTGATACCTGAAATCTTTAATTTTCTTTTGTTTTTACTTCATGATATTCTGTGGATTGTGGTTGAGTATGTATTTCTATGCAACATCAAAGAGACGATACATTGACCCGGTCGCAAGTGGCCTACATTCTAGGTAGCACCAAAACATACACGAAGAGGACACGGACATTTGACACGATATCCCGTGAAATTAGGATACGAGACACGTTATTTAAATTTTATAAAATATATATTTGTAGTTATAAGTAGGTACAATTTTTTTTTGTAAATGTATTTGATATTAAATTTAAATAACTGAAGGTAAAATTTTACTTTGACTAAAATTCATTCTCATTTCCCACCCAAACTCATCTTCTTATTAATCTATTTCAGTTTTTCGACCGCCCATTCCACGTTTATAGGTATTGATACGCTTAGGCATGTGTCCAACGAATGTTGGACATGGGACGACTGGATAAGAGAAGTGTTCGTGCTTCCTAGCCTAGATTCCAATAGTTTTGATAAGAGATATTGGATTCAGAGTCAGATAGACCTTAGTGATTCAGCTGCTACTCGTTAAAACTAAAACTGAATATCAAAGTTGAAAGCACTCTGATGCAACTTCATGTTCAAAAACATGAGCCTCTTTTAAGAGCCATCAGTTTAGCTCTAGTAACCCGAGTTCTTCAAGAAGGCGTTTGCTTGTGCCGAGTCATCTCAGAACACCCTTTTCCAGGCCTCACTTAGGTTACTCTTTGATGCACCATCGATTTTTAATGCCAACAATATTTCCTTATTCCACGGTGCTGAGTTTCCAAATTGCCGGCCCATTCAAAAGCTCGGTTAACTTGTTAAACCTGCATTGCATTGAACAAAATGGACGTGACGTAATCCCCTATATTTTCTAATGCAAACAGTGGCGAATTGGGATCAAATAACACAATGATAAAAACTAGGTGAAATCGGAATAAGAATTAAAATATTAACTCAGAAATGGTAAGTCTCAAAATAGTTATAGTTATAAATAGTACTACAACTCGACATTTTCATTAAATCAAGATCTATAAAGATCCATCAAAATAAAAACAAGGTAGCTACTAATAACAGCAGAGTGTCTCTTTAGACCACTCGTTAGCTCACTCGATCCTCATCCCGTACCTATCTTGTTATGAAAATAACATGCTACAATCAGTGAGAAGTAACTCAAGCGTTCTCCTAGCCATATTACAATAAACAACATGAATAATGCTAATATATAAAAATAAGTTTAAAACTTAAACTAACTATATACTTTCTTGGGATAATTCCCATGGTACCCCTGTGGTTTGAACTTATTCACGTGGTACCCAGGTTTTTAAGAATGTGCTCATGGTACCCCTGAACTTTCAAATTTGTGCACCATCTACCCTTAAGCCTTAACTCCGTCAAATATGCTAACGGCAATTAGTTTAATGAATTTCAAATTTTCAAATTTTTGGGGGGAAAGTTAGTTGGAGTAACTACTTTTTGAAGCTGTAACAACTAACTTTTATTTGCACCAAATACCCCTGAGGTTTGAGAATATGCACAACATACCCCTGATACCTGTAATGATTACATCAGTTTAGGGCAAAAAATTGGCATGCTTAGATCAGTCATTTATGTTCAGGTTTTGGGCAATAAGTTTAAGTAATGTCAAAGGCAACATGTTATACATCAGTTTTTCTAAGTTGTTGGGTAAAACTCTTGGATGAGAATGTTTAAATATAGATTAGAAACAAATACATTGTTACGAATGTTTTCAAACTAAATTGAAACATCTAAGATAAATCTACAGATTCTCGATCTTTTTTATGTCGTAGATACTTTTTTTTGTTCCTTCAACGTTTTCTTCAACTCTTGTATAACAATATCAACATGTTGAGCTTCATCGCCATTAAAAGCATCGATATATTCATTTTCCTGTTTGCACCAAAATTGGAAACATTCACATTCATCACATTTATAATACAATCTTGAAAGGTTTGCTACAATAGGTTCAGATGACCTTATGTTGATTTTTTTTTGCATTTAGGAAAATTTTTGTTATCTAATTGCACCTCTTTTGAATTTGATTTTAAATTAGATGATTTCATTCTAGTATGAAGTGTTTGTAGTAGAGTTATCAATGCTTGTGCTCTCAATCGGACTAGTAGTGCTCTCAAGTTTATGCTCTGAAATTAACAACATCAAACTCCATTGCTATAATGCAATAACTTAGTTCAACAAATACTTTGATGTAGTCGTTACAGATATCAGGGGTATGTTGTGCATATTCTCAAACCTCAGGGGTATTTGGTGCAAATAAAAGTTAGTTGTTACAGCTTCAAATAGTAGTTACTCCAACTAACTTTCCCCCAAAAATTTGAAAATTTGAAATTCATTAAACTGATTGCCGTTAGCATATTTGACGGAGTTAAGGCTTAAGGGTAGATGGTGCACAAATTTGAAAGTTCAGGGGTACCATGAGCACATTCTTAAAAACCTGGGTACCACGTGAATAAGTTCAAACCACAGGGGTACCATGGGAATTATCCCTACTTTCTTCCTTCAACTCCACTCTATCAAAAAACTTTTTCACATTTGCCGAGACGTGTTTTACACGGTAAATATCGTTAGCTACGTGTTTGCAAAAATTATAAAAGTTAGATATTAATAATGTACTCGTAAAGACGAATCAAACAAGATCACACATGAATATATTTTTTACTTATATATTGAGAGAAAATTGCAATTATATAATCACTTGTAAATAGTGTACAAAAATGAAAGTGGTAGAAGATGAATAGATAAATAGAAATCATCTTAATGCTCATTCAAAGGTAAATCCAACCACATATGTAAATCATTTAACTTATATAATTGATTAGTGTATTAGTCTAGATTTTCAATCGGCCTATGCTAAAGTAGCGCAATACCAAAATAGATAAGGTAACATCACCCGGAACGACTACCTCACTAGACTACTCAACTAATAATAGGGAGGAAACTTATTTCGTTGTGTATATCATAGCGTGACGGCTTTCCTCGCAGTGCGAAGCACTAAGATACCACCAGTACGAGGCCCTAGTCTAAACTATGCACATATCTTCTGGAATCCAAGTCACCTAGTTCAACTACTGATACAACCCGCAAAAGAATCCGTCCTATTAACTGATGACAAACTAAGCGTATCCTAAGCAAATTATTCTAAATCTCACACCTAACTTATCCCATTGTTCAATGACTACACAAAGCATAGTCAGCGCCATAAAATGTCAAGCTTCCATTGTTAAATGACTACACAAATTTCCCATCAACAAATAAGTCCAATTTCCGGAGTAATTGGGGCTCAGCAAGTATAAATCATTAATAAGTTGACTGTTTTAACAAGAGATGACAGAAAAAAGAAGATAATGAGAGGAGCTACTTCAAGAATGATAATCATAACTTGATAGCAATGGCGGTAGCGTATGCTCCACAACCCAAATTTTGTACCATGGTTCGTTCCCACGACCCTTTGCGAAATGTTATTATCACTTTAATCTCATTCCTCGACATAAGAATAATAGTTATGATTTGCTGAAATATGCTCCTATCTTCATATAAAAATGGAGACTTTTACTGAAATCGGTATGATTATAGTCACACAGAATCCACTATAATCATTCCATAAATACACA
This sequence comes from Heliosperma pusillum, assembly GCA_022085475.1. Lineage (NCBI taxonomy): Eukaryota > Viridiplantae > Streptophyta > Magnoliopsida > Caryophyllales > Caryophyllaceae > Heliosperma > Heliosperma pusillum. The sequence continues at coordinate 127,959 of JAIUZE010000361.1, forward strand.
CTCTAATTCAAATACTATACGCTAATACGCAGGACCCTAGTGAGAAATCGTTTGTACGCAACAAAGAGAAAGACATTTTACCATGACAGATAAGATGAAAACAACTACAGGGGTATAAGTACTATCAGTATTGAGTTGTGTGAGATACTTACATGTTATCTATCTATATATCTTCTACCTCCTTTAAGCGATTCTACTAGCCTGATTATATGATTTAACACGATTTGAGAAGCTAATTTAAGAATGCTCAAGGTTGGTTCTCGATTTCAGGGAAATCCAAGGTTGTTGTCCTCTAACTGGAATCTTCTTATAACCTGGTTAAATACTATACCCCGTAGGCCGTACCAGATTAATCGCATCAGACCAGCCTCAGGATGCAGCAGGAAACCATAACTGTAAGTCCTTCACTACTGAATCTCAAGCCAATACCGTAACTCAATAACTTTGTTAACTAGCCCTTTAACTCAATCACTTATTACCGTGTACTCCCTCTCATCCAAACCAAAGGTAACATGGTAAAGAACACACGTTTTAAAAAAAGAGAAAAAAGGAAGGGTAATATTGGAATGGCAATGAGACACCACATTCTTTGCAACTATATTGGCCCACTCCAAGCAGGGTAATCTATCCAGTCATATGATATGATCGAAATTGTAATGATAGATTACGTAAAAGTTGAGGGGTACAGGCGTACAGCTGTATAAGTGAGAAAATCCCCCTTTTTTTTTCCAACTTTTGTTGGAATAGTAAATTAAATAATGGTATGTTTGGGAACCTTGAATTGTAATCGAATTCTGAAATTGAGACATTTTAAGTGTTTGGGAACGTTAAGAATTTGGAATTGGACTCAATTCCTTAACAATTCCAAGCTAGTTAAAATTTGGGTCTCTCAAATTCCTACCATATAGTAGTCATTTCAATTTCAACACTACTTTTTTTATGCATTTTTTTTCCAATCGCAAATATTTTCCGTCACTATTTTTTTTTTTTGGTGATTTTGATCCATACACGCCCCGCCCAATTCCAATTTCAATTCCATATGTTTCCCAAACGGGATTGAGAAATTGAAATCCGGAATTGATTTCCAAGTGATCTCCAAACGAATTTTCACTACAACAAAAAAGGCATTTTGCGACGGATTTATTGCGACGGAATTCAAATCCGTCGCAAAATTGACTTTGCGACGGAATTTTTGATGTTTTGCGACGGATTGCATTCCGTCGCAATACATCATTTTGCGACGGATTTTGCGACGGAAATTCCGTCGCAAGATGAATTCACCAGCGAAATGATAAAATAAAATAAAAAATTTTTTTTTTTTTTTTGTAAATAGTGTTTGCGACGGATTTTGCGACGGAAATTCCGTCGCAAATATTTTTTTTTAGCGCGGAATTTTTTGCTCGCGCGGGAAAATATATTTGCGACGGATTAATGGATTTGCGACGGAAATTCCGTCGCAAATCCATCCCACATCGGAAAAAAACAGCACATTTCTTATGTTTATATAGAATCCCTCACTTCTTACATTGAATATGTGACTTATGAATTGAAGCGGAAAAACATGCGGTTAAAAAAATCGCGCGAGATAAATTCACGCGCGAAATTATAAAATAAAAAATAAAAAATAAATTTTTTTTTTTTTTTTTGAATAGTGTTTTGCGACGGAATTTCCGTCGCAAAAATTTGCGACTGAATTTCCGTCGCAGAATCTAGCTTTTGCGACGAAAATTTGCGACGGAGTGCTTGTGACGGAAATTCCGTCGCAAATGCCTTTTAGCGACGGATTTAAGGGTATTTGCGACGGAATTGTCCGTCGCTATTCAGATTTTTTTTTGTAGTGTTTTGGAATTAGATTAGGAATTGAATTCAAATCATGAAAATGAAATCAATTCCGCGTTACCAAACGCTCCATAAGGTTGTAGTTTTTTCATCAATTTGTCAATAAGTAGTTATTGTACCATGAAAAAGCAACTCTCCTATAGGACCGTCCTATACCATAGGACTGACTTAAAGGAGAAAAGTTATCATATTTCGGTTTTATTTTAATTACTCGACATTTTATAATTAATACTGACATATTTAAATATGTAAGCTATCAAAATAAAATATTATATGTTATCTATCAAAATAAAATATTATGGCATCTATCAAAATAAAATATTATATTATATAAATATACTAATTTTGATAAGCTATTTAGTTGGGTTTTTTTGTTATTGGGCTAGTCTTTTGCTAAATTTGGTCTTATAGAACAATTTATGAAGGAATGTGCTTTTTCACATACGGATGCTACTTTTTCACATTCAACTTTTATCACATTACCCTTGTCATTTTTTCATTTCCTAACCGAATTAATTCCCCCCTTCCCCCTTCCCTTATCTCCCATCACCATTTTTGTTCACCACATCAATTGGCCACCACCAACTGGCAGTCTGGCACCACAGGCCGAGACCACCACCAGCTGGCCTCTCTCCTCCTCTCTCGCCTGCTCCGACCAACTACGACCAACCTTCCGACCTCACCATGTCCCGCATTCCCCTTCCTTCGCACCTGGACCCTCTCTGTTCATCACCGCCCCCCTGCTCTGACCAACGAAGATCACCTTACCGCTGTTTGCCTGCTCCGACGAACACCTGACAACCCATACATGACCCTCCCTTCCCCAGATCTGCCTACCCCATCATCTGACAACCCATACATGACCTTCCCTTCCGTCCCAACCGACAACCTGTAGCCCACACATAAATCCGAGGTCGACAGCCTGACCAACCACTCCGCCCTCCCCAGCACTACATCTCCCCCTACTACAACCACCACGGTCCTATTCAACAACATTAGTTGACCACCCTAACAACCACCCTAAACCCTAATTAAGATTAATTTTTAAACATTATAAACCTAATAGTAATAAAAGAACGTATTAATACTCCCTCCGTCCCGTTCATTTGTTTGCCTTTTATATTCTTTGTCAGGGTTATTTTAATCAAATGTAAACAAATGACTGGGACGAAGGGGGTAATTGCTAATTATAAAATTATTTCAGTAATTGAAGAATAATAATCCATTGTTCAACTATATTAGATTCAATTATATGTTAGATGTATGCATAAGAGTCAATCTGATTATGTTTATTGTTTAGGAAGAAAAAAGATTGTGTTTTACGCTAAGAATATGATATGAAAACTTTATGAAAAAAGTGTTTCTGAAAGAGTGAATTTCGTATATGAAAAAAGTAATTCCGTTAGTGGAATCTAGCAAACAACCTCCACTTTCTTATAGTGTACTAATTTGGTTGTTTGGCCCTCTAAACCAGAAAGGCCACTTCAACCATTTCAACTTTCAACGCAAAGTAGGCCAAATAATCAAATATGACCCGACCCGGATTGATCCTACCAAACCCGATATTTTGACCCAATTGGCCCGTTATCACCTCTCTCTATATATATGACGTATTCATAAAATTCAAACTTTCCCCCAAATCAAACTCGATCACCAAGAAAATTGATTCAAACAACTGATGACAGGTAATCTCCCTCGTCTACTCTTGAAGTTATTTTGTTAAAATCCCCAATTTTGAAACCCTAGAATCGAGTTGGATTAATTTTTAATCAAATTGTTTTATTTAAAACAAAATCCCCAATTTTGAGCCCTAGAATCTCATTGCGCTGCTTACCATTCAAGTTATTTTGCTTAAATCCCAAAATTTTGAACCCTAGAATGTAATTGCGTAAATTTCCATTCTATTTATCGCCTTTGTTATTTATTTCCGTCTCGCTTGGTTCTCTGATTTCTCTCCATCAATAGATTAAGCGTAATTAAGGGTAATGAATTGTATCGACAACTTTGATTTACATCACTACCTTTGTAATTGATATACAATGAGTCGACGAATTGTTTTTTCTTCACTATTTTGTTTGGTGGAGTCGTTGTTAATTACTATTTTGGTTGATAGAATCGTTGTACGGCAACATATTTTACACCTTATTTGTATATCGAATTTTCTAACGTGTGCGATGCACATTACTAAGCTAAATATGGTAAGATTGACAACATATTCTCCCTAATCATGGCAAAAATGAGTATATACTTGGATATCTCATTATCTCATGACCTCATATTTAAAAAACCGGTTGTATATATGCACTTTCATTAGTTTCATATAGTATTTACGCTATTCATCATTTAAATGATTATTACCTGTAAATGGATGCCACAAAAGTGGACTTGACTTTTACGAGTTTTGAAATGTCATGAGTACCACCGCTTTATGACTTTGCTCAGACGTGGTTGAATTTCATTTGCTTTATGATGTTGGAGCTTATGATACCATGCTTTATTAAATCTACCAGATATATGGGTTTGTTCATAGTTACTTTTTTTTGTAGAGGTTCACTGTATGTTCTTGAATGAATTACTTTTATTTTGCTCACTGATATCCTTATTAATTTTACGTATTGATAACTTAGGTATGGAGATATTACAATCTGATATTGATAAGTACGCCTGTGGTAATCTGGCGGGAACTGTATATGGACCTGAAGAGTATCTGGCTGAAAAACAAAAACGCTTTCGCAAGATGAATTATGAGGAATATTTGAATTATGAAAAGAAAGTTAACGAGACAGAGGTTTTCTTATTATTATACTTTTCTTTTTTCTTATTCTCTTGTTAACAATTTATGTTACAACTTTGTAACTAAGTTTTTTTTCCTGCTAAAGGGATTTGATGTTGATGGTTGCACTGGCCGTATGCCTGGACGGATTTCACGGCTTTGTGAAGGTTGTCATGAATGGAAGGTGGCTGAGGTAGTTGCAAAGCATGCTGGCTTGAAACAGGGAGAAGCAATGGTAATTACAATATATTTTATTATTATGTGAAGATATTATTGTGTGTTGAGATATATATCATTATGTGACGGAATGACAAAACCAAGCTTTAGAAATACGATAACTTTTGGTAAACTAGGACTGTAGGTCTTCCATTATTCTATTTAGCATTGGCTTAGTATTGAGACCCTTATTTTTGACGAAGGATCGCTATCTGAACAATGTAAACTTAGGAAATTTAGTATCAAGGTGTTGTAAACATTACAGAGAAACTTCGAGTGTAGCTGTGTAGGTCATGAGTTCTCTTGTTTATTGCATGAGGTAGTGAAAACAGGAGATGAAGTTATCAACTTAGTCCTCTAGAGGACCTTATCCTCCTTTTTGTATCCCTTACAAACATAGATGATGAAGTTGAGATATCTGAGGTAAGCGATAATAGTAGAAGTCATTAAGAAGAGTTTTTGATAGAGGCTCGAAAAGTTGAGCAACTATTTTGTTTGAATGGAATATATGTCACCTCGACTTGTAATAGATTTAGGCAAAGGCCGTCTAGAGAAGTCAACTTTTAATCTAAAATGTTTATAGATTCCAACTCTTATGCACAGTTTCACGACATAGGTGTCCCCTTCTTGCCATATAAATCTTTTGCCTCAACAAAATGAACGACTTTTAAAGGCTTGGTATACCATTTGTATCTTTTATTGTCATGTTTGGGGAAATGCATGACACTGAAATCGGGGAGGCTTTGAGTATGTTATGGACTTGACCCTTGAGTCAAATTTAGATGCATTACTAGTTTCCTTTTCTCTGATTTTAAAGTGTTGATTAGTTCGTATTCATTAAAATGTTGTCTATTCTTTTATTTGATTAGAATACTTAGATTTATCATCTTTATTTTTTTGTAACTATTTTTTTCTCTATAATACGACTCTGAAACTCATTTATCCATTGGCCATGGTAGTTAGTATTTTACCGTTTGATGTATATGTTGCTTTGTTAATTAGGGCATAATCATTGAGTTTGTAAGTCTCGTTAGAGCCAACATCCAGCCAGTTGCAGGCATTCTGTATTATCTCACTTTCCTCGCAATCACTCAAGATCAAATGGAACAAACGTACAGAGTCAAAATTTGGAGAAAACCTGTTACATGGGAATGTGAAATAGTTCTCTTTCTTGACGGAAGTGAAGGAAAAAAAGACATAACAATGAAACAGAAGACGAGCAAAATGGTACGTCGCAGAGGGAGAAAGAGAAGATCTGCAAAGAAAGAGCATATAAAGTTCAACTTGAAAACATATTTCAGGTAGGTATTTGACAAGTTTTGGATTGTTCAATTTAGGCAATTTATGAAACTATACACATCGGCTTTCTTTTGTGATTCTGTTTTTTTTTTAATTCAAGCCAAAGCTCAAAGTTTCTGATTTTGTATTCATACAAATTCTTTTTCAGCATTCCTGTTGAATCTTTTGTAAACCCGACTATCGCACCAGATGCTGAACAGCTTCAGATAGATGGCTGCCACCTTTTGGCGTATGTAGCTCTTCTTGGAGAACTAATATCTTTCCCTTCTCTGTGATCTTCATAGATGTTCTCTCCTAACGTAATTGTTTGTTGCAGGGAGGAGCTTAAGAGGCATAACCCTGCGTGGACAGATGCTGAGGTTAGTTATGTTTTTCTTGGTGTAGAAAATCTTCCGCGAAATTTTTGTATTGTAAGTTTACTTATATTGTTTTCATATCAATCAGGCTGCGATTATTGCTTCAAGCAAATGGAAGGTGTTTACGTACCCTGTAAGTATCTCATTTATGATAGTTCTTATATCCTATCATGATAAAATGATTTTTTTTTTGTGTGTTGTATGGATAATTTTGACCGAGTTTAACCGTAATGATTTCAGCAAAAGGCTCCATTTTTGGACGAAGCTTGGACGATGTTTGAGAGACAACATCCTCAACATTATCCTGATACCAAGTAATGAGGCCGAGGTTTGCGGGCTTTGCAGGTTCATCTGATAATATACTTTATAGATAATTATAATTATTAGTTGAGGACTGTTAGAGCCATCTATGTTGGTTTGAATTAGGTGATGCATAAAGGCTAGTGACATGACGACATGAAGAGTAAAATTAGTTTGCCTTAAAAGAGACATAATGTTAGTCTTAAAAACCTTTTTTGCACTTGTTTCGTATTATTCCGTAGAGTTTTTCCTCTCCAAGTCCTCCAACTTTATGCATGTTATTTTCATTTGTTATTTGTTTTATTCAGCTTAATGTGTGATGTGTAGTTGAGAAAGGTGTAAATAATCTCACATCTCCCAGAGTGGAAGGTTGTGTGTTTGTTTTGGATACACCGAGCATTATGAACCCAATTTCTTTTTTTTATAGAAAATAGAAACTTCTCATGGCAGTGAAGGTCATAGGGGGGGAGTCCATGGGGCCAACACGTCAAAGCACGGCACACGACCAATTTTAGCACGACATGGAGTTGGTACGGCCCAACACTACACGTCACGCTATGGGTTGTGGGCCGTATTTGGACCAAAGTTTGAGAAAAAAGTTCGTGCCTCGACACATTCAAAATACAAAAAAATTGAGTTAAAGTAGAAGATTTGCACGGCACGCTCAAGCATTGCACGACACGCATGGGCCGTGGGCCGTGCCTAAGCTGCCACTTTCATTTGACTGGCACAGCACAACATGCAGCCCACTTTCATGGGCCTGGGTAGTGCCATTTTCTTCTCCAAGCACGGTGAACCGGCACGAGGCACGGCTCAATTCCATATCTAGTGCCTACTGCCTACCCCATCTTTTCGTATTTCTTTGACTAGGGTCCCGTTCTTTAACTAGGGCCCGGTTCAATACCTCGAAGGTGCAATTTTATCAATATTTTTACCATGTTTGTTCTTTAGTTGGTGGTTTGTTATTCCAAAAATTCTCATTTGTGACGGGCATATCCCTTGCAAGCTTGCGACGAGTCAAATATTACCCATGTGTGGTAGATAAGACAAAAGCAAAGTGCCTTGGGAGTAGCATTCTGTTTTGTCTTATCTACTTACATGGATAGTATTTGACCCGTCGCAAGCTTGTGACGGATATACCGTCACAAGGGAGGCTTGTTGTTATTCATGCAAAATAATCAATGTAAGTGATTCATAATAAATCATAAGGATCCAATCCAGGTCTTTTGACCAGTACCAGTCTTCCCAACAACTTCACCACTTCCATAACACAGACCAATCAATCGTATCGATCGTATTCTTTCTTATTATGAAAGCCATCGTATTCTATCTCTCAAGTTGTTACTCGTATTAGATATGAAATGTGTCGGAAAATTAAAGTGAAGAGTTAACAACTTTAAAGCTCGACAGCTAGGTTTTTTTAACAAAAATGCAGATTTTATCGGTACGTAGGTTAATTATGTATTTTCCTCCATACAATGGGAAAAACGTTAGGAAAAAATTGTGCCCCACTCCCCCCAAATCTAAAATCCCATAAGAGATTGTGGAAAAAAGAAGAAGATAATGAGATGAACTACTACTTCAAGAATGATAGTCATAACTTGATATCAATGTGGTTAGGGGTGTTCACCGGTCCAAAACCGGACCGGACCGGTTGCACCCGCGGACCGGATACCCTCTTTTTCCAAAACCGGAGATCGGACCGGCTAAGAGGGGACCCAGACCGGACCGGAACCCTTAAGGTCCGGTTTTTTCCGGGGTTGGACCGGACCGATTATACATTAAAAGGGAAAATTTAATTTTTTTTAAGTGTGGACCGGACCGGAGACCGATCACCATATTTTTTGGGACCCGAAGACCGGACCGGTATGTCTCCGGTCTGGACCGGACAGGACCGGCCGGTTCGGGTAGATCCGGTTTGCCGGTCCTGACCACTTTTTGTTCACCCCTACATGTGGTGGTGGTGCAGGCTACACAACTCATATTTTTGTACCATGGTTCGTTCCCATGACCCTCTACGAAATATTGTTATGACTCTTATCTCATTCCTCGACATCCGAAATAATAGTTATGATATTTTTGCTGAAATATGCACCCATCTTTATATAGAAACATAGAATTTTACTGAACTGAGATCTCCTACCCTGATTGAATACTATACCTCATATCAGATTAATCGCTACTATACCTCGTATCAGATTAATCACATCAGACCAACCTCGGCAGTCGCATGCAACAGGAAACCATAACTGTAACTCCTTAACTACCGAATCTCAGGCCAATACCATCACCAGAGCCATCATTTTCTTATAACACTTGCCACTGAGACGGTGAATGCTACCATTAAAGACGTCACTAACACGGTAACACCTCCAGGTACAACTTCAAGACTTTCTCCATCACGATCAAAAACATTGTTTATGAATGAGCTTGTAACTTAGTCTCTTTTCCCAAATTGCATTAAGATAGAGACTCAAATGTATCACACGCATCATTAACTGAACAACAATTTTGCACTAAGCATCTCATTTCAATTTCACTAGCAATTTCAGCGTCTATTACCTCATTATTTACCTCATTATTCTTGCCGATTTGAGCGGTTTGAGAAGAAAGATGACTCCCATTTGATTTTATAAAGCCACCAAAAACATAATTAGGAGTAAACCATAACATAGCCTTAGATGGCTGCCCATTTCTGAACTTCCATTTGAGGAACGCAATATCAGCGGAAGACCCCATTTTTACAGGCTGGAGTAGCAAATAAAAATGCGGTTGTTCAATTACGGAGGATTGACAGGCCACCCCAATTTAACAAAATTACAGTGTAATTAAACAACTGGATTCTATTAACCAAACAAACTTAAAGCTAGTTCATTTATAAAAATACTTGGTTGATCACATTAATGTTTAATTGGGGTGGTTAATCAAAGATAAATTTGTCAAAAGTGCAGCCATTGAATCAATTTGTCAAGGTCCCGTGTCGATCAAATTCTTGAAAACAATCTGAAGTTACGACACCTAGTTTGTTTACTCATATCTGAAACCTTAATTCTCTTTTGTTTGTAGCTCATTAGATGATATTCTGAGGGTTATGGTTGAACTTGTATTCATACGCAGAATTGAAAAGACGATACATTGACCCGATAGCAAATTCAGTAACGTACATTCCAACAGTATTAATCAGGGTGTTTCAATGTTACTCACCAATCTAAAACTAAAACTTAATATCAAAGTTGAAAGCATTTTGGTGCAACTTCATTCCAAAACACGACTTTATTAGAAAAATGTTATAAGCGAGTGAAGTAATTCACAGAGTTTTTAGTATTTCACTAACCCGTATTGTATAGAACAAAAATGAATGTGACAGGACCTCTTCAGCACATCCAAAAATCTTAGTATGAGATGATGCTGCACTCTACGATCCGAAAAAATCAATATAAATTGTTACTCATTACAGTACTTAGGTTATGTTTTACATTTGGTCATTTGTACTACTGTTTCACCTTAATATAATGTTCGACCGACCTATTTAACTCTGTACACAGATTAAAGCGACGAATACTGTAAATGATCATGGTGACTTCAACTGCTAAACACAATCGCCATGACAAACAAGGAGCCTCTGTAAGTATGGAAATTAAAATCAGGGGACTGTAGCGAATACGATAGTCATATATGAAGAACCTAGAAGAATTAACAATCGGAAAGGATGAACTCAGAGAGGCAATACAGATTTATAAAATGGGCTTGTCTATTAGCTATCACTTTCTATTATTTGGTTCGCTTCTCTTATACCTAATGCGTTTTATCACCCGCTGTACAAGGTGGTGTTACTCCGTATTTGATTGATTGATTAATTGGTATTGATTTCATCATCAGGTTCATTATCGATTTTTCAAAACCTAATTTGCTCAAATTCGATGCTATTGTGGTGTAGGATCGCATCCCAAAAAGGTAAGTGGCACACCCTAGTTGGAAACCGAACACCCCCGAAACTATGAAAGAACCCAATCCGACAAGGTAAGTGACTTGTTAATTTGATCTTTCATTTTCGGATTTGTGACAATTTAGCCACAAACCAGAAATATAAATAAACATTCAAGTAATGTAATTTTGAATTAAAAGGATACATATATCGTTCTATTACACATTATATTAGAGAATAAAATTACAAAGTTCATGACTAACATTCATAATCGAGTCTTAATTATCCTTACAACATTCCTAAACATCAATCCCGACTGATATACGAGACATGTTTTAAACAACAGAAGGATAAAAACAAGTAGAATACAATATTAAGGCTTCTCAATTTATGATTATAAATTTGTAGGGAATTCTTTTTGAGAAGAGGATCAAGAGAGAAGAGATTGTAAAATCTCTTCAAGGTCATATTTTTGCACTTTTAAGCTCCATATATAATACCCTTAATGAAGCTTAATGATGTGTTAACAATGCGAAATGCTGATTAATGAGAAAAACTCAGCTTCTAAAGAGTTCTCCCCATCACTAACAATGTACATTTAAACAGGGCTAAAACTCCAAAATTTAGCCAAATGAGCCAACGACGAAGATATGATACATAACTTCCCGTCCATGGGAAATTACGTACTGAGGGTTCTCTAACTGTTTTTTACAAGAAAAATACTAAATTTAATGCATAAATGACGGATGAGATACGATGCAGCTATGTTAAGGAAGAGTAGGGGCGTTCCATGCCAGTACTCGACCGATGAGCAAGGAGCATTGATTTATGATCTCCAATGTTCAAGGCTTGTTAGTGAAGTTAGTGACTAATTTAGTTAATCCTGCATTACTCGAAAATAACTATGTGCTTCAACATGTCGTCTTATGCATTAAAGGCGACATTTGAAGCAATATCAAACGATGGGGTTTTATGTTCTTCAGCCTTTTCTTGGCTGAAATGAACGAATCTATATGCATTTTCCAACTTGGCTCTCCAAAATAGCCGAAATTGGTGGATTTCTTCAGGAGCCTAATCCCACGATTAGACTCGAACTTGAAGACAACTTGATGGACATGAATGTTTCGAAGTTTTCTGTAGTCCCGACAGGGGACCAACTAACATGGTGTTTTAGTAGCTGGCGAACTGCCTATATATATAGGAGTTGCGCAGCGAGAGCAGAATACTTATGATTCAAGCAAAAGAAGAGATTTGAACCATTTTTGGACCGTACATAGGCTAGAGCACATCGCAGGATTGATGGTGTTCTCTTAACAATGAGGTATAGGTGCCGGAAGAGCCATGTTCATACCTGTAACAGAGCAAAACACAATGTCAATATCACCGACCATCACTATTTAGCACAAACTACTACATTTTTTTTAAGTGAAACCATTTTGGTGTATATAGGGAGCTGCTAGGATCAGTTTAGCTGCTGGTTGGTTATGAACACAAGTCACGAGTTTACCCACGGAATGCCTTTATCTAGTGGTGGCCAACATAAGCAATGGAATTCTTCTCGGGTCTGCTCTCTATCTCTTATATTACTAAGTATTATTTATTAATTTTGACAAATTATCTCTTTATTATTGAAACAAGTTTTCTGCTGAGTATTTGAAGATTAATGTTTCACTGATAACCTGTGTTACCCCGACTCTTAATATTACTACACGCACATGTGTCTGACTCTTGACAGTTGGGCATTGGTTGACACTTAACGACTTCATATTAAGTGAAAATCATTAACAATTTACGACAAAATAGGCAAGTTGAAACTCAGACACATCCATGTTGGATACATCCATGTTGCTAAAGTATCAGAAAATAGAATAAATATAACAGACAGAGTTACGAACCTGATTGTATAGGATTACTGGCAGCAGCAAAAGACATTGGGGAGGCGTAATGGTGGTGGGGATAAGCAGCAGAGGGAAACTGGTATGGATGGTGAGGATAATGAAGGCCGTACGACTGCATGGCACCAGTAGCGTATGATTGATCTCCCGATTGAAGATTGTATGGGTAAAAGCAGTTCATCATGCCTCCGACTCCTGTTCCACCCGACCCATACATCTGGTATTGAGTGGCTGCACCTCCAGGAACCCCATAGTACCCCTGTTACCAATTAGATATTCAATAAAACTTTCTTAAATGACATAACTCCTTAGCTTACTGTATGCTTGTATGACAACTATAGATCATAACTGATTTTGACTCAAAGTTTTCAGCTATTAAAAGATGGCCAAGTTAAACTAGAAAAAAGACGGAAACCAGAAGGCGAAGAAAGTAGTTCACACTAACCGCAGGGTAAGTGTAATCTGATGAGTATGGAGGGTACCTGAAAAGTATGCACAAGTTCATGAGAAAGAGAATTTGTTTGGGCAAAGACATCAGGTCAAGGTATTACCTCTACACTTCTACAACACACATACAGAAGAAGCAAACAATCCAAAGATACAAGTATATTTCATTAAGAACGATAATGAGTTAAGATTTCCATTAAGACCTTTGTAAGCTTAAAACGAATCAAATTGCAGGTTGTTAACTAATTTATGCTCACTGATAACCGGGTAGATAAGTTACTTTATTAGATCCGTTTCACGTTTAAAATGGACTTGAATATAAATCTATAATCCTGTAAATAGGTTCACTTGTGTCTCGTAGAAGTAGAATCTAAAAATTTTGTTTGTAATGGACTGGTAAAAAGCCAGCCAAAAAATAATAGACGAACACAGTGAAGAACCTACAAAATGGCTGGCCTTCATCAGAAAACGTTATCTATACATTAATTAGGATGTTCTTCAAGAGTACAACCATAAGTAGTATTTTACATAAAAGTGGATCGTCAGACGGTCTCATACAAGACTTCACTAATATTAAAAACGGATATTCATTAATCATTAGCATGGGGAACAAAGTCATTGAAGATTGAGTACACTTGAATAATGTTCTAGAGATAATAGAAATATATGCTGTCGCCAGAATGAAGCATGGCCAAAAAAGTAATGCACTTCAGGACCCCAGCCCATTCCTAAATTCATAAGTACCTTTCATTTTCGTATAAACATGAAAATCAAAACTTACTCCTTCATAAGTTTATATGTGTCAAATAGAGATGCAAAACAAAACAATAAAAACAAAAATATATTAACATTTCACTACCTAAGTTTTAATCTCTTACAAGTCCAATACGAAAGATATATGCAAATCAGTTTTACTAAAATTTAGAACACTTCGAAACAGAAAAGAGAATCCCCCAAATATATCGGACAATGATAGTGTTGTGTGAGATGATTATACATGTATAACCGAGTCATTAATGATTTAATTCATTTATATATAGAATTAAGTGTACACAATTACGCATATAGTAACATAAAATGTGTTCCCTCCGTCCTCATATATTCTTTACGTCAAGGTGCTACACAAATGTATGAAATTACCATTTAGTTTTTCTCGCGACTTTTTAAGGACCCATTTGCACAAAGGGCAAAATGTTCCGTGGAAACTACAGATAGAAAAAAAAAACGTAAAAAAATTCACTGGGACAGGTGATCTCAACTCCGAAACAAAGCCATCATCTATTAGTATAAGTACAAATACAATAGACATATTAAAGTTGTATTAAAGTGACAAGATAATAATAAGAAGAATGTAGTATAATGTTCTATCATCATTAGTCTTGCTTGTCTATCCGTTACAAGCTTGTGACGGATAGTGACCGTGACAAATGATGTTATATGATTTGCATGTTATGATTCTGTATATCTGTCAGTTAAGTAGTGTGTCACAAGGAATTGGGGGGATGAAGTGAGCACGCGAAGGTTAAAAAAAACTTTTGACAGCATGGCTTATTATGAGCTGTAACTCACGTGGCATCCCACAGACTAAGCACGTGATGACAGATAGAAAAGGAGATAAAGCAGGAGACAGTCAAGATGACCAGCAGTACTAAACTACTAATGTGCATTACATATTGTCAGATCATCACATACACTTCCTTCGTTGCGTCGTCCTCAATACTCCCAATACTTTAATTTTCCAATCTCCCAACAGCAAGTCTTTGAAGACCGACATTTCCGTCTTCAACAAAAACGTGTCAAGTTACCTCTCACAAAGAGGCAAGTGGAAATCAAATTCCCTTTGTGAGAGACAACTCAACCCGTTTTCATTGAAGGCGAATATGTCCGTCTTCAATGAAAATTAGTAATCTCCGAATAATGAGACAATCTTTTTGTGTAAAAAAGTAATCATTTATTACTATCAATAAATGAGTGTTTTTTTAAAAACTTTTTAATTTCAATAAAGACACTATTTTTTAACACGGCAGAGATAAAGGATGTAAAAGTGCAATTCCACCAAATTTCAAATACCTTTGACAGTACAGGAAAAAAAGTTTTCTGTCCTACTCAACTACTTACATCAATTAGTTGTAACGGATTTATATGTCACAAACTTGTGACGGGTCGGATTTCTCTTACAAGTTTGGAAGTACTCGCTCTTCCACTTGCAAGCTTGTGAGAGGAATCCAACCCGTGACAGTCACAAATGAGAGTTTGTGTACTTACATATGTTTTCAGTACGTTTATTACGGAGATTATGTACAATCAATTAGGCTGATAAACATAGATTTTGAATTTCTATATAAAGTTCGAAATTATAGATTTTGAGAAGTTAAATTGTAAGAAGTTTTCGAAAAAAAAAAAAAGAGATTTTTTCTTTATAATTTTCACAAAATATATTAGTTAAATTACATACTAAACGTATTCTGGAGACATAATAACCACCTTATACGGACATTTTAATGTTCATGCAATGATTAAATTATTTAATCATGGACATACCCGTAGAAATGAGCTAAAGGTATCCCTTGTTGGATGGCATAATGAGGAAAGGTGGTTGGTGAAGTTGTCCCCATAAAAGTTGTTACTCCATATCCATTCTCACTGTTGCTCATTCCCTTCACATTCCTGTTTATTCCTGCTATATTCATAACAATAATAATTATTATAAATAAGCCATTCACTGTAGGAAAAAAATCAACAAAATAATAATGGACAATAATTGAGTGATTTATGAATTTATCCAACTAAAATCACGTTATTTCGATGATATTATTGAACGTCAATTAGCAAACACGTAGTAAAAAGTAAAAAAATCCCTTTTCTAAGTCTCCTGAATCTTTATTTATCTAACTTGTCGTTTAGAGATTCAAAAGTTTATTTATATCAGTCGACTCTAAATTATTATACATAGTTTGTAGTTGGTTAGTGAGCACAAATCATATGATCTCTACACATACTAAAGAATGTTCAGTAAGTCTTGCTTGCGACGGACCGACCCGTCGCAAGCTTGCGACGGGTTCTTGCGACGGGTTCTTGCGATGGGTTCTTGCGACGGGTCAATTCCCTCTCACAAAATTGCAAGTTGGGTGCAAGTGAGGGGCTCCATTTTCCACCCACTTGCACCCCACTTGCATTTTGTGAGAGGGAATTGACCCGTCGCAAGCTTGCGACGGGTCGGTCCATCACAAATGAGAATTTTTCACCCCTCAAACATAGTACTTGCAAATGTTTATGTCACAAAGACACAAACAAGGTATGGAGAGTACATCATAATGTGTGGTCCATTCTTATGAAATGAGCATTACCTACCACTTTAGAGTCTAGAGTAGTCTACACAATAATGTAAAATTGTCACCACCCAACTAAATCAGTATAAACATGTTTTGATGCTAATGATAGTTTAACTCTTTCCAATTTGCTTACGACGATCACAAGTAAGAGACATATCCAAACTTTTTCCACTTGCCCTTTTGTATCACGTTACAAGCTTTATATATATATATCCGAAAAATGACAAAATTGTATAGACATTGCTATATAATATTGAGCTCCTAATTATTCGAAAAGTCGGGAATTGGGCAACATGCAATTTAGCATCAGGCTATGATATAATGTGAAACTTGTAAAACTATTTTTCCAAAAAAACCAAAAAATTGTCATTTCTGACACTAAATTGCAAGTAAATGACTTAGAAGTGGCAATTTGGATCGGATTGTCTTATACCAATAATCAAAATAAACAATTTCGTTCTTTAATCATACCATTTGAATAAAATACCGCACGTATATTCAATTAATCGTATGATTTCAGTGAAAGACAGTGTACAAAAACTATACAACATAAGAAATGTACCATGTTGAGTGTAATGAGAAGGAGTAGAAGGTTTAGATTTTTGAGCACCAAGGAAAGCAAGGTTGCAATTAGCCCTTCTTCCATCAATCACTGGGCTTGGATCAAGGCATGCCCTCATTGCCGCTTCCGCCTCTCGAAATGTCACCTATTCATTATAGGTTTCCGTCATTATATATTATCGACGATATTTCTCATTATCATTATCATCATATTGTTTCCCCTTTCAATTTTAAGTTTATATGAGACCGTCTTAATGTCTTATAAGAGAATTTGTGAATTGTTCACCTCTACATACAATTATAACATCAAATTTTACTGTTGATTCAATAGTACTAATACGGAGTAAGATTTAAGCCATTTAATTAATAATAAAGCTACTATAGATTTATACATGAATGTTCCAGAAAAGATACTGAATTAGTGAAATGCATATAATCTAAATTTAGATTATTCTCCCGAAATTTAGATAATTAAAGTAAAATATACTCAACTTCACCCTCACGCTAGCGCAAATAATAAAGCATGTACGGAAACCTAATTAACTTGTCACAATAATAATTAGTACTTCCTCAATTCATAATCAAACACGTCATTCACCTTTTTTTACACTATTCATAAGCGGAAAGAATCTTCGATATTAATTCGACTTTCAAACGAATAAAAGCAAAATGGTGTGTTTGAATATGAATGAATTAGGGAATAGACAAAACAAAAATTTCTATTTCAACCTAATTTAATTTGATCATTATGTTATTTATGCCTAAATAAAATGGCGGATCAATTAAAATACGGAAATCTAATTTACTTAAATTTAAAGCGATAAATCATTAGTATTTCCTCCGTCTCAATCATGTGTTTAAGTAAACAATTAACTAACATGACGAGATTATTGACTATTACCAATTTACCACCATATATACGGAAACCTAATTTACTTAAAGCCGTCATTAGTATTTTCTCCATCTCAATTATTTGTTTGAATAAACAATTGACTAAAGACGGATAGAGTAATTGACTATGATAGTATGATACAAAATTGGCGGATCAAGATTAACGAGTAAGTTCAACAACAACAAAATATTACTCTCCGTCTTAGTCATTTGTTTATCATACTATAATAAAAGGTAAATAAATGAACGGAAAAAAGAAAGAAAAAAGACGTACAAAACCGTAGCCTTTGGATCTAGAAGTAGCCTTATCAGTAATAACAACAGCTTCAAGAATATCACCAAACTGTAGAAAATAACTCCTAAGAGTATCCTTTTGAGTCTCCCAAGCTAAACCACCAACGAACACTTTGGTGTAAGTAGTATCACCAAATAACTGACCGTTATTTCCAAGTGTCGTCATCGTCGAGGCGGAAACCGCTTTGGAAGGGGAGGTACTCATGATCTGGGTTACGATACGGAAATTGAAAGAGTAGGGTTTAGAGGGAATTGAGATCTGGAGGGAAGAAATTAGGAGGGAAAGAAATAAGAAAGAAAGAATGAATGGAATGATAAAGTTTGATGGGGTAGGGATTTTAAGTTTATTTATGGGAAGAGATTAGGGTAAAGTTGAGTGTGGTGTGATGTGGTCCTGCTTTTGTGTTTTTTGTTTAAGCTTTTCATAATTTCATACCCACGCGATTCGTCTTTTCGTTACTTACCCGCGTCTTTTTTTTTGGTTTTTGAATGTTTTTTTCTTGTTATTAATATTTTGGTAGCATTTTTTAGCGGTAAAGACCAGTGGCGGACCTAGAGCTTCTAGAATGGGATTGCACAATTGAAAAAAAAAACGTAAAATTCTCACGCTACCCCAGCTTTGACATTTTTCTCGAAATAACCAAATTTTTTACCCGAAAAACTTTGAGTAGCCATAACTCGAGTTTACAACTCGGAAAATGACAAAAAAAAATTCAAAATTTTCATGTTTCCGAGAACTACAATTTGAAAAAAAAATTGGCACTCGTGAAGTCGTGATCAAGAGATATGGCCACTCAAAGTTTGTTCGATAAAAAAAACTTTGACATACAAAAACTCCTAGCCACGGAATCCAAATACGACTAATTTTTTTTTCAAATCATAGCTCTCGGAAAGATGAACGATTTGAAAAAAAATTGTCATTTTCCGAGTTTGTAAACCCGAGTTATAGTCACTCAAAGTTTTTAGGGTAAAAAATTTGGGTATTTTGGGCAAAATGTCAAGTTGGGTATCGTGAAAATTTTACGAAGAAAAAAACAAAATAATTTAACAAAGTGCTTAAATATTAAACATCGTCTTACATAGTAATTACACAAAAGATTATAAAGTAAGAAAATAACAAGGGAAAATCATTGTTGATAGAAGCAAGCAAAAGGAAAAAAATTTGTCTCAAAGGAGAATCGAACACACTATCTCAGGTTGGAAAACTACTAACTTGGCCGCTGAGACACTAGAGTAACAATGAATATTAGGGAACAGATATTTTAGTTAACTTAAATGTCTCTGTTTTTTATAATAAAAAAACTATTCCGCCAATCGAGGGGGCGCACGTGCGGTGCTGTGCGCACCCCTCGGTCCGCCCCTGGTAAAGACCTGAACTTATTCCGTTTAGTATCGAGGACCTATCATGTTTTGAGAGGCTTCACAAATTAAGGTAAATACAGTCCATCTTGTTGTGATCCTTCTTCAGCTGAATACCTCTAATAAAGGGCAATTAAAAATGAAAGTGGGAAGCACATTTTCTTTCCTATTTGCCCTTCAACTTGCCCTTTGTAATAGGTGTTCAACTGCCGTGTTCAATGAGATTTTGTGATTAAGATAATAAATGGCTAACATAACTTCTTACACGCTCTATTTCACTTTTGTTATTCCTTTATTTGTGATTTTCATATTTCAATTTAATTAATTAATTTTTAAATATATAACTATAAATAGTGAACTGTTCATTATAAGCCTCGTTTAATAACTTCGGCCCTATTCTCTTAGAGTTAATTTCAATTTTTTTTTGAATTCAGTTCAATTCGTATCCATTTAGCACAGTTCAACATTATTACTGCTATCGTTTCAGTTCATTTTATTTTAAATCATTACAGTTCAAATCAATCAAATTTAGTTTAGTTAAAATTCATTTTTAGTTCAGTGCATATCAATTTAGTTATGTTAACATAATATCAGTTTTGTAATTTAAACAAGCAACTAGTTACAGTCAAATCAAGGTTCAAGATACCATATTAAAGAAAAGTTGAACAATTAATTAGGGTACATACTACTCCCTCCTATTCTGACCAATGTTCCCCTTTTCCATTTTCGTCTATTCACAATACTTTTCCCTTTCCTTTTTTGGTAAACTTTTATACTTATTTTAATCACATTACCCCACTACAATACCCCACAATACCTATATTTTATCTTATTTTAATCACCTTACTCCACAACAATAATTATTTTAAACACTTCACTCCACAATAATACCCCACAATACATTCCCTCTCTCCAATCACCTTACCCCCACTACATTACTTTTGCTTATTTAATTCAAAACCTTAAAATTTGTGCCAAATGAAAAGGGGAACAATGCTTAGAATAGGAGGGTGAGATAGAGTCAAACCCAATAATATGGTAAGAAAAACACCTTAAAATAAGTTAAGAACTAAAATCAAGGCTGAAGATACCACATTACAAAAAAGAATCACTCATCCTATGACCTTAGTTCGGAAAAAAAAACGATTCTTTCCAAGATTTTAATACAATAATTTTATGTGAAACCCAAATAGAATATTTTATTTATTATTTCGGATCATTAGAAAAAGAAAACTTTTTTTTTTTAATGTGAAGATGCGTTACGCAGTAAGCCAGTGAAGCAACCACATGGTCACATGGGCATGCACGGTATATATTGGATAATGGATCTTATGAACAACGAAACAGTACTCCCGAATGTCGGTCATGGCCTTCAGCCCAAAAGTTGTCTGCTTCGCTCCATCAACATTCTACAGCTCAGATTATGCACACTTGATTAGACACTTCATTATTTCGGCTTTTCCACCTATATATACACAAAGTATTACTTGTGACCCGTCACAAGCTTGTGCCCCACTCACAAAGAACAAGTGAGAGTGTAAGTATAGGGATCCATTTGTCCCCCACTTGTCTCCCCACATGCACTTTATGAGAAGAGATTGACCCGTTACAAGCTTGCGACGGATCGTCCCATCACAAAATGAGAATTTGTGATATACACATATGCATATGCATCTCTCCAGTTTCACGATTCTACTTGTTACTATCAAATGTAAGGTTACTCATTGCACAAATTCTTATTTGTAACAAATACTCCCTCCTAGTCACTCATTTCTTCCCCTTTCCTTTTTGTACAAGAATTAAGGAAATGAATTTGGACCACACAAAATACATCACCCTACATACAAATGAATTTGGACCACACAATACACACAACCCCTCATCCAAAAAGGGAAAGAGGGAAGAAACCTGACTTACCCGATAAGGAAAGAGGGAAGAAATGAGCGACTAGGAGGGAGTATATAATACCCACATGAGCAAAAATAGATAAGTCATTTGTGATTTCTTATACTTGTCTTATTTACTAAAGTGGAGATACGACTTAACCGTCACTTACTGTACTCGTTGTCCGATTTACCTTCAGCCATCATACATTATGTAGCGATTCTACACTGGAGAAGAATAAAACATTTGAACCATCTGTTAGTCTTTCTTAAAACGGAGTATCCGTTATAATATTAAAACTCGTTAATCAGCAATACACATGCTCAATTAGATTATAGGACAAATCTCTTGCATTTTCTTATTCATTATACTTTTGTCTTATTTATTTATTCCACATGAGCATATGTATCCTGTATTAAGCTTTAGACAGATATACTCGTCTTGAATTAGACTTTGCCGAAATCATAGTAGTTTCCTCTATTTTATTTGTGTTAATTTCTTTTAACCATATATTCCTGTCTCGAGATAAAATATACCAATAAGTCTTGCTTATGACAGGGCGACCTGTCGCAAGTTTGCGACGGGTCAAATCCCTCTCACAAAAAACAAGTGACAAGGCAAGTGGAGGGCTCCATTTGCACCCACATTGCCCCCACTTGCTCTTTGTGAGAGATATTTGACCCGTCGCAAACTTGTGACGGGTTGGTCCGTCAAAAATGAAAATTTGTGAAAATATACAAGTACGTAAAGACACGAGATAGCTAAATGGCAAAGCTTGAGATTCAGGGTGCTAGAAAAGTTAGCGTAAACAACCTATAGCGTTATCACCAGTTGAACTGGCGATTCTTACAATTAAATTTTTTTTTTTTAATTTCCTGCAAATCGCCAGTTCAACTAGCTATTAGGCAAATCGCCAGTTGAACTGGCGAATTAAGTCTGTCCTCCCTGCAAAACGCCATTTGAAATGGCTTTGTTTCTTGAATTATTTGTGGTGGGTGCCAGCTGTGTTTCTTGAATTATTTGTGGTGTGCAGTGATTCAGTATTGGCAGTGATTCAGTGGTGTGCAGTGATCCATTGAGTAGTAATGGGTACTGGTCATACACATGCATGAGTTATCTGTTGAATGTTGAGCAGGTAAAATTAGATGTATAAGTAGAAGTAGAAGTATCGCCAATTCATTTTCACAATTCACAATCGCCAATTCACAATCACAAACACTTAAAAAAAAAAAACGTCATTTCTTGAAGCAATTTCGGCCGCTGATATTTTATATTTTGTTGACGGCGATTTCGGTAATTTCTGTTATATATAATTTTGTCTATTAATTTGTAATTTGTAACTTATTGCGTTTACACTGAAATTATTTCAAATACTTATTTTTAAGTTTTTAATACGTATTTAAATTTATATGTATAAATAATATTATACGTAAAATTTTGTATTTGTAATGTATTTAGATTTTTTATATATCAAAAATATTTTACGTAATATGTATTTTAAACGTATTTAGATTTTTTATGTATCAAAAATATTATACGTACAAGTCTGTATTTGTATCGACTTTATTTTAGTTAGATTAATTTGTAATCTTTGAACGTGTAGATTAATGGTGGAACCGAAGTATTTAGCTAGAACATAGTGGACTTTCTTTAAACGATGTTTTTAATTAAATAAAAGCGTATAGTTAGTCAATATTTTGCTGACCATATTTTTCCTAGTAAGACGGTTGTTTAGTTTTTTTGTACCCTTTTTTGTCTGATTTGTATAGTGATTATTCCATGTATTTTTTTATTGTTAACTGCAAATAGCCAGTCAAAGTGGCTATTTTGACCTGCAAATAGCCAGTCAAACTGGTTAATTTTATAATTTTGAGGCTGTATAATATTATAGTTGTATAATAGTTTAATAATAATATCTTCCAATTTTTAATTTATAATATTGTTGTTTTATAAAAAAAAAGTAATGTTTACGACATTGATTAATTTTAAATAATTAATTAAAAAACCTTAAAGTTTTATTTGATTAATTTGAAACATAAATACAACATTGAAAAATGACAGTTCTAACATTAAAAAAAGACTGAATACA
Source organism: Heliosperma pusillum (assembly GCA_022085475.1). NCBI lineage: Eukaryota > Viridiplantae > Streptophyta > Magnoliopsida > Caryophyllales > Caryophyllaceae > Heliosperma > Heliosperma pusillum. Next base: position 151,419 of record JAIUZE010000361.1, read on the forward strand.
ACAGTGGTTAATAAGAAAATGTAACTAGTCTTAATAATATACCACTCATTAGTCTTAATCCATCGTGCCGCAAATAGGCTCGTGATCCTCGTCATCGTAATCTGAAATATCATCCATAAAGTTGGTTGGTTCATATTCACCCTCACCAAATGCGGCCAGCATGTCCTCCTCGGTTGTAAGATCTTCATAAACTTTATTTCCAATAATAAACCGCTTCCCGCCTAACAAAGACTCGACCCTCTCCAGATAGAAGGTCCCTTAAGGCGGACTGATCCACTATTTTGAACAACCTTTTAATCATGCTTACTAATTCATCTTTTAAGGATCTTAGTTCCTCGCATTTTGTGGTCCATGTATCTGAATTTATAAATAAAATATATATAATAAATTGAATGTAAAACATAAAATAAGAAGAGAATGATTAATATATTACCGGAGGTAGTGTTGGCTGGCATGGAGGGAGTGAGTACAACATTAGCATTGCCTGTAAATATGTCATTGAGCTTACTTAAGGGTGGAGCACCCAATAATAAGTCCATGTAAATATGTTCCGTAATTAATAATTTAAGACGAGTTTGAAAATTATCCGACTCGTCCCTAATTCTATCTATTTCCCTCTACACTTCCTGAATTTCAGAATCCCAATTATCAGACATTGTTAAATTTTGTAGTGGTGAGGTGTTGGTGGTTGAGGAGGGAGGAGTTGTGTGAAAATAAGTTTTAGGAAGGTGTTATTTATAGGGAAAAAGGGAGGGTGTGATATGCCAGTTGTTTGATCATGGTTGGTTCTATCCTGATTACGGATAAGATTGAATATTATTGATTGGATAAATGAAATCTCTCTTTTGTTTTTCATATATTAATTATCTGCGTATTAAATAAAAGTATTTAGTTAGTCAATGTTTTAACCGTTTTTTTTCTGGTTGTTCCGTTTGTTTGATGTGTAATTGTTTATATGTTAAAACCATTAAAGAAGCTAATTCATATTTAAATATTTTACAGTTATGGCATCTTCTTCTTCTTCCCAGCCTAGATGTTTTCAGGGTCCCGTCTGTGATACACTATTTTGTCTCCAGGCAAAGCATATATCCGCACAGGTTTTTAGGCATGAACGTCCATCTGATGTTGTCGCCAAAGCACGTAGAGCGGACGGTAATGTATGGAGACAGTGGACGTATGAGATGGAGATTTGTCAAGGAACGGCAAATTATGTCGCACAGATGGGCTTTGGGGTATTTTTCAAGTTAGGAAACTTGAGAAACGACCACTCTCTTTTGCATGCACTGCTTGAGAGATTTCGTCCCGAGACCCACACATTTCACCTTCCAGTAGGTGAGGCGATGATTTCTCTGCAGGATGTTGAGGTCCTCCTTGGTCTTAGGGTAGATGGATATATTGTGGGGTCTAATCACACCGGTTTGGTGGTTCCCGACACTGATTGGGAGTCCTATGTTCAAGGGATGCTTGGTTTAGAGGATCTTCCCCATGGGAGTTCCTATTTTGAAGCCGAGTGGTTGGTCACGTCACACTTGGAAACTAGGATACGTAGACCCGCTACGTTAACTGAGGCCGACATGCAGCAGCGTGCTCGTTGTTTTGTTCTTTGGATGTTAGGTAACGGGTTGTTTATCAACTCTAAGAAGACACATGTTCACATGGATATGGTTATGTGTGTATCTGACTTTGATGTGTGCAGTGGCTACAGTTGGGGTTCAGCTGTCCTGGCTTATTTGCTGCATGATATGTGTAAATGTGTTTTACAACCCCCCTCGGCCACTATTTACATGAACGGAGCGACACAACTGCTGCAATATTGGGCGTACGAGCGGATATCTATTTTAAGGCCTCAATTCCGCGTGCAAAATGATGTGGCGACTGGCATGCCAGTTATTGGAGGTCCCTTAGGTAGTCGTTACACCGACCGCCGTTGCATTCAGCGAAAAGTAAATTTGCCTTATTATCGGGATCAGTTGGTCACCTTCTCATGGGAACAGGTACTACTTCTTTTACTAGAGAGGGGACCATTTATTTTTTTGATGCTACTTGTTTCCATTCGTTACCTAATTCGTTTCCGTTTACTTTTTATTTAGTTCGAGTGGACCCCCTACAGGAACATCGTACATAGTTTACCACATGCGTGCAGGAGTGGCTGGGAAATATACCTCTCAACCGTGCCTCTCATATGTGGATTGTGGGTTGCCTTCCACAACCCCCATCGATGTATTAGACAGTTTGGTAGTGTCCAAACGGTGCCTGTGGGTGGGCTTGTTTTGACAGAGAACAACTGGAAGATCCATGTGACTAATAAGTTTTTGACAAGAAAAAGCTTGGACAAATGGAGGAATGAAGTCCTACTAGAGTATATCAACTTGTGGAACGAAAGGCATCAACTGATTTTTTATAGAGGGCCGATTGATCCTAGTAGGGTTCCCGAAGTAGATCCGTGTTATCTAACATGGTATCTAAATAACTCTGTTCGTTACATATGTGATCCAGACGTCAAGACTATTAGCGGGTACAATCCGCACGGAGAGAGGTTGTTGTATACGGTATGTTTTTATATTTTATTTAACTTAAATCATTTTTATTTTGATTTTGTACTGTATTTAATTTAATTAATCTAATTTAATTTAATTTAATTTAATATATTTTGATTTTGTAGAACCAATGTTTGACTGATCTCCGTCAACGTGCGCAAGGATGGAGTGATCAATCTTTGGCACACGAAGTAGGTGCCTATCTTGGAAGTGTAGCTAAGAGTCCTTGGGTAGATCCTCCTGCTACCGTGCCACCTACTCAGGTCATGAGGAGCCCTCCCGCCGCAGATACCGAACAACAGCTTCCACCAGTGAGACAACGAAGACATCCTCGGACACGCGACGAGGCACTGGCAACGCAAGAAGCTTACAATGCTCAATATCAGCACCAACACCAACAGGACGAGGTTGTTCCGCAGTATCAAGCCCAACAAGGTGGTTTCATGGGCTTGGATGACCTTGACTTGGATGCTTTGAATTGGGAACAAATAGGTGGTTTCATCGGTGGTGATAACTGGGGTGGTGGTGTAATAGTTGGAGACGGTGGTAGTGTAGGTAACTGGGGTGGTGGTAACACAGGTGGGGTCGGTGGTAGTGGTGGGGTTGTATACGGTGGAGACGGTGGTAGTGGTGGTAACTGGGGTGGTGGTAACACAGGTGGGGTCGGTGGTAGTGGTGGGGTTGTATATGGTGGATATGATGGAGCTGTGACCGGCACTACCTACTTGGGTGGTGGATATGATGGAGCTGTGACCGGCACTACCTACTTGGGTGGTGGATATGATGGAGCTGTGACCGGCACTACCAACTTGGGTGGTGGTGGATATGATGGTGCAGGTTTGGATTTGAGTTTGACTTTGAGGCCCTCTGACCAGACTGCGGTTGTTGATGCTCCACAAAGTGTGTATTTGACACCCGAACAACAGCTTAGGCGGCTTACCAGACCTGTTGGTCGTCGGGATAGCAACCAACACGTAAGACCAACCCAAGGCATTGATTTTGGTACTCGTCCTAGACGTATTTTCACACCCGAAACGGACGATTCGGATTAGTAGTTTTTGTATGATGTATTCGTTTCCTTTACATTGTCCTAGACGCTTTCGTAATTAACGGTTTTAGTTTATTGTTTTAGTTTATTGTAATTGTGGTGGTTTCCTTTGTATGGATTTCGTTTTTTAATTTATTGGTGTTATTTTCGTGTAATGTGCATTAAGATAGGAATTACACAATGATAGGAATTAAACGGGTCTTCGTACATTAAGATAAGAATTACACAATGATGTATGCTAATCACTCTCATCTCTCTCGGCAACTCTATCAGTCGGGGGATGTGACATTGGACAACGTCTACGTACATGGTTCATGTTCCCACAACGCGTACATGGTGGTCCACTTCTAACATTACCACGTCTCCTAGTGTAATCCATCGCCCCTAATCTACGATTAACAGTTCTACTACCTGGACCTGAATGCCTAACCAGTCTAACCTCATCAACCTCAAGTGACCAGTCAACAGTTGGCCACGTCCCACAACCCATAACTGGATGAAAGTTTCCTGAATACTGCCCTCTCCAACCTTCCATCGTATGAAATCGGTTGATAGTCATCAATGGATCGTAATTAACGGAATTAGCAACCGCAATCACATGGGAGCAAGGAAACCTATTGTTCTGCCACTTCCCGCAACTACAAACCCCTGCAAGGTGTTTCACCTCAAACTTGTGGCCCCTTTCATCAACAACCACAAAACAATCTCCCCATGAGGTAACCGTCTGTCTTGTCGAATCCAACATATTTGCCATGTAAATGGCCATCGGATGTGGCGGTAGTGGAGTGTTGCAGGAATTGATTTTAGGACGATCTCTGCGAAATATATAGGCACATTTCTCAAGAGTGCTCTCAACCATGGCTCTAATGGGTAGGTGACGTGCTCCTTTGAGTACGTTGTTGTAGCTCTCCGATATGTTGGTCGTACTCAACCCCCATCTATGCCCACCATCCTCAAAGAGTAGTGTCCACATCGTTGGGTCGATTTGTTGTAGATACGCAGCAGCTTCGGGGTTTAACTCATTAATTCTACCCCAAGCATTCCAGTATTTCGTCTGATTGAGCTCCGTCCCCAAGATCTGGCAAGCCTCATTCAATCCCTTTCTCCTAAAATTGGTCAACAAATTGGCTTTGATGTGCTCTAAGCAAAATCTGTGCAGCCCATATGACGGGTACTTCTGCAACATCACCTTCATCGCCGCTATTATACCTTCCAAAACCATCGACGTAAGTTTCAGTAACAATTACAACAAACAATAATAAACTGAAGAATTTTTAAAATGTAAAATACCTAGATGCCTATCCGAGATCACACAAGTGAACCGATCTCTGATGATCGACTTCTTCAAGTTATTCAAGAAAAAGGTCCAGCTAAGTGTAGTCTCTTCATCAACAAGAGCGAATGCCACCGGCATTATGTTGTTGTTAGACGTCTTGCAAACAACAACCAACAACTTCCCTTTGTAAGATCCACGAAGATGTGTCCCGTCCACAGAAACAACGGGACAAGACTCTTGAAAAGTGGTAATGCAAGGAGCAAAAGACCAGAAAACATACTTCAGCACCCGCTGGGGCAAATACTTCGTCCCTTCAGAAAACTTGTACTTAACATACGTTCCCGGGTTAGCGACCTAAACAAGATGACGGGAAACAGATGAAATAACATTATAAATTACAAAATAATACAATCCCCTAAAAAAACATATTAACCCACCTGAAGAGCCGCCATATACCTAGGAAGGTCTCTGACATTGCGCTCCCAGGACCCGTACACGGCCTCGATTGCCTTCCTCCGCCCGTGCCACGCCTTACTGTAACTCACATCCACGTGGAACGCTTTTTTCACATCGAGTTGGACAAGTTTAACTTTATATCCAGTATCCTGTTTAACTTCATCCATAACCAACACACCAATTTCCCGGGAGGTAACGTTATTCCTCCTACTCGCGTTAGAAGCTCCGGCACAATTGTGCTGAGGAGTCCAAACAACAATCTTCCACAACCCAGAACCCCTCTGTTGTGTCGCTCGCACCTTCCAACCACAGATTACACCGTGAAGCAACTCCTGAGGGTAACTTGTGGCTCTAGTCCCACACTCAACAGCCCACGTCTTTTTACGACTCTCAACCGTTCGATACGAAACCCCCCTCTTCGAAGACCAACTTGTCATGGCATTTTGAACATCTACCTTAGTTTCGAATAGCGTACCACCGACGATATTGTCAACGTTTCCATCAAACATTTTGGAAAATATAGCCCTTGAAGAACGGTCAGGCTCATCACGGACAGCAGAATAGACATAATGGTCAATAGGGACATGAGGTACCACCACATCCTCTGGGTCTGAGCTAGAGGGGTCTAAACTTGACCCAGAACAGGAACTGGCTAGATCGGTGTTAATGTCCTCTAACCCAAAACCACTAAAATTGGAAGACATGACGTTATAAGTAGGGTCATCGCTGTCCTCGTCACAATCGTTTTGCGCTTCTGGGAACACATTCAAATCTAATTGATGTCGGTTGCTAGGCTCACCAACATCAATTACCCCTCTACCTCCCAACATAGCACCCTGACTAGATCCCCCAAACTCATAAGAGGGTTGAATGAATTGGGACGATGGCAAAGGAGGAGCAGTGGGTTGTAACATAACATACAACTCCGGAAGATTAAACGCATACATATAGATTGCACATACAAACTGGTTATCTTTGATATAAACATAACTTCTTCTACCAGACAAATCTGTCCACACAAGTGTGAACGAGATCTGTATGACTCTGAGATCGACTTTGCAAACTATACTAACCTTCTCAACCAGATCTTCAAATGAGAGCTGACGATCAACGAGAATCATACCATCAGCTCTACACATCGTCTCTCCCACAACACCACCGACCCAAGGAACTCCGGAAGTCCAGAAACAAGATAAAAAAAAATGGAGCGTTAAATGACATTTTCGGAATGGTTTTCGTTTAAAGTGGTGAATGTTTGAAAAAATTTATTTAATGAAGTGTATTTTTGAAATTATCGTAAAGTAGTGTATAGAAAACAAGTACCAATTTCAAAGATAGGAATTGTATTAAGAAAAAAAAGACGAGAAACCAGAAGGAGCTTTAGTGGGATATTATTAAGAAGTTGATATAAGCTTTCAGAAATAGTCACACCGTACCCACAATATATAAGCCTTGTCACTTCAACAATCCAATCGCTACTTCAGAAATAGCCACTTCAAGTAGCTTTCAGAAATAGCCAGTTGAAATGGCTATTTGCAAAAAGCCATTTCAACTGGCGATTACACATTCCTAAAAAAAAAAAATTTGAAGATCGCCAGTTGAACTAGCTAAAACCCCTCATTTACTTACTCGACTTAAATAAAACGTAATGTTGTTTACCCATATTAAACTAACCCCCAATAATCAATCCACCCGCTAAATGGTTGTAAGATACATAATCAAAGTTTGTCAATGCAACTTATTTCCGGCAAACAAAAAGCTTACAAGTAGGTTTATTAGGAGTTGACAATTTTATTTGTGTTGAGAAAAGGAAATAAAAAGAGGCTAAATTTTTGGGTTAACAAGAGTACAAGACTGCATGGAGCATGATGGCTGGAAATGCTCCGTTTGGTTTGGGCATCTACGTTGCTCTTCAGCCTCTTTGTATCGCCCAAATGCTACATAGACGTTACTTTTAGGTTGGGTCACATGCGAATGTGTTAGTTTTCATTCCAAAGCCAATTCCTTGAAATAATGTCCTCGTAACATTGTAAAATAATAAATTAAAATTTCAGAATAGGCGCGTTATTCCAAATTTTCAATGGTCCTACTCGGTTTGAATTCGGACTAAATTTAATGATATACAAAATAACCAAATTAGCCTTTTTAGCAGTCGTACTTGTATCCGAATTAAGCCGTTGTAGACGATGAGTGTACAATGTACAACTTAGGTTTAGTAAATTATATTAGATGTAGCGGTGAGTCTTAGGACAATCAGGTTAGATTTACGCCAGGTTAAATTAAATTCGAGACATTCAAGTCAACATACCCTTTCGGTTCGATTGTGGTTTGGGTTGGTCGTTATCGGGTCATTCTTCAGGTCAATTAATGTGTCTGGTTGGGTTTAGGTTTGGTCAAGCCGTATCGGAGTCATACCGGGTCGAGTATGGTTGAGGTCTGTTTATTGTTAATTTTCTTATCGCGTTAGTTCAATTCTTTTAACCAAAAAATTTAGTATTTGAGCATCATTTTGTTTGGTCTAATCAAATGGACAAGGCTATTTGGGTCTTATGTCATACAAGGCTATCTAATGGCCGTCTTAAATGGTTCTTTAGAACCAAGGCTCAGACTAAAAGGGGCCCTTTAAATTTGGTTTTTGATTGGAGGTTACTTAGTAGTGATGGAGCTTATAAGTAAGGAGAATCGTGGACCAGCATGTTGTGGAGCTATATTTCATCATCGGGATGAGACGGGTAATTTTGTTTCAGCCTATTACTTTTCGTGTGGTTGGTGTTCATCAATGAGAGCCGAGATGTGGAAGCTTCTTTTGGACCTTGGACAAACTAACCAACTTCGAATAGACAAACTACTTATTCAGATGGACAATGCCGCGTGCGTAAGTCAAATGCAAACTGATCAATCGGCAAGCAACCCTTTACGACCTCCTAGTCCAGCCTTGCAAACATTTCATTGCGGATGACAATTGGTTAGTGAAGGTAAAGTATGTTTATTGGGAAGCTAATAAAGCTAGCAATTGGGTTTCGAAACAAGGCGTCTCTTCATCTACTACACGTCTACACCGGTTATTTTGGATTCCCCACCCGCAAATCTTAGTTCTATCCTCCGGGAAGATGTTATCAGAATCATGGTTGCGTATTTTTCCCTCAACCCTAGACTTTGGCGCAAGGCCGAATCAAATTTGTTATACCGCTCTTTAAATCTTGGTTTTCAGATAGACTAGTTTCAATCGCATTCGGTTTGTCCATGGTCACATAGTCCCAGATTAATCTCTCATATTAATTTTCAGAAATCTTAAGATACTGAAATTTAATGTTTTAAATCTGTTCATCTTCTTGTTCTTCATGGGATTATCACATTAAAATAACTGCAAAAACAAAGTCAGAATTTCCCAGATCCGTAGATCTATTGTTTAACCTAAATTAAACATGAAAAAAATCCTGAATTAAATTCATAGATCTGTAGATCTGTTGACCTCTTTAAAGGTTTATGATAAATCCGTTTGATTACTTCCAAGTTTGATAATAATTCAAATAAAACTAAATCATAGATACTTAAATTGATTAATTCAATTTCAAGAAGAACTTGTTTTTTATTCATGGTTGTTTTTCCGATTTCCAGAAATTAATAAGTAATTATGAATCTCACAACTCTATACAATTAATCCAATTTAAATCCATTAAAATTAAATTTGGTATTAAATCTAGTTTCTTAGATCTTAATAACTGGTTTATTGAATAGATCATCGCAAAATTTTCTTCGAATAATCAATAGTAAAAATAATACGCAAAAAAAGAAAGGAAAATTAAATAATTTAACAATTCATATTAAAAAACATTATTTATATTTTAAATAATAAAAAAATACAGAGGAAGAAGATGAAGACGACGACAAAAGACCTTTATTGTATAGTAGAATTTGATTTAAAATAATAAAAAGATTTATATGATTAAAATAGTAAAAAAAACATTAAAATTGACGTATTTACTAGAAAATAATTTAAAAAATCAATTTTTAAGATAAAAAATAATAAAAAATACAGAAAAATAGTGAGGAAGACGAAGAAGATAGGGTAAAAATGGCAGGGAGCATAAAAAAAACCAAAAAAATAAAACCGACTCAAACACGATAAATCCAACGATGAGATTTGACCCAAAAACAAAAATCCAACGGTTAAAAATCCATGAAATCTTCTGAAACAATGAAAAGCCCACTATATATACCCTTAAATCCTCCCACTTCTTGATTAACAATTCAGAATTTCATTCATCAATTACAAGAATTTGAATTCATTCTCTCAAATCCTAGGAAATTAATTGTTTGAAGATGGGAGGAGGAAAGAAGAATCGGGAGAAGAGAAGGAGAGATGAAGAGGAGGAGGATGAGGAGGAAGAAGAGATGATGAGTGAAAGGCGTAGAAGATTGAGTAAGTTTCTTGATGAATCTGCTGTTGAAGCTTCTGATGATGAAGATTATGATAGCGGCGATGAGGATGACGATGGTATGTTTCAGTTTCTCTCTTTTTTTTTTTAGGGTTTGTGTTTTGTGGGATGAGGGAAGGGTTGGGTGGGTTTTATTTAAAGAAAAGATTATTAATATGATTTGTTTATTTTATTCTTTTTTAGAGTTTTTGTGGGTGGTGGGGTCTGTGGGGTTACGTGTTTCATTTTAGTGGTTCGTTTTACTTATTTAGTGCCGGGATTTATGGTTTAAGTGCGTTTTTCACGGTTATGGGCCTTTATTTTATTCATTAGTTAGTTATTGCTTGAGATGGTCTCACCTGTGACCGATCACATTTTATAAAATGACAACTTATTTATCAATAGTAATGACAATCATTTTATTAGAAAAGTGGATCGTTTGACGGTGTAAAACCGTCTTATACTTTTTCAAATTGACCGAAAATGTTTAAAAAAATAACTTATTTAAGTATTTCTTTAGAAAACTTGATTGTTTCACAATAAGAAACCGTCTTATAATATAATAGTGATCTTTATCTATCTTCTGTCTCATTTAAAAAAAAAGAAAACTTTATAAAAACTCTCCCAAAATGACCGAAGTACCCTTGTTTGGGTGTCTTGAGTTTTCTTTTTGTTTTTTTCTCCATAACTTATACGGAATATGTCTAAATATTTTTATATTTTACCATTTAAAAAATTCTCATGATAATATAATACTCCGTATTTTTCACTATTATACCTTTTCTTCTCTGTTAGAAGATTATCATTATCACATTGAATAAGTATTTTTGTTTTATGTTATGTTATTGGTTTATTATGTCCTACATTATGTTATCTTATAAAGTCTCTTAATAATTTATATACTCGTATAAAACTCACTCTATCACGCAAAAAGCATAATTCAATACTATAAACTCGACTTGAGTAATTTAATTCAAACTTACCTATCCTAATTGTTTCTAATGTCCGAAGTAAATGAATTCAAAAATTACTAGACGAAAAAGGATGATTGTTGATACACACTTTTTTTTATGTTTTTAATTTTTTTTTTAATAAAAAAATAAATCTACAAACAATAAAATAATTGTCATCAACTAGTTTTGAAAGCAATGTAAACACAGCAGATAATGTTAATCAAGCTAATTTAATTCATTTATAGTCAATGACTATTCTTAGATAATTTAGAACTCTAAAGTTAATCAAGCTACGATTACTCATGGTGTCGTGTTCATGAGTTAATCGTAATGTAATTGCTATATTTGAGCTAAGATTTGGTTAATGAGTACTCCGCATTATTGACAGTGCTAATTGTGACGTAATTGAATAAATTTGTAGGCTTCTTTGTTGAAGAGGGAGAGGAAGAGGAAATCCCAGAGGATTATGAAGAGGGTGAGGTTCGTCACAGATCACCTGTGGTACGTAGGATATACGAGAATGATGATGATGAAGTTGATGTCGACACCATGGAGAAAATGGTGAATGAACGATACTGTAGAGCTGCAGCAGAATGCAACGAGGATTTTGATAACGAAGCAAATGCAGTTGAGCAGCAGTCCCTTTTACCATCTGTTTATGATCCTAAGCTATGGATGGTGAAATGCTTGGTAAATTCCTTAAAGCGTTATTTTCTGAAAAAGTGTCGTGTCTTGAACAGTTTAGATGACGGGTTTTTGTTTATGGCTTTATCTTATATGTGTTGAATACTTGAAATTGTGTGTCAGCCTGGACATGAGAAGGAAATTGCTGCATCACTTATGCAGAAAGCAGTGGACAAGGGTTCTGAAATGCGTATTCTATCAGCTATCGCTCTTGATCATTTGCAGAATTACATATATGTCGAAGCTTACAAAGAGGCTGACGTAAAGGAGGTGAGTCTTTGTTTAACCGTGTGGGGACTGTCATTTATGTTTAGTACAACACGACTGTTGAAAAGTCGGTTTAACATTCATGTCTTTGGTTTAGGCTTGTAAGGGAATGCGCTATATCTTCGCCAAAAACATAACAATGGTACCATTGAAAGAGATGAGCGATGTCCTCTTAGTGGAAACTAAAACAGCCGTCAATGTTTCGATTGGTGACTGGGTTAGACTGAAGCGATCTTACTACAAAGGCAGTCTTGCTAAGGTTGGCAGAATTCAAACTGTTTTCTTCATTAATATCGGTTTTTCTTCGTCGAAATCTGAGCAATGATGTTTGCCTGTTTCTAGGTTGTTCATATTGATCATGTAGGCCTCAAAGTGACTGTGAAAGTTGCTCCTAAGATGAGCTCACTATCCTTGGATGATAAGCTGGTATGACCTATCAATCACAGTCCTTTGTCCTTTTATTTTTTTACCGACATTTATTGAACTCTTCCGTAAGGCACTCGTCTATAACGACTGTAAGAAGTCTTGAAGATTTGTGTTTTATTTTTTCAGGAAGGTATAAATAGCTTTATCAAGACGGTGGCCTTGAGTTCAGTTACCACAAGCGATCTAAAACCAAGTATCGAAGAAATTGAAAACTTTCGAGAAATTGGAGAACGTGATGAAGAGCTGGCAACTCTGTTCAGAGGGAAACAGCAAGAGTGCTTTGAAAGGGGGGATACGGTTATGATGTTGAAAGGTGAACTAAAGAATGTAGCATGTTCAGTTGAGTATGTAGAAGGCGATCTCGTCCATATCAAACCTAACCTGAAAATCCCTTTGGTGAGATTTTTATCGTATACAAGTTCATCCTCGATTGATATTGAGTTTCAGTACCGACCACCATATGTCCATATTCATACTCAAGAAATAATGTACCCTGGAATTATTTCGAGTGAAACAGACTTAACATTTTTCCTGATACCTTCATTTTGGTGACAGAAAAGCGTTACAGTGCGTAAAACCGAGCTTGTTAAGCACTTTGAACCTGGGTGTCAAGTGAAGATAGTAAATGGTGTTCATGAAGGCACAACTGGTATGGCAATTAAGGTCAATGGAAACAAGCTTATTATTCTTTCTGATGCATCAAAGGACCAGGCAAGTTTTACAATCTCCTGATACTAGTTTACTAAGCATAGTTATATAGGAAGTATACATCCTAACACTGGTGTACTATGTCTGCAGATTACAGTGCTTTCAAGCCAAGCGGTAAAATCTGTAGAAATATCAGAGAGTAGCTCCGTCGGTGCTGCTTCAGGAAATCAGGAGAATCCTGTAAGTTCAGATCACGTCTGCATTTGGTAATATTGATGTCGTTATCTATTTCACTCTTTTGACTCTTTTACGTAAATGCATGTAGCTCAACTCTTCGAACGCTAGGCATATACCTCACCTTGCACCTGCCAGCAAGCCGCCTCCTGGACCTCGATCTTTTTCAACAGGTACTGTCCCTTTGTCCAAAGAAATACGAATGTTAAATGTACCGTGCTTCACAATTTACATAATTATATAGCCTGACACTGTTTTAATCAACAGGGCGATTTTCAAAAAGACAGGATTCGATGATAGGCAAACTTGTTAAAATAATCCAAGGTCCCTACAGAGGATATCGTGGATGTGTTAAGGGTGTCAATGGACATAATATAAGGGTTGAATTACAAGCGCAAATGAAAGTGATTACAGGCAAGTTTTCAAATACTGAGTATCACCATTACATATTTGCTATATCGAATTCGGGTTTTTAGCAATTACAGGTCCAGTGTTGGACGCGGATAAACGATGTAATGCAAAGAGTCGTAATAGACATGACGTTTATTCTTGGTTTTTAAATCGGTTTCATGTTTGCAGTTGATCGCAGCCATATCTCAGATAACATGCCTGTGTCAAACACCAACTGGTAAGAGAGACACTTAATGCTTTTAACTTCATACTTTCATACACTCATACATTCATCTTCATTTTATGCATTTTTCTTATCGAATTAATGTTTTGTGATGTATTCTACCAAATATTACAGGAACATGCAGCAGGACAGGCCAGGAAGCGAGACGCCTATGTATCCTCGAACACCAATGCATTCTATGGGGGGTGAAACACCATGGCGAACTCCTCGCCAATGTATGCAAATTATATTGACGCTTATTACTTTTCAAAATGCCTCGTACTTATTAATTCTTCTATTTCACATCGTAAATACATTTAATTTATTCTTTCTCACATCGTTGTAACTTTTGCAGCTACACCGGTTCACCACAGTTCTATTTCTCCTGCTTTCGGACACTGGAATCCATTTTCATTCACAAGCCCGGCTCGTCTCACACCTACGCCATAGCCTCAGCAGGAGACTTAGTAACTGCTGACCTCTAAGATATCAACTTAGTTTTACCGTTTACTAAAGTAGCCTTTGAGAACATGTAGTTGATTCCATTTCCATAGACTTGGTTACTGACTTCTTAAAATCCAATTCGGAATTTCAATATCGAAATGATGTTTGGAGAACTTGTAAATTGGGGAATGAATAATGTTATGAAATATATTTCTAATTAATGTTTTGAGTACATTAAACTAGTCTATTTTCTCCTCCTCCTCAACACCGATATTAACCAATGCAAAACCGTCAACATCAACAAAACGATTTTATCTAACTTGTATAGTGCTAGAAACTAAGCTACTTACTGTTGAGACATACTAAAACCCACTCTAATTTTTCATCCTCTGGGAGGATTTGGAGCATCTCGAAATAACTGACGGGTCCATCCATAAATCTTCTAGTCGCCTTCATGATTTCATGCCGGCCAATACCCTTGATGTTTTTCACAACTTCATAAACTTCTTTGGGTGCGGGTTTCACAACCTCCTTTGTCTTACTTTGAAGATAGTCGCTAAAGCACCCTGCAATGCTGATGATGGCATCAGCCAAATGGTCTCGTTTTTGTTTCTTAGACCCCGAAGAAGATATTGCCTTCGTTGAACTTTTTCCGAAACTTTGCAATTCTTCATCCATAGCTTCAGCAGCCTCATCATGCAATTCTACCCCATTAACCACTGCTACATCGTCCCCCGCTTGTTCATCCACCAATTGATTGTTGACTGTCTGATTATCTACACCCCGATTGTCCAAAGCTTGATCGTCCACGGATCGGTCAGGGCCAAAGAAAATGCATATGTCATCCCAGTGCTCTATTGGCTTATTTCGGTAAGCAGTTGCATTTGGGTGATCCTGCAATCAAACATAAGATTAACTATGGACCTTAAGACAGTGTAAATGAGAAATGTGGACTATATATCACAAGTCTGAAAAAGACAGATTTGCAAACATTATCATCATTATTTACTTGTACAAAAGAACCTTTCTAAAACGTAAGACGTCAGATATTAAATTCAATAGCTTGAAATAGTATGCCGGCGACTATTAAGATTGCAATATGACAACTAATTAGAATCACAAATCAATTCCCTTATAATTTATGCAATTACGGATCAAAATCGCCCAATGACTAAACACAAAAATGTACACCAAACAGGCTTCAAATCTTTTTATGAAGGAGACTACAAAATTCTACCTCAATAAATTTTGTCCACTGTGCCAAATCTTCAGTGGTAACCACAATCATCTTCATTTCCTCATCCCATTTAAAATTCGTGAAAGCCCGAATATAACTTATAACTGCATAATGCTTCTTCCAAGATCTGATCCGGTTTCTCACATGTTCCACAGTGATAGAGATGCCCAATTCAGTCCTTATCTCATCGGCTACAGCTTGGTAAGCTCGTGGCTTCCTTTCACCATCGGCCTCGTTCTCTTCTTTCATTTGATTATGCAATACGGCAATCATAATCTCATCCATCTGCATGTTCCACGAAATGTAGCTCCTCTTTTTAGTTTGCATAGGCACTGCAGTTGCTTTCCCTTTGTTACTCATGACTAGTTTACGGATTTTACTGCTATTGTACGCTCCTCTCCTTTCTCAAAAAGCTCCTGCAGTAATTCTCCAAAACTATTAGTAACATAAGTTTACAGCTTAGCCAGGCAACTTAACCTGACCCAAAGTTAAATTGCTTAAGCCTACTTAAGCCGGTAATTGACTGTAGAAGAAATATACAAGCAGGGTACACTACAAACGGTCCCTCAAGTTTACGGGCATTGTAACGATTTAGTCTAGATCCGGTTAGATGGGAATTGATCGATGAGCATCAAAAGCCAGCCATGTAATGGAAATAATTCGGAGAACTTGGTAAACTTAAATCTCTCACTTAATTGTTAATATCTCATTTTACCCTCAATCAACCAAGGCAAATATCTAAAGAGTCAAATTTTCTTTTCAAGTGCAAGATGAAGCACAAGGTCGGTACAAATGCACAATATATATAAACAAAGGGGAGGGAATTCGAACTTGTAAGTTGTAACCCGTCATACACTAAACCTATATCACAACCACTAGACTAAGACTAAGACATTTTCAATATACTTATACTCTATTCATCCCGTCAATAGTTTACTTTTGCTTTAATTTGCCATCACAAAATAAAGCGTAAAAATAAAGCAAATGTAAACTATTCAGTGACACAAATGGAAATGGAGTATTTCTCAAGTATAGAGTGACTTAAAAATTTTTATCCTAAAAATTAGATAAGTTAAAATGTGATCAATATTCTTTATTTCTTGATAAAAAAAAAAGAGTGAGCAAACAACAAAAATAATAAGTAACCCATACCTTCAAATTGCCACAAAAAGAAAGATAATGCAAAAGAAAAGAACAACTCTACCTGCATGAAAAAGGAGTGGAATTAATAATTGTAAATTAAAATCAAAGTTGTTGTAATTACAATTCAATTAACAGAGAATTTCAGAAATGTGGTAAATTGATTGATAATACTCACTAAAAGGGTAAGGAAAGCAAAAACCCTAGAAATTAGCTGAAGTTTATGTTAGTTATGAACACAGAATTTCTATGGCATGCAAAATCAATGAGGGTGGAAATTGAAGAGAGAGAAGAGAGCATAAGGTGCGTGATTGAATTTCCTGGGTGGAATTGTGAAATTTCATTGGAGATGTTGGGAATTTGGAATTGGGAATTGGGAAAGAATTGGGAATTGGGGATGGGGAGTCACTTGGAATTGGAGGGGTATTGGAATTGGAATTGCAATTGGATTTGGATAATTGAATTAAATTTACGGAAAATTCGTGTGATGTTATTGAGATTTCGTCGCTTTCTACGAGATATTCTATTTTAGACCATAACTCGTGTGTACGAGTCCGAGACATAATGTTTTTGTTTTCCTTCAATTAGATGGTCTTTTCATGACCAACAACCATTAGTTGTCAGATCGAAAGCTATCTAGGAAAAAATTGTTGCTTTCGAAACTCGTGGTTAGGAGATATTAATAGTCAAGGTTATTATGAAAAAACAACTTTGAAAGATAAAAATTCGTAGCCACGGACGAGTTCACAATGCAATAATTTTGCTTTCAAATGTAATTTTCGTAAGGACGTTCGAGTGACAAACCTCAAGAGGTATTTTTTAGAGACGAATCTAGTAATTTTATTTCTTCTTCTATTCTCCGCGGGAGTTTGTTCAATTCGTCTATGTGGGCTGAGCTCGTGGCTCTCGTCTCTCGAGAGGTCGGGCAAGGATACTTCGAGTACGTAGACTTTCTAATTCATATGGATACAATCCCTTGCGTTAAATTGTTACAAGAGAAGCAACTAATTAGTAATAATATACGTCCAATAGCTCATTTTTTTGCACGAAGCAAATCAAGCCAGTGACTGGTTAACTAATCAAGGTGTCTAGTCTTCTACTGAAGTCGCACTCCTTAATGCCCCGCCTGAGTTGCGTTCTATTATCCGTGAAGATTTACTTGGAGTTGGAGCTGCTATTCCTCGAATTATAGCTAGTTCGTTTCCGAGGTTCTCCCTTCTCTTGTACCCAAAAAAAAAAAAACCAAATTCTTATTTCAAGTTGATAAAGGTGATTGATACAAGTGCATTAGTGCAAGTTACTAAACAATATAAATCAAAAGAAAATATGTTGAAAACTAATTTGATTATACATCTAAAATGATGGAAAAAAGTCAAAGTGAAGATATTAATTAGTAGAAAATGAGATATCAATAGACAATAGGTAGGCATAAGCAATATGTAGGCATAAACATGTTATGTTAGAGAATATTACAGTATATGACAATTTATCTATAACGTAATAATATACTCCTTTCGTCCCGGTCATTTGTTTATCTTTGCTTTTGACACAATTATTAAGGAAATGGTAGGGGAACATTTGTGGTTGTACCTGGTGAATTACAAGTGGACAATAGCCGAGTATTATTGTTCGGTTTTTTAGACAAACCGTTATTATTATTATGAAAAATATATTACGTTGGTAATGTTAGAAGAATCCTAGATAGGGTGGTAATATACGTTATTATTGTTCCCAAACACTTATAATCACAGTACAAATACCTCTATTCTATTGTCGACAGGATTCCTCAATTGGAAACTCTGTTGTTAAAACTTACGTTGAAGAAAGATGAATTCCTTACTCTCAAGACGGTGTTATACGGACAACTACGCAAAGAGTACAAAAGCAGCCGGGAATTGGAATCGATCTCGGAACTACCTACTCATGTGTCGGGGTCTGGCAGCATGGCCGTGTTGAGATCATCACCAATGAATTGGGTAACCGTATAACACCGTCTTGGGTCGCTTTCACCCAAACTCGCCGCCTTATTGGTGAAGCTGCGAAGAACCAGGCTGCTATCAACTCTACCAACACTATCTTTGGTTTGTTCTCTACTGAATTATATATCTCTTTAGGAGACCCTACTCGATATTTTATAATTACGCTAATTTATTAGTAATACAATAGAGTAACCTAAATGATATAATCAGAAACTATTAATTAAATCTCTTATTAATTGATAATCCAATGACATTACAAATAACAAAATTTACCGAAGATGTCTTAGTCTAGTGGTTAAGAAGAAGATATTATGGACAATAGGTCCCATGTTCGAATCCCTCCTCCCCACTATTATATTGCGAATCAGAAACTCATCGTCTTTTGTAACGAGTATCGAATAATCATGGATAATATTGATTCCGATGACAGAGGCAAAGAGACTCATAGGCAGGAAATTCGACGAACCAACAGTTCAGAATGACATGAAGCACTGGCCATTTAAAGTCATTGATAGTAATGATAACAACCCTGTATTTGTCGTCACCTACAAGGATGAAGAGAAGCAATTTTCACCCGAAGAAATATCGGCGATGATTCTAGCGAAGATGAAAGAGACTGCCGAGACCTATCTAGGTAACGAAGTCAAGGATGCTATTGTTACTGTTCCGGCTTACTTCAATGATGCACAACGTCAGGCGACTAAAGATGCTGGATTCATTGCTGGGCTAAATGTTCTACGCATCATTAATGAGCCAACGGCTGCTGCTATTGCCTATGGCCTCGACAAGGAGCTTACCAGATACAGTAATAAGGCGACAAAGAATATCTTGGTGTTTGATCTTGGTGGTGGGACGTTTGATGTCTCTATTGTGTCCGTCCGAATGGATGCGTTTGAGGTTAAAGCTGTGAGTGGCGATACCCATCTCGGTGGAGGCGATTTTGACACGAGACTAGTGGGCCACCTTGTGGCCGAGTTTGAGAGGAAACATAAGAAGAAATTGGATGACAATCCTAGGGCTTTAGGGAGGTTGAGAGCTGCGTGCGAGAGGGCTAAGAGGAACCTTTCTTCGCAAAAAGAGGCTTCGATTGAAGTCGATTGTCTCATCGATGGGATAGACTTCTGTTCAACAATAACGCGTGCACGGTTTGAGAACTTGAATATTGATTTATTCGAGAAATGTTTAGAACCCGTGGAAGATTGCCTAAAGGCCGCTAAAATGAAGAAAACCGATGTACAAGATATAGTTCTTGTAGGCGGGTCAACTCGAATTCCAATGGTACAACATTTGTTACAAAATTACTTCAATGGTAAAGAGTTGTGCAGAAGTATCAACACGGATGAGGCGGTTGCCTATGGAGCCGCCTCTTATGCTGCAATCTTAGCCGGTGTTGGCGATCAAAAGGATACGGTGCTTTACGATGTTATTCCTTTATCTCTTGGTATTGAGCTTCATGATGAATCGTTGAAAGTATTTGTTCCTCGAAATACAATCATCCCTACTAAGATGTTTGGGAGCGTACACACTGTAAAGGACAACCAAGATACAATAAATTTTCCTGTTTATGAGGGAGAGAGATTCATAGCCAAAGACAACAACTTCTTAGGCAAGTTCAAACTATACAACTTACCACCAAGACCTAAAGGTGACTGTAAGTGCAATGTCTGCTTCGAGATCAATGCTAATGGTATTCTGACCGTATCAGCTAAGCTAACCGGCACCAATAATACGAACCAGATTACTATTACCGAGAACAGTGGAAGACTAACAAAGGAGGAGATTGATCGAATGGTGAAAGAGAGCGAGATGTATAAAACTAACGACGAGGAGCTCAAAAAGGTAATTAAGGCCAAGAGTAGTTTAGAGAATTATATCGACGAGATTATGAAGACGATGAGACGGTGTCACGATATGATTGATGAGAAGGAGATGAGATTGATGACCGAGGCTACTCAACGGACCGTGGGATGGTTGGACTGGAATCATCTTTGCGACGATGCGTCTATGTTCGATAAAAAAAAAGATGAGCTCGAAAGTGTTTGCGGCGATTTGTTGAAAATAATGAATGATAGTATCGATAAGAAATGGCTATATGTTGATTAAAATTAAATTTTGAGGTTTTAACTTAAGTTAATGACTTGCGTGTTTTGTACTGTATTTATTAAGGTTATATATACTTTGGTTTGTTAAGCTATCTGATTTAAGCTATTTATATTTTCTGCTTTGTGTTTTCATTCGTTAAGTTAGTGTTCAATTAAAGTGTGTAGTAATTAACGATGATGGTGGGTGGTTGAACGACATTCGTCTTAGTGGCTCGTCACCACCACTGCTGCGACGTGTAAAACGCTCGTCATCGCGACTGAGTTATGCAGTTGAGGCGAGGTGTCTTCGTCCATGGCACACAGGGGTAGCCGAGGGTGATGTCAATGGCTCTTTTGTGATTAACATTAGTTTCAAATTAGCCTTTGAGGGTGAGTCGTTATTTGCAACACTTATTATAGGGCACCCAAAATATCAGATTAGCAATTAATTTTTATTTTTTAAGCCTAATTGCAATTTCAATCTTTCTTATATTAACTTCAATTGCATAAAACATAATATAAATTGAAGTACCAATTACATAGATTATATTGCATAGCTCTCGAGGGTGAGGTATAGTGGTTAAAATTTTTGTAAATTCCAAGGGTTTCAGGCTCAACCGTTCAAACCCTGCTCAAGAGAAATCTTGTGAAATATTTATGGCCTGAGGCTATGCCTATACTTCGAGCATGTCACTCGGTAGCAGCTGCGAGCTCGAGCTCCTCAGCTCGTCATAAAGAAAAGAAGCATATTACATAGATTGAAAATAATGTATAATCAATTATTTACCTTGCTTCTTTAAATAATATTGTTGGGGATGCAAAATTAATTTAGAGATTAAAGTTTAAGACACGATGAAGGTAAAAGGGTAAGGCTATTTGGTCATTCAATTAATCGGGCGATATTAGTAATTTAAGGACGACAAAATGAAAAAAGATACGGAGTATTAGTTATTGGGGAATTGATTCAGGTCAGTTTGGATAACGGGTCAAGCTATGGACCTCAGTTCATAAATTGTAAACTTCTCATTTTCTATGTTACATAGATCTCTTACTCATATTAGCAACTCTTTATTATAAGTAATGTATTAGGAACTCTTTAATATAAGTAATGTATTAGGAATTGTGTATCACCTATAATATAGGATAATAATATATGGTCACATTTTCCTAAATAATAGGAGTATTTCTATATCGAAGATACTCCGTATATCTAAAGACGTGATTCATTGCACTTAAGTTGTGCTTGCTTGCATTTTTTCTCGCAATTCTCCGTGTATACCAAAGGCGTGATAAAAATGGCGGATAAAGCCGTACAAAATTGGCCTGCTGTAGCTAGGAATCGATCTCGGAACCACGTACTCGTGTGTAGCGGTGTGGCAAGATGACCGTGTTGAGATCATTACCAACGACTTAGGTAACCGTACGACACCGTCTTGTGTCGCTTTCACTCAACACCAGCGGCTTATCGGCGAAGGTGCTATCAACCAGGCTACCTTAAATCCTACTAACACTATCTTTGGTTCGTTTTCTCTCTTATACTTATAAACAGAATTGGGAAATGTATTTTTACTAATACGTAATATTGTACATTCGTCTTTTTCCATTTTTTTAACTTTTTATTTTCCTTTCCGTATTGATTTTATAAAATGATAAACATATGAATGACTGAATGAGTCACAGAGGCAATTCCAAGATTGTTGGCTAGGTAATGTCGAACATGACGGATCTAAATCTCTGATTATAGATAATCGAGTTTATAAATTACAAATATTTCAGATTATTGAACCAACGGAAAATTCACCTGGTACCCTTGAGTGACCATAACTCGTGCTTACGAGTTCAGAATTCAGAATATGACCATTCTGTATGCACTTGATGAAATTGTCCCGCTAAATTTGTACTCATATTCATTTATTGGTGTGTATTAAAGCATTATTAACTATGATGATCTCTGCATATAAGTAACTACGGAGTATACCGTATACACTTCGTACTTAAAATCTTAAATACATGTACGAGCAACATATCGGAAATCTTGATTATATGGGATTTAGATCCGAAAATGACTTGCTTTTTTTGTTGACAGATGCAAAGAGGCTCATAGGCCGAGAATTTCTTGATCAAGTGGTGCAAGACGATATGATGCTCTGGCCATTTTCAGTAATTGCTCAAGAGGTTGAAAACGGCAACAAGAAGCCGGTGATTGTGGTTAGTCAAAAGGATGAGGAGAAGCATTTCTTCCCTGAGGAGATATCGTCCATGATTCTCTCGAAGATGAAGGACATTGCAACAGCGTATCTTGGCACTGAAGCTAAGAATGCTGTTGTCACTGTTCCGGCTTATTTCAATAATGCGCAGCGTCAAGCTACTAAAGACGCTGGCACCATTGCTGGATTGAATGTCCTACGCATCATTAATGAACCAACAGCTGCTGCCATAGCGTATGGTCTTGACAAAAAGCTTACTAGCAGTGAAATTGAAACGAACAAGAATGTGTTAGTTTTCGACCTTGGTGGTGGTACATTTGATGTTTCCTTAGTCGCTATTGGAAAAGATTCATTCGAAGTGAAAGCCGTTAGTGGAGATGCTCACCTTGGTGGTGGGGATTTTGACAAAAGAATGGTAAACTATTTCATGGCCGAGTTTGAGAGGAAACACAATAAGAACATGAGTGATAATCCAAGAGCTCTAGGGAGGTTGCGTGCTGCTTGTGAGAGGGCGAAGAGGAACCTCTCCTCGGCCCCTGAGACATCTATTGACATCGATTGTCTTTTTGATGGTATTGATTTTTCGATGACCATAACTCGTGCACGATATGAGAAGCTGAATATGGATTTGTTTCAGAATTGTCTAGAACCCATTGACAAGTGCTTGAAGGACTCAAATATGGAAAAAAGAGAGGTGCATGAAATCGTCCTTGTCGGGGGATCAACTCGAATCCCAATAATTTGACAGTTGGTAAAAGACTTCTTCAATGGAAAGGAGCTCTGTCAAGGTATTAACCCAGACGAGGCTGTTGCATATGGCGCTGCCTGTCACGCGGCCGTATTATCTGGCACAATGGGTATCAAAAATCATGTACTCACTGATGTTACTCCTCTTTCTCTTGGCATTAAGCTTTACTCGGGTGATATGAAAGTTATAGTCCCTCGGAATACAGCTATACCTACAAAGATGAGTGCAATAGCTGTAACAACGTTTGATAACCAAACTTCTGTGTCATTCGAGGTTTTCGAGGGCGAGAAGCCCATAGCTGTTGATAACCACTACCTTGGAAAGTTTGTATTACGTGGAATTCCTCCAGCACCTAAGGGAGTTCCTAAGTTCGACAATGGTTTCGAGATAGATGCTGATGGAATTTTGACTGTGACGGCCGAGCAATCAGAGACAAAAAAGAAGAATCAGATCACAATAACGAATCACAGCGCGAGATTGCCTAAAAAGGAGATTGATAGGATGGTGAAAGAGGCAAAGAAGTATAAGGTCCACGATGAGGCGTTTAAGGAGGCGGCCGTGGCAAAGAACAAGTTGGAGAACTATGTGGATGAGGTTAAGAAGAAGGTTAGAGTAAATCGGTGGAAAATCGACTCGAAGGAGAAGAGAAAGCTGGATGATGTTATTCAGCAAACAGAACAATGGCTTGACTGGAACAACATATTTGGTAAAGCTAGAATGTTTGAGCAAAAAATTCAAAGATTGGAGAAGATTTCCGAGCCTATTTTTAAGAAGATGAGTATAAGTGATAGTAAAATTGACACACATATTGAAGTATTGGAGCTTGATTGAGCTTTAATTTGTTCTTCTAAGATAACATCTAAATTTTTTAATGGAGAAAACTGTATTAGTTTTTGTTTTGATTAATATTTTACTAGAATTACTGTACTTGCGAACCGAGGGAAGCTAGCTAGTACCAAAGGGTTGCACACTTGCACTCGTTATCCCAAACTTCCAAAAAATGGTTAAATTCTCGTTTTGGCTACCAAAAACAGCTTGAGAAAAAAGCACTCATGAATTGTAGGTTTTAAAGGTTGTTTGGTTACCCCATATTTCACAGAGTAATGTATAAGTAATTTTGAGACATAAATGACACAACATTAACGATCAAAGTAAAAGGTAAAACGATAAAAAACTTCGAGGAAAAAGTAGCACAAAGTAATATATAAGTAAAAAGGCGCGCAAGCATTAAATTAAAAACAAGTAGAGTTCAAATGCATCACGGGGGCGGGTCGGGGGTTAGCGGCGTGGAAGCGGACAAAGAGTTAATAGTACAAGCAAGCATGAATTACGAAGGATGGGGTAAAATACCATTCAAAACAACCATATACGTCGCAACTTAATCAACCTCATATACGTCAGTGACTCCGATCTTACGCATCTTCACCAAAACATCATCATAAACACGTTGAAGCTCATTCTTCTTCTCCTCAAACATAGATGCATCACCACAATGATAATTCCAATCCAACCATCCCCTTATTCGCTTGATTTCGTCTTCAACCGATTTCTTGTCCTCCTCATTGATTGTATATTGACATCGTCTAATTATCGACCTTACCTTCTCTATGTAGTTCTCTAAGGCGGTTTTAGCTTTTACAGCCATTTTAAACTCCTTGTCGTGAGACTTATACATCTCACCCTCTTTCGCCATTTTTTTGATATCATTCTTTGTTAGCCTTCCATTGAGCTCGGTTATAGTGATATGGTTCTTGTTTTTGGTGCCGAGCAATCTAGAGGACACGGTCAGAATACCATTAGCATCGATGTCGAAGCAGACATCGAAATTAGACGCACCTTTAGGTCCTGGTGGTATGTTACTCAGCTCGAACATGCCTAATTTGTTGTTGTCTTTGGAGAAGCGACTCTCGCCTTCATAGACAGGAAAACTCACTACTCTTTGATTAACATATGATGTGTGTATCTTCCCATACATTTGAGTAGGGATGGTTGTATTTCGAGGTACAAATACTTTCATGGATTTATCGTAAAGCTCAATACCAAGCGATAAAGGAGTAACATCGACAAGTCCGATATCCTTATCGTCGCCAAAACCTGCTAAGATTGCAGCATGAGAAGCGGCTCCAAAGGCAACCGCCTCATCGGGATTGATACTCCTACAAAGCTCTTTCCCATCAAAGTAAACTTGCAACATTTTTTGAATCTTCGGGATCCGGGTGGACCCTCCGACAAGGACTATATCATGCACATCGGTTTTCTTCATTTTTGCATCCTTTAAACATTTTTTCACAGGCTCTAAACATTTGTTAAACAAATCAGAATTCAGATCCTCAAAACGTGCTCTTGTTATCGTTGTACAGAAGTCTATCCCATCATAGAGACCATCAATATCAATTCGAATCTCGGGTACAACGGAAAGGTTCCTTTTAGCTTTCTCGCATTCGGCTCTCAATCTTGCCAAAGCCCTAGGTTTGTCATCCAACCTCTTCTTATGTTTTCTCTCGAACTCGACCATAAGTGAGCCTAGTAATCTTGTGTCAAAATCACTTCCACCCAGGTGAGTATCACCGCTCACAGCTTTAACCTCAAACTTATCCTTATGGATCGCCACTAAAGAGACATCAAACGTCCCACCACCAAGGTCAAACACCAAGATATTTCTTGTTGGGACATTGTTTCCTGTCAGCTTCTTGTTGAGACCATATGCAATGGCGGCAGCAGTGGGCTCATTAATAATTCGTAGAACATTGAGACCGGCAATTTCTCCAGCGTCTTTTGTCGCCTGACGTTGTGCATCGTTGAAATAAGCCGGAACAGTAATAACAGCATCCTCGATTTTCTCACCAACATAGGCTTCGACAATTTCTTTCATCTTCACTAGAATCATTGACGATATTTGTTCGGGAGGAAATAGTTTCTCTTCATCGTTATAGGTCACCACAATTACAGGGTTTTTAGCATCAGTAGTATCATTAGGGTCGGCAATGACTTTAAATGGCCAGTGCTTCATGTCATCTTGAACTATTGGGTCATTGAATTTCCTGCCAATTAGCCTTTTCGCATCTGTCATACAAACAAAAGTTAATCATTATTGTATCAGAATTACTCGTGTATATACGTGTTTTACTCAATCACATACATTTTTTCATAAAATTTACATAACTTCCCTCCCTCCCTAATTATATAACGCCATCCTCAAGTAGGCCCTCTCAAGTCTCACCAGTCATCTATCCGGCCCCCACCCTCAATCAACCACCACCCAACCAATCTCACTCGTCGGAGACAACCCATAACCCGCTGAATCGTCTGACGAAGGTGGTGGTGGTAGTGTTCGTTAGAGAAATTAATTTTAGATCTTATACAAAATCAATATTGAAGCCGTAAATAACACGTCAAATGACAAAGAAACGAGCTTTGGCGGATGATAAATACAAATCACTTGAAAATGGTGATAAACTACAATCATTGACATTGAAGACATCAACATCGACGCTATTGGGCTTGTTCTCTTTCAAGTTCCAGAATGCTATGTTTACATTGTAATTTGCCTTTTTTTTTTTTCTCCATTTATCTAATTCATTAGTTATTGGTTCTAGTTGGAGTTGACGTATGATTCGAACCTAATTTGTATTATGATTTATTAGTAAAATTTTAGCATTTAAAGGAAGGAAATGAAGAAAAAAGGGTAAGGGTAAAATCGTAAAAAAACGTATGTAAAAGAGTAACACGCGAAAGTTGAATCTCATAACTTTTGTTCGATTGTGAAATTTGCCATACAAGCTTCATTTGTAAGTTTGTAACACCACCTTAAATTTCACCGAGTGTGAAATTCAACACCAATTGATAAATGTTAACCAAATTATTGTCATAAAATCGTTTTACAATCCAATTTATCGTATCCAAAATATTATTGTTTATGAACTTTGAGTTTTTATACTTCTATTAAATTTTGAGAATTATTTGTTTGAGTTTTGTAGTATTTAGATAATTTTATTATAAATGCATGAATAATACTACATAAATTTTAAACAATTTACTACAAATTTATGTAAAAGTGTAGTACAATAAATTATAAATTATGTAGATACTCATAATTACAATTAGTAACTTTTACTCCCTCCAAACCAATCCAAACTACCCATTTGACTTTTTTCAATCTACGAGACGACAATTTGACTATGTTTTTTTCATTTATATATTAAGTTTTTGGTTCAAATTTATAATTTTACGAAACCTCTTCTTATATCAAACCTAAAAATAAAAATTTCATATATAAGTTTTGAAAATTTGACCTAATATAATCGAGGTCAATATTTAACAAGTTTGACTTTAAAAAGTGATAACACCATATTTTACCGATTTTTAACCCACATTTTATCTCTTATTTAGTCAAAATTTGTGACCCGACTTAGTATAATTCACGGACTTTTAGAATAAAATAGAAATTTAATCGTCTTACATTAGTTAGTGTTATTTTATATTATTTCTCGGAGTTTTCGGGTATTGCTTCCGTCCTTGTGCTTTATAGGTACCTAATGGAGCGGAAACCGAAATAATCGAAGTGAATCAAGTGCACGTGGGCCTTGTTGATTTCTTGATTGTGGGCAATGTTTCACGTGGGCTTGGACACAACAAAGAAGTCAAGCCCACTTGTTTCCTTAATGATGACTTGATGAGACGAGCTCCACTATTTTTGGGGTTTTGGCTGGGGCAGCAGCCAAAAAGGGAAGAGAAGAGAAGCAGGAGGAAGAGGAGAAAGTAGGAGTATTCTTCCAAAAAATCCAAACCCATTTTCTCTCTTTAATTCTTATTCTAAATTTAGTCTATCCTTTTAATTTACATCAATTGTATGAAGAATTTCTCATCTTATTCATCTTTAATTCAAGTTCGGTATAATTTTCTATCCCTCTTCTAGTTTATATGAAGTTGTTATTTTTATTTGTTTTTGCAATTACTTAGCTAAAGTTTCCATCTTTATTAGTTTTGTCATATTTAATGTTATAGTTAGTGTAGTGGGTATTATGTTTAGAGCTAGTTATTTCGTTTTTAGTCATTAGATTAGTTAAAGTTTTAATCTTTAGTATTTTATAGTGCTTAGTATTATGTTTAGAGTAATTGTTAGAATTTTTATTGGTATATCTATGATTAGTGAGTAGAATTCTCACTAGGGTTCGATTAGACCCCGACTTGTTTATTTTACATGACTAGGTCTCGGTTTTTATGAGTTGTTGAATAATCGGTTGAGATTGGTTAAGGGAATTTGTATTGTTGTTGTTTTTGTGTCTTGACCTTCCTCCTTGACCCTTGTCCACCGGTGGGAACCGGTTAGGTTTGGGATTATCGTTATTTCACCTGGCTAGTTTCACCGACTTAGGTTGAACTCGGGAGTGGGAACCGAGGTGGGGTGCCCTTGACCTTCAATTAGAAGCCTACCCTTGGGAAAGGGAGGGGGATAATTGGGAAATTAGATACGGACCTAAGGACTTAGACCATCGCTTAGGATACCATGGGAGTGGGTTCTAGTTGTGTCCTAAGATACCGGTTGCGAATCCGGGAGGGAGGTAATCGGGACTACTTGTATTGACCGCGAACCCGGGAGGGAGGCGGGAGATACCTTGAGGCGTTTTCCTCTTAAACCGATTGCTTGACAACTAGTTAAAGAGGCTTATAAATGTGAAAGAAACTTGTTGGTGGTGTAATCGAGCCCTAGGCCTTTCTTATTTATTTAATCCGTTATTTCTATTACTTGTTTAGTTAGTTTAGTTGACTTATTTAGTTTTTAGCTTAGTTACTTAGCTTAATATCAATTCCTTCATGATTTGCGTAGCTAGCTTATAATTTAAGACGAACTTGTACTCAATCCTTGACCTCTCTGTGGATCGACCTCGACTACCGCTACTACATTAGTAGTTGAGTTTATAAATTTTGTTTTGGCCGGGGGAGGGCGACAAAAAAACCCGCGTCAAAAAGTGATTGGGTAGTTTGGATTAGATTGGATTGGATGGAATAGTATTTAATTAAATTGTGTAATACTAATATAAAATGATTTTATACTTTAATTCTTGTGAAGTTTTAAAAAATGGGGTTGAAATTCACCAATAACTGAAGATACTTAATTGTTACACATGAAACTTACCGTCATTTCACAATTGCTAAAAGTTAGGGGGTTCAATTAAGACTTTCGCGAAACGCGTATGTGAAAAAAGCACACCCCTTATTGCCGCCCTTATTGTAGTTGTTGCACAATATCTGATTAAGGTTTCATAATAATCCGCTTGATTTTTTTTGGTTTGAGTTTTTTTATTCTATATATATATATTGTTCTTCGAAAGTACGAGTATTTTATAATTTCATGAAATCGCAATTAGCATTTTTATACTCTTTCTGATTCTAAATAACTCTCTCCATTTCCCTTTTTCTATAATAAATAAGAAAGTGAATTTTGACCATGTAAAATACAATAACCCCACATGAAATTTAATTTGGACCCTACAAAACACATTACCTCGCATGCAAAAAAGAAAATAGAAAAGGTTAACCGAATGACGAAAAAGAAAATAGAAAAGTTTATCCAAAATTAGATGGAGTATATCATAATTATTCTGAATTTGAACTCTGAAAAATTGTCATCCCTTAATTAATATGACTCGTGAACCATATAGTCCGTGTGTTACTTTCTTTACATTTTTTTTATTCTTTCACTCATCTGCTATAACGATTATGAAGATTATAATGTGGTGCGTAAAAGCGGTATCTACTACCCCCTCCTCCAAATCATTAGGCTTTTCATTTCACAAATGATTGGAACAAAAGAGTAATAATGTATGCGAAAACTTAATCCATTCCATATGAACTCGGATTATTAGTATTTTCATATCCCATCAATTGTGAGGAAACCTCTGTATGCGCGCGCCTTGATTAGAAGAGTTATAATCCGGAGAGGGATCCTATTTAATACCCTCGTAAGGATTTCTGTTCCAATTTTATACTCCCTCCGTCCTACATTTGTTTGCCTTTTATATTCTTTGTGAGAGGTATTTTAATTAAAGGCAAACAAATGATTGGAATCGAGGGAGTATCTCATTCCGTGTCTCATTTCATTCACATTTTGACACATCACTTGTAACAAATAAAGAAAATATATACTAAGAAATATGCTAATGTGTTGATATGTCAAAATATGTATAGAGTGGATAATAGAGTGAGACAACCAAATGGGATAAATGCTCCTCCCTGTTACCACCAAAGTACTAATTTAGGCACGCTTTTGCAACAATTGTTTACCAAAAAACCAGTATCAAACTATACATTTCTGGGTTAATAATTATCAAGTCACACCGTAGCTACGTTAAATAACTCGCTAAAAATAACATTCTGTCATAGACCTAACAAATAAGTGATTCAGGTTCAGGTTTGGGTCGGTCACTTCAGGCCCTTCGTATTCGGGTTAATAATTATCGGATCAGTTTTGGGTCTCGTCATCTTTTGGTCGGGTTACTCTAGGTCGGGTTACTCTAGGTCGGGCCATTTTGGGTCAATATTTTGCTTAAAATAAGTTTTCGGATCATTTCGGGTCATTTGGATCACTTCAAGTCAGGTCATTTCGGGTCGGGTCATGCTTTTCGGGTTAGCCTCATCGAGTCGGGCCGGGTTTGCCCGGTTTAATTGGAATCATTATATGTTGACCAAACTTCACGAGTATACAACTATATATAGTTAGAGTTGGACATGGAGAATACGAGAATAACGAAAGAAAATAAACATCAAACAACCACCATTATTTTTGTATATATCAAATGGAATAATAATTATACGAAAACAGTAAAAGAAGAAGAAAACATAGGAGAACGAACCAAAGATAGTGTTGATAGGATTCATGGCGGCCTGGTTCTTAGCAGCATCACCAATAAGACGGTGAGTTTGGTTGAAAGCGACCCAAGATGGTGTCGTATGGTTACCCGACGTGTCTGCGATGATCTCTACTTGACCGTGATACCAAATCCCGACACATGAGTAGGTAGTACCAAGATCGATTCCTATCCCAAGTTGCTTTGGGTCTCGACTTGCAGGCAGGCTCTTCTTCGAGCTCTCGCCTTTCTTCAACTGAGTTGAGAGAAGCGCATTCATCTTCTTCAACTCTAGTTTCGTAATAGTTTTTTTTTTCGTCTAATAAATATACTCCAATACGTACAATAATTTTTCAACTAAATTTCGAGTACCTGGTTGTAGGCATGAAAATTTCAACTAAATTTCAACTAAATATACTAATTTTTCAACTAATTTGCAACAAGCCAACAATATAGAATGAAGATGTGACTCATGGGAGTTGTAGGCATGAAAATTACCAGACGGCAATTGTTATTGTGATCGATACCTTAATTTTTATTATCGCAACTTGTTGATTTTAGCATTTTTGATCGGTTCTCACTGAAATGATTCGGACTAACAAAAATGACTTAGTTTAATGGTTAAGAAAGATGTATTATGGACAATAAGTCAATAAATCTCCGGTTTAAATCTGTTTTAGTCCATTATAATGCGATTAAGAGCGCGTTTCGTTATAAGAAAACAATATTAAATGATTTGAACTTGGGACCTACACTTTATGTCGGGTAGCAATTTAAGTCTCAAATTGAAACGAAAAAAAATCAGCAACTCTTCTTTAGGACCGTCCTATAGCATACGATTGAACCAAAAGGAGAAAAACATATTTAAATATGTAAGTTAATGATAAAAATAAAATATCATATTATCAAAATAAATATATTTAAATATATAAGTTATCAAAATAAACTATAGGGTATATTATCAAAATAAACTATTTTTTTACAAGTTTATTTATATAATTTAATTGAGCTTTGTGTTATGGACTCGTCTTTTTCTAAAATTGATCGTGACCTATTGGAACAATTTGTGAAAAAAAAATACATGTTTTTTGTAAGAAATTTATCACTCCATTAGTATTATGACTTTTGCAAGAATCCCAAAAATAAATATGTGTTGACGGAAAAGCGAAGACGAGTCCTAACAAGTGATATTAGATTATAGTTCGTCTAAGTCAAATGTGACAGGATCTTCGGTGTAGAAGAGAAGGGGCAATTCAACTTGATAAGCTAAATTAATTAAACTAAATTCAACTAATTACCCATCTTTCTTTGACCCGTTTTCACCGCTTTTCTACTCGTGGCTTGTACCTATAAAATAGTAAGACAAAAGCAGTACCAACATCCAAAAATAATATAAAGTGATACTAACTATCGTAAGACGACTAAATTTCTATTTTATTCCAAAAGTGTATGAATAAAACTAAGTCGAGCTATTAATTAGACTAAATAAGAGATAAAATATGGGTTAAAAATACGTAAAAATAAAGCGTTATCAGGGCTGAAACGGTACACACAGACTCAACGTTACATACCAAAAGTCACGCAAGCCCAATGAGTAATACCGAAAAAGTAAAAAAAAATACTCCCTCTTAGTCACTCATTTCTTCCCCTTTCCCTTTTACAAAAAAAATTAAGGAAATAAATTTGGACCACACAAAACACACTACCCACATACAAAATGAATTTAGACCACACAAAACACACAACCCCACATCCAAAAAGGGAAAGAGGGAAGAAAATCCGACTTACCCAATAAGGAAAGAGGGAAGAAATGACCGACTAGGAGGGAGTATAAAACACATTTACTGTTTTATGTGATACAATTTTATATATACTCTCTCTGTCATGGTCATTCGTAAACTTCTATAGTTTTGAGTAAATATTGAATACATTTCAGAATTAATCAATGTCCATTCTTCAAACTCTCGCTTTACAGTTTTACAATCTGCTGAACACACACAGTAGAATAGAAATAACAGCATCATCTTAAATCTTAATCAACCTCATTTAACATACTGATCCCAATCTTACCAATCTTTCTGAAAAAACAATCGTAAACACTCTGAAGCTCAACCATCTTTTGATCAAACACCGACGGATCATTACAAAGATAATTCCAATCCAACCATTCAAGTGTTCGCTCAACTGCTTCCTCAACCAATATCACGTCGTCCTCATGGCTCCTATCAGGATATCGTGCCACCGTCGACCTAACCTCCTCTATGAAGGTCTCTAAGGCGGTCTTAGATTTTACCGCCCTTTTGAACTCCTCGTCGCGAGCTTTGTACATCTCACCCTCTTTCACCATTCTATTGATCTCGTCCTTTGATAACCTTCCGCTGTGCTCGGTAATAGTTATCTGGTCCTTGTTACACGTCCCGTCCAGCTTAGCTGACACGGTTAGAATACCATTTGCATCAATCTCGAAGCAGATATCGAACTTCGCAGCGCCTTTAGGTCTTGGTGGTATGTCGTACAACACAAACTTGCCTAAGAAGTTGTTGTATTTGGCTATGGATCTCTCACCCTCATAGACAGGGAAACTTACTTGAACTTGGTTATCTAATGCTGTTTCTAATTTCCCTAACATCTTTGTTGGTATAGTTGTATTTCGAGGAACAACAACACTGAAGCACATATCATAAAGCTCAATTCCAAGTGACAAGGGAGTAACATCAACAAGCACGGTATCCTTAACATCGCCTACACCGGCTAACATTGCAGCATGAGAGGCGGCTCCATAGGCAACTGCCTCGTCCGGGTTGATACTTCTACATAGCTCTTTCCCATCGAAGTACTCTTGTAACAACTGCTGCACCTTTGGGATCCGGGTCGAACCCCCAACTAGGACGATATCATGTACATCAGGTTTTCCCATTTTTGCATCCTTTAGACATTGCTTCACCGGCTCTAAACACTTCAAGAGCAAATCATGATTCAGCTTCTCAAACTGTGCGCGAGTTATCGTTGAGCAAAAGTCTATTCCATCAAAAAGGCAATCAATCTCAATAGATGTCTCTGTTGTCGAAGAAAGGTTTCTCTTTGCCCTCTCACACGCGGCTCTCAGCCTCCCTAAAGCCCTAGGATTATCCCCCAACTTCTTATATTTCCTCTCAAATTTGGCCACAAGGTAGTCCACCAGTCTTGTGTCAAAATCACCACCACCAAGGTGGGTATCACCATTGACGGCCTTAACCTCAAATGCATCCTTTTGGACCGCCACCAAAGAGACATCGAAGGTCCCACCACCAAGATCAAACACCAATATATTCTTCATCGCCGTATTAGTGTAGCCGGTAAGCTGCTTGTCGAGGCCATAGGCAATGGCAGCAGCAGTCGGCTCATTAATAATGCGTAGAATATTTAGCCCGGCAATGACTCCAGCGTCTTTAGTTGCCTTGCGTTGTGAATCATTAAAGTAAGCCGGAACTGTAACAACAGCATCCTTGACTTCTTTACCCAGATAGGTTTCGGCAATCTCTTTCATTTTCACTAGAATCATAGACGATATTTCTTCGGGTGAAAATTTCTTTTCTTCATCCTTATACTTCACAACAATTACAGGGTTGTTATCACTAGTATTATTATTAGTGTCTGCAACGACTTTAAATGGCCAGTGTTTCATGTCATCCTGAACTACTGGGTCATCAAATTTTCTGCCAATTAGCCTCTTCGCGTCTGTCATGAAAGGAATGATTAATCATCAAGGTTAATAATGCGATTAATGCGGCTTAGATTCAACTGGAAACTCGATCTATTCGATCTGTAACTAGTTCAGGTTATAACTCCTAGTTAAAACAACAATATACAGAGTAAATCACAATTTCTTCACTTGATAAACAAAAGTGCTGATATGAAATCATATTAATCATTAAACTATGTACTTCTGTTATAACCAAAAAGTCTTCATGTTATTACATGGAATTCAAATGTGATATCAATGATGAAGTTGACTTTCATTTTCTCTAAAGATTTTTCTTGATTACAAGTATTCACATAAAAAAGTTATATTAGAGCCTCTCGCAATTAATACGAACCAATTGACTGTCTTATAGAAACGGTAAGGCCGTCCAATATAGAACTCACAGGGGTGGGGGGGATAGCAGTGGCCTCAACCATCACCTTCATTGGCTTCATAGGGTAATAGACTATTAGAGTGTCGATGAGGTCTCAGCCTAATGGTTAAGAAAGAGCTATAGTTGATGATAGGTCTAACTTCCAAGGTTCGAATCCCACCACATCGAGATTGTATTGAATTGCTCTTGTGGCTCATTTGACATAAAAAGAAAAAACTCAAGGTTTTGGTTGAGATTGTCTTTTCACAATTATAACACCATTATTGCAAATAATATTTTCATGGGCTTACGACTTTATGAGTTAGATATTATACAAATTAGAAGAACATCAGTAAGACATAGTAGCCACAAAAAAAAGGTCAAAACTCAAGGTAAAGAACAAACCAAAGATAGTGTTGGTGGAATTCATGGCAGCCTGGTTCTGAGCAGCTTCGCCAATAAGCCGATGAGTTTGGGTGAAAGCGACCCAAGACGGTGTTGTACGGTTGCCCAAGTCATTAGTGATGATCTCGACACGACCGTGTTGCCAAACCCCGACACATGAGTAGGTGGTTCCAAGATCAATCCCGATAGCCGGCTGCTTTTGGTTTCTTTTCTCGCTTGTCTTCTTATTCCTTTGTCCCTCACCTTTCTCCATCCGACTTAAGAGCGGCAAAATCACCTCGTTTATTAAGTCAATACTCTCTTTGTCCGAATTAGTTGTAACCTCTATGTGTTTCCTGAGCGATTTTTTAGTCAAAGCTAAATAAATGATTGAGATTAACAGAGTGAATCCCTTTTCTTTAAAAAATGGAGAGAGTTTCTTGGTTTGCTTCCTGACTAAAACTAAACTTTTTCTGAAGAAAATTGCTCCATTTGTGATAGGGTACTCCTAGTCAGCACGAAATAAAAAAAAAACAAAAAAAAAAAAACAAAGTGATTTAATGTTTAAAATTATTAATTTGTGCCCAATTGAAAGTAAAATGGAGATTGGGAGTGACTAGAAATTTACGTCATCATGGAAGTGAAATGGCGATTGGGAGTATTAACAATAAGTCTTCCACGTAGTGACGTAACGGAATCTGTCACAAGCTTATAACGGGTTTGTTAGAGCATGCAAACGGGTCGGGCCACACCCAAACGGAGCATGCAAACGATTTTATCTAACTTGTGTAGTACTAGAAACTAAGCTACTTACTGTTGAGACATACTAAAACCCACTCTAATTTTTCATCCTCTGGG
This sequence comes from Heliosperma pusillum, assembly GCA_022085475.1. Taxonomy (NCBI): domain Eukaryota; kingdom Viridiplantae; phylum Streptophyta; class Magnoliopsida; order Caryophyllales; family Caryophyllaceae; genus Heliosperma; species Heliosperma pusillum. Next base: position 187,998 of record JAIUZE010000361.1, read on the forward strand.
AGGATTTGGAGCATCTCGAAATAACTGACGGGTCCATCCATAAATCTTTTAGTCGCCTTCATGATTTCAAGCCGGCCAATACCTTTGATGTTTTTCACAACTTCATAAACTTCTGTGGGTGCGGGTTTCACAACCTCCTTTGTCTTACTTTGAAGATAGTCGCTAAACCACCCTGCAATGCTGATGATGGCATCAGCCAAATGGTCTCGTTTTTGTTTCTTCGACCCCGAAGAAGATATTGCCTTTGTTGAACTTTTTCCGAAACTTTGCAATTCTTCATCCATAGCTTCAGCAGCCTCATCATGCATCTCTACCCCATTAACCACTGCTACATCGTCCCCCGCTTGTTCATCCACCAATTGATTGTTGACTGTCTGATTATCTACACCCCGATTGTCCAAAGCTTGATCGTCCACGGATCGGTCAGGGCCAAAGAAAATGCATATGTCATCCCAGTGCTCTATTGGCTTATTTCGGTAAGCAGCTGCATTTGGGTGATCCTGCAATCAAACATAAGATTAACTATGGACCTTAAGACAGTGTAAATGAGATATATGGAGTATAAATCACAAGCCTGAAAAAGACAGATTTGCAAACATTATCATCATTATTTACTTGTACAAAAGAACCTTTCTAAAACGTAAGACGTCAGATGTTAAATTCAATAGCTTGAAATAGTATGCCGGCGACTATTAAGATTGCAATATGACAACTAATCAGAATCACGAATCAATTCCCTTATAATTTATGCAATTACAGATCAAAAGCGCCCAACAACTAAACACAAAAATGTACACCAAACAGGCTTCAAATCTTTTCATGTAGGAGACTACAAAATTCTACCTCAATAAATTTTGTCCACTGTGCCAAATCTTCAGTGGTAACCACAATCATCTTCATTTCGTCATCCCATTTAAAATTCGTGAAAGCCCGAATATAACTTATAACTGCATAATGCTTCTTCCAAGATCTGATCCGGTTTCTCACATGTTCCACAGTGATAGAGATGCCCAATTCAGTCCTTATCTCATCGGCTACAGCTTGGTAAGCTCGTGGCTTCCTTTCACCATCGGCCTCGTTTCCTTCTTTCATTTGATTATGCAATACGTCAATCATAATCTCATCCATCTGCATGTTCCACGAAATGTAGCTCCTCTTTTTAGTTTGCATAGGCACTGCAGTTGCTTTCCCTTTGTTACTCATGACTAGTTTACGGATTTTACTGCTATTGTACGCTCCTCTCCTTTCTCAAAAAGCTCCTGCAGTAATTCTCCAAAACTATTAGTAACATAAGTTTACAGCTTAGCCAGGCAACTTAACCTGACCCAAAGTTAAATTGCTTAAGCCTACTTAAGCCGGTAATTGACTGTAGAAGAAATATACAAGCAGGGTACACTACAAACGGTCCCTCAAGTTTACGGGCATTGTAACGATTTAGTCTAGATCCGGTTAGATGGGAATTGATCGATGAGCATCAAAAGCCAGCCATGTAATGGAAATAATTCGGAGAACTTTGTAAACTTAAATCTCTCACTTAATTGTTAATATCTCATTTTACCCTCAATCAACCAAGGCAAATATGTAAAGAGTCAAATTTTCTTTTCAAGTGCAAGATGAAGCACAAGGTCGGTACAAATGCACAATATATATAAACAAAGGGGAGGGAATTCGAACTTGTAAGTTGTAACCCGTCATACACTAAACCTATATCACAACCACTAGACTAAGACTAAGACATTTTCAATATACTTATACTCTATTCATCCCGTCAATAGTTTACTTTTGCTTTAATTTGCCATCACAAAATAAAGCGTAAAAATAAAGCAAATGTAAACTATTCAGTGACACAAATGGAAATGGAGTATTTCTCAAGTATAGAGTGACTTAAAATTTTTTATCCTAAAAATTAGATAAGTTAAAATGTGATCAATATTCTTTATTTCTTGATAAAAAAAAAAAAGAGTGAGCAAACAACAAAAATAATAAGTAACCCATACCTTCAAATTGCCACAAAAAGAAAGATAATGCAAAAGAAAAGAACAACTCTACCTGCATGAAAAAGGAGTGGAATTAATAATTGTAAATTAAAATCAAAGTTGTTGTAATTACAATTCAATTAACAGAGAATTTCAGAAATGTGGTAAATTGATTGATAATACTCACTAAAAGGGTAAGGAAAGCAAAAACCCTAGAAATTAGCTGAAGTTTATGTTAGTTATGAACACAGAATTTCTATGGCATGCAAAATCAATGAGGGTGGAAATTGAAGAGAGAGAAGAGAGCATAAGGTGCGTGATTGAATTTCCTGGGTGGAATTGTGAAATTTCATTGGAGATGTTGGGAATTTGGAATTGGGAATTGGGAAAGAATTGGGAATTGGGGATGGGGAGTCACTTGGAATTGGAGGGGTATTGGAATTGGAATTGCAATTGGATTTGGATAATTGAATTAAATTTACGGAAAATTCGTGTGATGTTATTGAGATTTCGTCGCTTTCTACGAGATATTCTATTTTAGACCATAACTCGTGTGTACGAGTCCGAGACATAATGTTTTTGTTTTCCTTCAATTAGATGGTCTTTTCATGACCAACAACCATTAGTTGTCAGATCGAAAGCTATCTAGGAAAAAATTGTTGCTTTCGAAACTCGTGGTTAGGAGATATTAATAGTTAAGGTTATTATGAAAAAACAACTTTGAAAGATAAAAATTCGTAGCCACGGACGAGTTCACAATGCAATAATTTTGCTTTCAAATGTAATTTTCGTAAGGACGTTCGAGTGACAAACCTCAAGAGGTATTTTTTAGAGACGAATCTAGTAATTTTATTTCTTCTTCTATTCTCCGCGGGAGTTTGTTCAATTCGTCTATGTGGGCTGAGCTCGTGGCTCTCGTCTCTCGAGAGGTCGGGCAAGGATACTTCGAGTACGTAGACTTTCTAATTCATATGGATACAATCCCTTGCGTTAAATTGTTACAAGAGAAGCAACTAATTAGTAATAATATACGTCCAATAGCTCATTTTTTTGCACGAAGCAAATCAAGCCAGTGACTGGTTAACTAATCAAGGTGTCTAGTCTTCTACTGAAGTCGCACTCCTTAATGCCCCGCCTGAGTTGCGTTCTATTATCCGTGAAGATTTACTTGGAGTTGGAGCTGCTATTCCTCGAATTATAGCTAGTTCGTTTCCGAGGTTCTCCCTTCTCTTGTACCCAAAAAAAAAAAAACCAAATTCTTATTTCAAGTTGATAAAGGTGATTGATACAAGTGCATTAGTGCAAGTTACTAAACAATATAAATCAAAAGAAAATATGTTGAAAACTAATTTGATTATACATCTAAAATGATGGAAAAAAGTCAAAGTGAAGATATTAATTAGTAGAAAATGAGATATCAATAGACAATAGGTAGGCATAAGCAATATGTAGGCATAAACATGTTATGTTAGAGAATATTACAGTATATGACAATTTATCTATAACGTAATAATATACTCCTTTCGTCCCGGTCATTTGTTTATCTTTGCTTTTGACACAATTATTAAGGAAATGGTAGGGGAACATTTGTGGTTGTACCTGGTGAATTACAAGTGGACAATAGCCGAGTATTATTGTTCGGTTTTTTAGACAAACCGTTATTATTATTATGAAAAATATATTACGTTGGTAATGTTAGAAGAATCCTAGATAGGGTGGTAATATACGTTATTATTGTTCCCAAACACTTATAATCACAGTACAAATACCTCTATTCTATTGTCGACAGGATTCCTCAATTGGAAACTCTGTTGTTAAAACTTACGTTGAAGAAAGATGAATTCCTTACTCTCAAGACGGTGTTATACGGACAACTACGCAAAGAGTACAAAAGCAGCCGGGAATTGGAATCGATCTCGGAACTACCTACTCATGTGTCGGGGTCTGGCAGCATGGCCGTGTTGAGATCATCACCAATGAATTGGGTAACCGTATAACACCGTCTTGGGTCGCTTTCACCCAAACTCGCCGCCTTATTGGTGAAGCTGCGAAGAACCAGGCTGCTATCAACTCTACCAACACTATCTTTGGTTTGTTCTCTACTGAATTATATATCTCTTTAGGAGACCCTACTCGATATTTTATAATTACGCTAATTTATTAGTAATACAATAGAGTAACCTAAATGATATAATCAGAAACTATTAATTAAATCTCTTATTAATTGATAATCCAATGACATTACAAATAACAAAATTTACCGAAGATGTCTTAGTCTAGTGGTTAAGAAGAAGATATTATGGACAATAGGTCCCATGTTCGAATCCCTCCTCCCCACTATTATATTGCGAATCAGAAACTCATCGTCTTTTGTAACGAGTATCGAATAATCATGGATAATATTGATTCCGATGACAGAGGCAAAGAGACTCATAGGCAGGAAATTCGACGAACCAACAGTTCAGAATGACATGAAGCACTGGCCATTTAAAGTCATTGATAGTAATGATAACAACCCTGTATTTGTCGTCACCTACAAGGATGAAGAGAAGCAATTTTCACCCGAAGAAATATCGGCGATGATTCTAGCGAAGATGAAAGAGACTGCCGAGACCTATCTAGGTAACGAAGTCAAGGATGCTATTGTTACTGTTCCGGCTTACTTCAATGATGCACAACGTCAGGCGACTAAAGATGCTGGATTCATTGCTGGGCTAAATGTTCTACGCATCATTAATGAGCCAACGGCTGCTGCTATTGCCTATGGCCTCGACAAGGAGCTTACCAGATACAGTAATAAGGCGACAAAGAATATCTTGGTGTTTGATCTTGGTGGTGGGACGTTTGATGTCTCTATTGTGTCCGTCCGAATGGATGCGTTTGAGGTTAAAGCTGTGAGTGGCGATACCCATCTCGGTGGAGGCGATTTTGACACGAGACTAGTGGGCCACCTTGTGGCCGAGTTTGAGAGGAAACATAAGAAGAAATTGGATGACAATCCTAGGGCTTTAGGGAGGTTGAGAGCTGCGTGCGAGAGGGCTAAGAGGAACCTTTCTTCGCAAAAAGAGGCTTCGATTGAAGTCGATTGTCTCATCGATGGGATAGACTTCTGTTCAACAATAACGCGTGCACGGTTTGAGAACTTGAATATTGATTTATTCGAGAAATGTTTAGAACCCGTGGAAGATTGCCTAAAGGGCCGCTAAAATGAAGAAAACCGATGTACAAGATATAGTTCTTGTAGGCGGGTCAACTCGAATTCCAATGGTACAACATTTGTTACAAAATTACTTCAATGGTAAAGAGTTGTGCAGAAGTATCAACACGGATGAGGCGGTTGCCTATGGAGCCGCCTCTTATGCTGCAATCTTAGCCGGTGTTGGCGATCAAAAGGATACGGTGCTTTACGATGTTACTCCTTTATCTCTTGGTATTGAGCTTCATGATGAATCGTTGAAAGTATTTGTTCCTCGAAATACAATCATCCCTACTAAGATGTTTGGGAGCGTACACACTGTAAAGGACAACCAAGATACAATAAATTTTCCTGTTTATGAGGGAGAGAGATTCATAGCCAAAGACAACAACTTCTTAGGCAAGTTCAAACTATACAACTTACCACCAAGACCTAAAGGTGACTGTAAGTGCAATGTCTGCTTCGAGATCAATGCTAATGGTATTCTGACCGTATCAGCTAAGCTAACCGGCACCAATAATACGAACCAGATTACTATTACCGAGAACAGTGGAAGACAAACAAAGGAGGAGATTGATCGAATGGTGAAAGAGAGCGAGATGTATAAAACTAACGACGAGGAGCTCAAAAAGGTAATTAAGGCCAAGAGTAGTTTAGAGAATTATATCGACGAGATTATGAAGACGATGAGACGGTGTCACGATATGATTGATGAGAAGGAGATGAGATTGATGACCGAGGCTACTCAACGGACCGTGGGATGGTTGGACTGGAATAATCTTTGCGACGATGCGTCTATGTTCGATCAAAAAAAAGATGAGCTCGAAAGTGTTTGCGGCGATTTGTTGAAAATAATGAATGATAGTATCGATAAGAAATGGCTATATGTTGATTAAAATTAAATTTTGAGGTTTTAACTTAAGTTAATGACTTGCGTGTTTTGTACTGTATTTATTAAGGTTATATATACTTTGGTTTGTTAAGCTATCTGATTTAAGCTATTTATATTTTCTGCTTTGTGTTTTCATTCGTTAAGTTAGTGTTCAATTAAAGTGTGTAGTAATTAACGATGATGGTGGGTGGTTGAACGACATTCGTCTTAGTGGCTCGTCACCACCACTGCTGCGTCGTGTAAAACGCTCGTCATCGCGACTGAGTTATGCAGTTGAGGCGAGGTGTCTTCGTCCATGGCACACAGGGGTAGCCGAGGGTGATGTCAATGGCTCTTTTGTGATTAACATTAGTTTCAAATTAGCCTTTGAGGGTGAGTCGTTATTTGCAACACTTATTATAGGGCACCCAAAATATCAGATTAGCAATTAATTTTTATTTTTTAAGCCTAATTGCAATTTCAATCTTTCTTATATTAACTTCAATTGCATAAAACATAATATAAATTGAAGTACCAATTACATAGATTATATTGCATAGCTCTCGAGGGTGAGGTATAGTGGTTAAAATTTTTGTAAATTCCAAGGGTTTCAGGCTCAACCGTTCAAACCCTGCTCAAGAGAAATCTTGTGAAATATTTATGGCCTGAGGCTATGCCTATACTTCGAGCATGTCACTCGGTAGCAGCTGCGAGCTCGAGCTCCTCAGCTCGTCATAAAGAAAAGAAGCATATTACATAGATTGAAAATAATGTATAATCAATTATTTACCTTGCTTCTTTAAATAATATTGTTGGGGATGCAAAATTAATTTAGAGATTAAAGTTTAAGACACGATGAAGGTAAAAGGGTAAGGCTATTTGGTCATTCAATTAATCGGGCGATATTAGTAATTTAAGGACGACAAAATGAAAAAAGATACGGAGTATTAGTTATTGGGGAATTGATTCAGGTCAGTTTGGATAACGGGTCAAGCTATGGACCTCAGTTCATAAATTGTAAACTTCTCATTTTCTATGTTACATAGATCTCTTACTCATATTAGCAACTCTTTATTATAAGTAATGTATTAGGAACTCTTTAATATAAGTAATGTATTAGGAATTGTGTATCACCTATAATATAGGATAATAATATATGGTCACATTTTCCTAAATAATAGGAGTATTTCTATATCGAAGATACTCCGTATATCTAAAGACGTGATTCATTGCACTTAAGTTGTGCTTGCTTGCATTTTTTCTCGCAATTCTCCGTGTATACCAAAGGCGTGATAAAAATGGCGGATAAAGCCGTACAAAATTGGCCTGCTGTAGCTAGGAATCGATCTCGGAACCACGTACTCGTGTGTAGCGGTGTGGCAAGATGACCGTGTTGAGATCATTACCAACGACTTAGGTAACCGTACGACACCGTCTTGTGTCGCTTTCACTCAACACCAGCGGCTTATCGGCGAAGGTGCTATCAACCAGGCTACCTTAAATCCTACTAACACTATCTTTGGTTCGTTTTCTCTCTTATACTTATAAACAGAATTGGGAAATGTATTTTTACTAATACGTAATATTGTACATTCGTCTTTTTCCATTTTTTTAACTTTTTATTTTCCTTTCCGTATTGATTTTATAAAATGATAAACATATGAATGACTGAATGAGTCACAGAGGCAATTCCAAGATTGTTGGCTAGGTAATGTCGAACATGACGGATCTAAATCTCTGATTATAGATAATCGAGTTTATAAATTACAAATATTTCAGATTATTGAACCAACGGAAAATTCACCTGGTACCCTTGAGTGACCATAACTCGTGCTTACGAGTTCAGAATTCAGAATATGACCATTCTGTATGCACTTGATGAAATTGTCCCGCTAAATTTGTACTCATATTCATTTATTGGTGTGTATTAAAGCATTATTAACTATGATGATCTCTGCATATAAGTAACTACGGAGTATACCGTATACACTTCGTACTTAAAATCTTAAATACATGTACGAGCAATGATACGAGTTGAGATACGGGTCAATAGAGGGACGGATTCAATTAAAATCGGAGATCAGTTTAATGCATTCCCGATGATTATTTTGGTTGGTTAAATGAATCTCGGGATGATTAAATGTATCTCGAATTTATTGAATTTGGAGCATTTATTGAAGTCGTATCCCAAGGCTGACGGTTCAAGTATTATTGTCCAACATAGTTAGGTTCATTTTGTCTCGATAATTATTATAGTCAGTTCAATGTATCATTTTCTAGTACATTGTATTTAGGAATTAGTTTTTCATATTCATTCATGTAATTTAGTTTAAATAGATGTATTAGACCATCATTTTGAATAACCAATATTTTGAGAAAAAAGAAAACTCGTGTCTCTCAATTAAACGTGTGTTACGTTTGTTTGTGAAACTCGGATTATTGCGATAATCCAAAACTAGTGATTAATTAGGACGCGTTTCCTAATTGTTACTCGATTGGAACCAATAGGTCTTGGTTAGTCAATCTCGTTCATCAAGTTATAGGTCTAACTTGGTGTCTGCTTATCCCTTTCATTTCCGCTGCAAGATATTTCGTATCATATGGTATCAGAGCTTAGGCTCTTGATTTCCTTAAATTCAAGACGGTCCTAGGCTTATCAAATTCCAAAAAAAAAAAAAAAAAAATAAAAAAAAATAATACTGTTCACGGGGAAAAGTTACTGTTCATCCAGAAAAAAAAAAAAAAGATGGAGGCTTTAAAAATTTTCAATCACAAAAAAGGTTTATGCTTTTATGAAGAAATTCAAGAGGAGTATGATTATTTCTTAAATTTGAATTTACCTCCGTTCTTTGATGATTTTGATGAGCCGTTATTTTCTAAGGGTGAAGAGCATGTTGTTTATAATGACGGTTCTTCCATTGATTTCAATCATCCTCCTATATTTGACGATTATAGTAAAGAGGACATGGTTGATGTATCGGCAAGGGAGTTATTTTGTTCACTTGGTTCGGGTCACAATTTCGATATATGGATTGTGAAACTGAACTTCTACAAGAACATAATAAATCCCAACGGGTTTCTGAATTATCGCGATTATTATTTGATTGATTTGCAGGTACAAGAGTATGTTTCAACGGTGGAAAATGAGATGAGTCTTGACATTATAGTTGTGTTCGTTTTTGATCCGGGCATTGGACAACAAAGGAAAGGCACATGTTGTATCAAAATACTAGCCTTTATGTCGACATTAGTAGGTACAAGAATTGGGACAATTCTTTTTGAAGAAAGGGCGGATGATACGAGTTGAGATACGGGTCAATAGAGGGACGGATTCAATTAAAATCGGAGATCAGTTTAATGCATTCCCGATGATTATTTTGGTTGGTTAAATGAATCTCGGGATGATTAAATGTATCTCGAATTTATTGAATTTGGAGCATTTATTGAAGTCGTATCCCAAGGCTGACGGTTCAAGTATTATTGTCCAACATAGTTAGGTTCATTTTGTCTCGATAATTATTATAGTCAGTTCAATGTATCATTTTCTAGTACATTGTATTTAGGAATTAGTTTTTCATATTCATTCATGTAATTTAGTTTAAATAGATGTATTAGACCATCATTTTGAATAACCAATATTTTGAGAAAAAAGAAAACTCGTGTCTCTCAATTAAACGTGTGTTACGTTTGTTTGTGAAACTCGGATTATTGCGATAATCCAAAACTAGTGATTAATTAGGACGCGTTTCCTAATTGTTACTCGATTGGAACCAATAGGTCTTGGTTAGTCAATCTCGTTCATCAAGTTATAGGTCTAACTTGGTGTCTGCTTATCCCTTTCATTTCCGCTGCAAGATATTTCGTATCATATATGATACGAAATATCTTGCAGCGGAAATGAAAGGGATAAGCAGACACCAAGTTAGACCTATAACTTGATGAACGAGATTGACTAACCAAGACCTATTGGTTCCAATCGAGTAACAATTAGGAAACGCGTCCTAATTAATCACTAGTTTTGGATTATCGCAATAATCCGAGTTTCACAAACAAACGTAACACACGTTTAATTGAGAGACACGAGTTTTCTTTTTTCTCAAAATATTGGTTATTCAAAATGATGGTCTAATACATCTATTTAAACTAAATTACATGAATGAATATGAAAAACTAATTCCTAAATACAATGTACTAGAAAATGATACATTGAACTGACTATAATAATTATCGAGACAAAATGAACCTAACTATGTTGGACAATAATACTTGAACCGTCAGCCTTGGGATACGACTTCAATAAATGCTCCAAATTCAATAAATTCGAGATACATTTAATCATCCCGAGATTCATTTAACCAACCAAAATAATCATCGGGAATGCATTAAACTGATCTCCGATTTTAATTGAATCCGTCCCTCTATTGACCCGTATCTCAACTCGTATCATCCGCCCTTTCTTCAAAAAGAATTGTCCCAATTCTTGTACCTACTAATGTCGACATAAAGGCTAGTATTTTGATACAACATGTGCCTTTCCTTTGTTGTCCAATGCCCGGATCAAAAACGAACACAACTATAATGTCAAGACTCATCTCATTTTCCACCGTTGAAACATACTCTTGTACCTGCAAATCAATCAAATAATAATCGCGATAATTCAGAAACCCGTTGGGATTTATTATGTTCTTGTAGAAGTTCAGTTTCACAATCCATATATCGAAATTGTGACCCGAACCAAGTGAACAAAATAACTCCCTTGCCGATACATCAACCATGTCCTCTTTACTATAATCGTCAAATATAGGAGGATGATTGAAATCAATGGAAGAACCGTCATTATAAACAACATGCTCTTCACCCTTAGAAAATAACGGCTCATCAAAATCATCAAAGAACGGAGGTAAATTCAAATTTAAGAAATAATCATACTCCTCTTGAATTTCTTCATAAAAGCATAAACCTTTTTTGTGATTGAAAATTTTTAAAGCCTCCATCTTTTTTTTTTTTTTCTGGATGAACAGTAACTTTTCCCCGTGAACAGTATTATTTTTTTTTATTTTTTTTTTTTTTTTTTGGAATTTGATAAGCCTAGGACCGTCTTGAATTTAAGGAAATCAAGAGCCTAAGCTCTGATACCATATGATACGAAATATCTTGCAGCGGAAATGAAAGGGATAAGCAGACACCAAGTTAGACCTATAACTTGATGAACGAGATTGACTAACCAAGACCTATTGGTTCCAATCGAGTAACAATTAGGAAACGCGTCCTAATTAATCACTAGTTTTGGATTATCGCAATAATCCGAGTTTCACAAACAAACGTAACACACGTTTAATTGAGAGACACGAGTTTTCTTTTTTCTCAAAATATTGGTTATTCAAAATGATGGTCTAATACATCTATTTAAACTAAATTACATGAATGAATATGAAAAACTAATTCCTAAATACAATGTACTAGAAAATGATACATTGAACTGACTATAATAATTATCGAGACAAAATGAACCTAACTATGTTGGACAATAATACTTGAACCGTCAGCCTTGGGATACGACTTCAATAAATGCTCCAAATTCAATAAATTCGAGATACATTTAATCATCCCGAGATTCATTTAACCAACCAAAATAATCATCGGGAATGCATTAAACTGATCTCCGATTTTAATTGAATCCGTCCCTCTATTGACCCGTATCTCAACTCGTATCAAGCAACATATCGGAAATCTTGATTATATGGGATTTAGATCCGAAAATGACTTGCTTTTTTTGTTGACAGATGCAAAGAGGCTCATAGGCCGAGAATTTCTTGATCAAGTGGTGCAAGACGATATGATGCTCTGGCCATTTTCAGTAATTGCTCAAGAGGTTGAAAACGGCAACAAGAAGCCGGTGATTGTGGTTAGTCAAAAGGATGAGGAGAAGCATTTCTTCCCTGAGGAGATATCGTCCATGATTCTCTCGAAGATGAAGGACATTGCAACAGCGTATCTTGGCACTGAAGCTAAGAATGCTGTTGTCACTGTTCCGGCTTATTTCAATAATGCGCAGCGTCAAGCTACTAAAGACGCTGGCACCATTGCTGGATTGAATGTCCTACGCATCATTAATGAACCAACAGCTGCTGCCATAGCGTATGGTCTTGACAAAAAGCTTACTAGCAGTGAAATTGAAACGAACAAGAATGTGTTAGTTTTCGACCTTGGTGGTGGTACATTTGATGTTTCCTTAGTCGCTATTGGAAAAGATTCATTCGAAGTGAAAGCCGTTAGTGGAGATGCTCACCTTGGTGGTGGGGATTTTGACAAAAGAATGGTAAACTATTTCATGGCCGAGTTTGAGAGGAAACACAATAAGAACATGAGTGATAATCCAAGAGCTCTAGGGAGGTTGCGTGCTGCTTGTGAGAGGGCGAAGAGGAACCTCTCCTCGGCCCCTGAGACATCTATTGACATCGATTGTCTTTTTGATGGTATTGATTTTTCGATGACCATAACTCGTGCACGATATGAGAAGCTGAATATGGATTTGTTTCAGAATTGTCTAGAACCCATTGACAAGTGCTTGAAGGACTCAAATATGGAAAAAAGAGAGGTGCATGAAATCGTCCTTGTCGGGGGATCAACTCGAATCCCAATAATTTGACAGTTGGTAAAAGACTTCTTCAATGGAAAGGAGCTCTGTCAAGGTATTAACCCAGACGAGGCTGTTGCATATGGCGCTGCCTGTCACGCGGCCGTATTATCTGGCACAATGGGTATCAAAAATCATGTACTCACTGATGTTACTCCTCTTTCTCTTGGCATTAAGCTTTACTCGGGTGATATGAAAGTTATAGTCCCTCGGAATACAGCTATACCTACAAAGATGAGTGCAATAGCTGTAACAACGTTTGATAACCAAACTTCTGTGTCATTCGAGGTTTTCGAGGGCGAGAAGCCCATAGCTGTTGATAACCACTACCTTGGAAAGTTTGTATTACGTGGAATTCCTCCAGCACCTAAGGGAGTTCCTAAGTTCGACAATGGTTTCGAGATAGATGCTGATGGAATTTTGACTGTGACGGCCGAGCAATCAGAGACAAAAAAGAAGAATCAGATCACAATAACGAATCACAGCGCGAGATTGCCTAAAAAGGAGATTGATAGGATGGTGAAAGAGGCAAAGAAGTATAAGGTTCACGACGAGGCGTTTAAGGAGGCGGCCGTGGCAAAGAACAAGTTGGAGAACTATGTGGATGAGGTTAAGAAGAAGGTTAGATTAAATGGGTGGAAAATCGACTCGAAGGAGAAGAGAAAGCTGGATGATGTTATTCAGCAAACAGAACACTGGCTTGACTGGAACAACATATTTGGTAAAGCTAGAATGTTTGAGCAAAAAATTCAAAGATTGGAGAAAATTTCTGAGCCTATTTTTAAAAGATGCGTAAAAGTGATAGTAAAATTGATACACAAATTGAAGTATTGGAGCTTGATTGATCTTTAATATGTTCTTCTTAGATAACATCTAAATTTTTTAATGGACAAAACTTATTAGTTTTTGTTTTGATTAATATAAAGCATGTTTCATAAACATGTTTTTAAGAACCATTGTAGGAACAACGAACGCATACAATAAAAACACAAAATACAACGTATGGTGAAAAGCTCTCAACATATCTAGAATAAGAAATCATAAATGCAAATCCAGTATAATATTTACTAGAATTACTGTACTTGCAAACCGAGGGAACCTAGCTAGTACCAAAGGGTTGCACACTTGCGCTCGTTATCCCAAACTTCCAAAAAATGGTTAAATTCTCGTTTTTGTTACCAAAAAAATCTCAATATGAGATCTTTAACGTGAGTATAAAACAACTTGAGATAAAATCGCTCATGAATTGTGGGTTTTAAAGGTTGTTTAGTTACCCCATATTTCACAGTGTAATGTACAAGTAATTTTGAGACATAAATGACACAAAATTAACGATCAAAGTAAAAGGTAAAACGATAAAAACATCGAGGAAAAAGTAGCACAAAGTAATATATAAGTAAAAAGGCGCGCAAGCATTAAATTAAAAACAAGTAGAGTTCAAATGCATCACGGGGCGGGTCGGGGGTTAGCGGCGTGGAAGCGGACAAAGAGTCAATAGTACAACCAAGCATGAATTACGAAGGATGGGGTAAAATACCATTCAAAACAACCATATACGTCGCAACTTAATCAACCTCATATACGTCTGTGACTCCGATCTTACGCATCTTCACCAAAACATCACCATAAACACGTTGAAGCTCATTCTTCTTCTCCTCAAACATAGATGCATCACCACAATGATCATTCCAATCCAACCATCCCCTTATTCGCTCGATTTCGTCTTCAACCGATTTCTTGTCCTCCTCATTGATTGTATCGTGACATCGTCTAATTATCGACCTTACCTTCTCTATGTAATTCTCTAAGGCGGTTTTAGCTTTCACCGCCATTTTAAACTCCTTGTCGTGAGACTTATACATCTCACCCTCTTTCGCCATTTTTTTGATATCATTCTTTGTTAGCCGTCCAGTGTGCTCGGTTAAAGTGATATGGCTCTTGTTTTTGGTGCCGAGCAATCTAGCGGACACGGTCAGAATACCATTAGCATCGATGTCGAAGCAGACATCGAAATTAGACGCACCTTTAGGTCCTGGTGGTATGTTACTCAGCTTGAACATGCCTAATTTGTTGTTGTCTTTAGAGAAGCGACTCTCGCCTTCATAGACAGGAAAATTCACTACTCTTTGGTTATCACATGATGTGTGTATATTCCCATACATCTGAGTAGGGATGGTTGTATTTCGAGGAACAAATACTTTCATGGATTTATCGTAAAGCTCAATACCAAGCGATAAAGGAGTAACGTCGACAAGACCGATATCCTTATCGTCGCCAAAACCTGCTAAGATTGCAGCATGAGAAGCGGCTCCAAAGGCAACCGCCTCATCGGGATTGATACTTCTACAAAGCTCTTTGCCATCAAAGTAATCTTGCAACATTTCTTGAATCTTCGGGATCCGGGTGGACCCTCCAACAAGGACTATATCATGCACATCGGTTTTCTCCATTTTTGCATCCTCTAAACATTTTTCCACAGGCTCTAAACATTTGTCAAACAAATCAGAATTCAGATCCTCAAACCGTGCTCTTGTTATCGTTGTACAGAAGTCTATCCCATCAAAGAGACAATCAATATCAATTCGTATCTCGGGTACAACGGAAAGGTTCCTTTTAGCTTTCTCGCATTCGGCTCTCAATCTTGCCAAAGCCCTAGGATTGTCATCCAATTTCTTCTTATGTTTTCTCTCGAACTCGACCATAAGTGAGCCTAGTAATCTTGTGTCAAAATCACTTCCACCCAGGTGAGTATCACCGCTCACAGCTTTAACCTCAAACTTACCCTTATGGATCGCCACTAAAGAGACATCAAACGTCCCACCACCAAGGTCAAACACCAAGATATTTCTTGTTGGGACATTGTTTCCTGTCAGCTTCTTGTTGAGACCATATGCAATGGCGGCAGCAGTGGGCTCATTAATAATTCGTAGAACATTGAGACCGGCAATTTCTCCAGCGTCTTTTGTCGCCTGACGTTGTGCATCGTTGAAATAAGCCGGAACAGTAATAACAGCATCCTCGATTTTCTCACCAACATAGGCTTCGACAATTTCTTTCATCTTCACTAGAATCATTGACGATATTTGTTCGGGAGGAAATAGTTTCTCTTCATCGTTATAGGTCACCACAATTACAGGGTTTTTAGCATCAGTAGTATCATTAGGGTCAGCAATGACTTTAAATGGCCAGTGCTTCATGTCATCTTGAACTATTGGGTCATTGAATTTCCTGCCAATTAGCCTTTTCGCATCTGTCATTCAAACAAAAGTTAATCATTATTGTATCAGAATTACTCGTGTAGATACGTGTTTTACTCAATCACATACTGTTGAGACCATTTCTAGATTAGATTAGTTGATGATGCTTTGAGACAAATTAATCTTATTGTTAATATAATGTGTGCCTCTTAAGTTTTAATCTTATAGCTATGGAAGCTCAACTAATTGTTCAAGGTTGCACAATAAGATCAAGAGATGAAGATTGTCATTGTTAGAGTCATAGTGTTGTATAAGAGATCATTAAACTCGATTCATGCTAAGTACTTCAAAACTGACAGTGACATGTCATTGTGGTTTCTGGCTCTTAAATATTTCGAAAATATTTAACTCTTGAAAATAGTTTTCCAAACTTTTGATCAACATTTTACATTGCTAAATATTCTGGTTTGATCTTTATAAATGAAAGAAAGCTTTGGTTGTCTTGGAGAAGAGGTAGCTTGCACAAAAAGACACTTGCCAAAAATGGGTTGTTTACTTTTTCTATATTTGGTCACTATCATTTATGCTCTTTCTTGTTGAAAAAACAACCCTTTTTTTGTCTAAGTGTGGCTGCCAAATTAAGGTGACTAGTAAGCTTGATTACTTGTGCAAGTAATTCATTTGGCTTGCATAAGGGGTCATGGTTTCTTGTGCCTTAATTGACCTTCTTGTTGTTCAAGCTTCATTTCTTTAATATTTTTAACACTTGTGTACTTCATTGTAGTGTGTTATTTTAATGTGTAGTATACTCTACTCTACATTATAAATACCGCACTTACTTCATTTGAACAAGTGTGCAACAACAAAATATTTTCAAGCTTAAAAGACTTTGAGTTTTATTGAGTAATTATCTTTGCAAAAATTATTTAACATTTCATACTTAATTGTTTTGCAAAATATTTTTCTTAAGTCTTTTACAAAGAGCTAGTTCGTTGCAACAAAGCATGTATTGTGTTCGATGATCTCGTGTTAGTACTTAATCGTTTTCTCCACCGTTCATTTTGTGAACATTTTGAGAAACACAAGTCTTGTAACAAACGAGTAGAACAAGTCTTAAGATAGAGTTATCTTGAGCAACTAGCAACTCGAAAGAGTTGGGGAAGTCTCTTGGCGGAGTAGCCTTGAGCAATAGCAACTCGAAAGAGTTGGGGAAGTCTCTTAGCGGAGTAGCTTTGAGCATAAGTCTTGGTGCGGAGTAGCATTGAGCAAATAGCAACCGGAGTAGGTTGGGGAGTTGTTTTATTATTCGGGGTCTTTGTTTGTATGAGTTTACGTCAAAGATGTTTAATAAGATAACGTTGGATGTAGGTCGCGGAGTAGTGACCGAACCAATTTAAAAAACATCCTTGAGTTTTGTCTATTTCGTTTTTAATATTTCCGCTGCACTCAGATTTCACTGTTGATTCCACTGTGACATTTACTGGCTGAATCGTTGTTGAATACTTCTAACTTTCTAGTTCTAAGTGTCAACTTCTCCTTTCTTCTAAGTAGTGTCTTAGTAATCATAGAGTTTTTAAAGAAGCTTTAATTAAGCTTAAAATTTTAAATAGACACCTAATTCACCCCCTCCCCCTCTTAGGTGATCTCGCCTTTGACTCTTCAATTGGTATCAGAGCCTTGTGCTCTTGATATTGGTTAATTACCAAAGAGTTGATACTATAGTCATGGACAGGAAACATACTAAGTACCCCATATTCGAAGGGGATAACTACTCATGGTGGAAACATCGTATGAAGCACTATGTCAAAAGCACAGATTATGAATGTTGGATCATAATTAAAAAAGGTCCCCTTGCTATAACGGTCACTAATGCCGATGGCACTAGTTCCGTAAAAAGTGAGGATAAGTATGTCGAGGCTGATTATCGTAAAGTCGAGAAAAATTCTAAAGCCATGTCCATTCTTCAATATGGCATCGGTGAATGTTAAGTGCTTATTTTACATATATTTAGTAGCTTATTTAAGCTTATTTTGACTCCCCTTGATATGATTTTAGGCTAGCTTTGCATGGTTTCGTCATATTTCGATATATACTACGCTTTGGTATGTTTCGTGTTTGTTTCAGGTCAAAACGAACCATCCTTGGAAAGGTATCCATTAGGAGTGTTGAGAAACGAGTTCTCGGACATTGGATTGAAGGACAAAGGCTTAGATGTCATGAGCATAAAGATTGAAGTATTTTATGAAGAAGAAAAGAAAAGAAGAACTCCCCCGGGCGGGGGAAGTTATGTACCCTGGCGGGGAAACTGATACTTGAAGCAAGAATTAGGCAGAAGTACTCCCCCGGGCGGGGGGAAATTATCCCCGGGCGGGGGGACTGCGAAAATCACTATTCGAGTTTTGGAAACTCCAATTTAGCTTAGTTTCCAAGTTCTAATAAAAGACCTATTATTAAAAACCCTTGAATACATAGTTTTTCATACATTGTTTTTATCTTATGCTTAGATTATTAACCCTAATTACAAGAACTCTCTAGATTAAGATTTAATTATTTCGCTCTTTGGATTATTGCAATTATATTTCGTTCTATTCAACATTCAGGTTCTTTAATTACAAGTTTTCTTTCATCTATTCTTTTAATTATGTCTTATATTGTTTTAATTATGAATTGTTTGTCTTCTTTTATTATGAGTGAGTAATTTCCAATCTAGGGTTCGTAGGATTGTTGTAGGGATGACAAGCATGAATTGAATTGTTAATTTTGATTACCTAATCGGTATCTCGGATTTAGATAAATATTTATATTGAATTGGGTTGTTGTTTTTGATTGAATGAATCTAGGAGCAAGTTAATTGTTCAATGGGAATTGATAAAGCTAAATCAATTTGTGGAAGCAAGGCGGTTAAGTTTAGAACATTAATCTTATCTTTGATTATTAGTTGTTCATGGGAGTGTCTAATTGATAATTAGGACTCAACTATCAACTTAATGCCTCTACTTGGTTTAATTTGCTTATGGAAGTAGGTAGGTTGATCAATATTAGGGAGTTTAATTGTCTCGGAAGAGTTGTTAATAGCAAATTAGATAGTGTCTAATCCGAGTAGTGATTTGGTAATTATTTATCCTTAGTAGAGCTTGTCGACCTATAACGAGACTACGGACCTTAGACCTTTTAGTTATTGATTAAAATCGTTGTTATTTGCTTATAAATTTAGTCTAGCTATTTCTCTATTATTGATTCCGCATGTGATCTATTATTTGACCCTGAAATTGAAGCCACTGCCAGAAGGCTTAACGCTGAAAGAAAGAGGAAGATAAAAGAGCTTGAACCCGATACTACTTCTGAGTCTCTTGTAGAAAGTGATATTCCTATCATCATGACTTCTATGCGAGAAGAAACGGCTCCGAAACCAACTTTCAACTCCAGTATCTCAAAGCCAAAGATTGATGCAAACAGTTTTGAGTTGAAAACTTCTTTGATCCATTTCGTTCAAACTGATCAGTTCAATGGCTCACCAACTGAAAATCCTAACGAGCACCTGAATAGATTCCTTGATAAAGCTGACATAAAGATTAATGGAGCTTCTGATGACGCTATCTGGCTGAGGTTATTCCCTTATTCTCTTCGAGGGAGTGCACGTGAATGGTTGAACAATTGTGATCCTGACTCGTTTGATACTTGGGATAAGCTTTCTACTGCTTTTCTGCAAAAATACTTTCCTCCTGGGAAGACTGCCAAGTTCAGAAACGACATTACATGGTTTGTACAACGTGAAGATGAGTCTCTCTATGAATCCTGGGAGAGATACAAGGAACTTCAACGACAATGTCCTCATCACGGGATCCCTTCATGTGTATTGATTTATACTTTTTACAATTCTCTAAAGCCAGAGTTGCAAATGAGTCTCAATGCATCTGCGGGGGGACGATTAGACGGGATTTCTTGGGTTAAGGCCAAGGCTCTTATAGAGGATCTAGCAATAAGCACTTATCATTGGGGGAGTGACCGCAGTGTTCGAGGGAGCAAGGCCACTGATGATTCTGTTAGTGTGATGCAAGCCAAACTTGATGACCTATCTCAACAAGTAGCTCATCTCAAGTTGAGTAATGGTTCTAGCTCTTCATTATCCATGTGTCAGCTTTGTGGGGTTAATGGGCATGATTCTTCTGAATGTGTGAATGCTTCAATGATGGAGCAAGTGAATGCTCTTAATGGGAAGCAACAATGGGACCCCAATTCAAATACTTACAATCCGGGGTGGGCTCATAATTCTAAGCTCTCATATGGAAACACAAGCAACATCCAGAATCCCCAACATCAGGTTAAGACTTATCAACAACCTCCTGGTTTCCAAGCACGACCATCTTATCAACATTTGCCCATGCAATCACATACTCAATACCAGCAACAACAGTTTCAACAACCTCAAGCTCCTCAAAAATCCAATGTGGAGTTGATGTTGGAGCAAGTTTTGTCTCAACAATCTCAATACATGCGAGACCAAAACCAGAAAAATGAAGAGTTTTCTACATCGATTTCTCAACTCAAATCCTCACATAAAATGGTAGAAACTCAACTTGCTCAAATAGCCCAACAAGTCAATCAATTGGTGAAACCTCGAGGACAATTTTCTGGGCAACCTGATCCAAATCCTAAAGCTCAGTGCAATGCTATCACTACGAGGGATGAGAAAGAGTTAGAGGTGTCAGCAGGGAAGGTTGTGAGAGAAGTACTGGAGGGGGAGAAAGCTAATAAGGAACAAACACATGCTAAGCCTCCAAAGAGTTCTAGTAACGGAGATACAAATGAAAGGGTTTATATACCGCTGGTCCCGTTTCCTCAACGTTTGGCCCAAGCAACACTTGAAAAACGGTATGGTAAGTTTTCTGAAATTCTCAAGAAACTCCAGGTTAACATGCCATTTCTTGATCTTCTTAGTGAAATGCCTTCATATGTCAAGTTGTTAAAACAACTCCTATCTAAGAAGAGGTCCCTTGAGTCTGTTAAAACAGTTTTATTAGCTGAAGATTGTTCATCTGTTCTGCTAAATAACTTACCACCCAAAATTGAGGATCCGGGTAGTTTCACTTTCCCTTGTATGATAAATGGAATTAAATTTGAGAGGGTCTTGTGTGATCTTGGTGCTAGTATAAATTTGATGCCTCTTTCCCTTTTTCATAAATTGGGATTTAAGGACCTTAAACCATCTAAGGTGTCGCTCCAAATGGCAGATACTACTATCCGAATCCCCAGTGGGGTAGTTGAGGATGTTTTGGTCAAGGTAAATAAGTTCACTTTTCCCGTGGATTTTCATGTTCTAGATATGGAAGAAAACAATGAAATACCCTTAATCTTAGGGAGACCATTTCTAGCCACAGGTAGGACATTGATAGACATGCAACAAGGTGAACTAGTTTTGAGAGTTAAGGATGAAAGTGTGACCTTCAAACTACTTGAGCCACAAGTCTCTTTCCCCATTTCTAATCCATGTCCTGCTATTGGTGCTACTAACAATGTTTGCGCTGAGATTGTTAAGCCATCAGTAGAACCCCCTGAAAGAAATTATATGGTTAAGGTAGCAAGATCAACATCTTTGAAGGATCAAAGTAAAGGCCTAGTGCATCCCACCGACACTAGTCAACATCATTCCAGAGGAGAAGTAATTTGGCGTGCCAAGGCGAAAGAGAAAGCAAGGTTAATCGATAATGGATGTGTACCACCAGATATTGCTTATCGCTCATCTAAGGGCAATTCAGGTTAATAATTTGCAAAAGCGTCAAGCTAATGACGTTAAAGAAGCGCTTCTTGGGAGGCAACCCAAGTTAGGTATGTATTTATTTTCGTTTTCTCATTTTTTTAAAAATAATAATGAAGGATCTGTTTAGCTCGTCCGGGCGCGGTTGACCATGCTGTCAGTCAAACCCCCCTACCCCCTTCTTTTGTTTATTGTCCCATGTTTTGAATTTCTTATGCATTGAGGACAATGCGTCGTTTAGGCTTGGGGGAGGATACACTTCATTATATATGTGTTGTAGTTATCTAGTTAATAGTTCATTCATCGCATTGCATTTCTTTTTAAAAAAAACAAAACCCAAAACAAAATAAAAAAATCTTAAAAATCCAAAAAATTTGATATCTTATTTCTAGTGGATTTGGCTTATGCTTAAACATTAATTATGTCTCATTCCATTTTGCTAACCTTTGAAGCTTGCTAATTGCATGTTTTAGGCCTTAGTTGTCTTTCTAAGACAACTCGAAAATACTGCTAGATGAGTCTTGACATCGTGACACCTCACGGGGCGCGAGATCCTTGACCACACCATGTATTAGGCATAACTACTTAAATTGAGAGGATGTAGAGCCTCCAAGACCGGCGTACCTGTATCCGGTCTCATTGTTAGGATTTGTGAGTAGTTTTCCTCCAGGATGCGCTTTACTTGAGTGTGGTGTATTCCCCCGTTCTCCTTGTGCATTCGATCATCTTGCTTTATGAGGCATGTTTCTTTTGTTATAATTTGAACTCCACATGGCCAAATAGACTTGTTTTATTACCCTTCGAATTAATCCTTTGCTTGTAGCCCGTCTGAGCCTTTCTAGCCTGATTTTCTTTGGTTGACCCACATTATATAGCTACATTCCAAAACCTCCGACCTTAGCCGGGTCAGTCGTGTGTAGTACTTTTGTGGTTATTTTGCTACTAAAGGTGGGTAAGGGTGTTTAATTGTCTAGTCTAATACGTCACTTGTTGATAGCATGGAGTTTATTCTTTGGACTTGTGTATCTTATTACTCTTATCTCATGTCGTGCCTCTCATGAAAATAAAAAGTTGATGAGAAAGAAAAAAATGTATATGAAAAAAAAAAGAATGAAAAAAGAAAAGAAAAGAAAAGAAAGACATGAATGAAGGAAGGAAAAAAGAGGGAATGACATGGAGACTTTTACGTATGATCAAGGAAGAGATAATCCTTTAAGTTGGGTTTTGGATTTATGTCCGGATTAGAGTTTGCTTTGTATTGTGATAAACAAATGGTGTCTAATGGGATTTAAATGAGAAGTAGTGATTTTCTAGCATATTTGTCACTTTCCTTATGTTACAAGGTATAAGATCATTTCACCATTGTGTTTTAGCTCTTTCTGGATTGTCTTACATTGTTTAGTTAGTGTTGAAAGGTTGATGATATTGGATATTCATTTGGTAAGTACAAATACGCGACTACCGGCTTTTAACTCCACATTATCCAAATATGTTGCCACTTTCTACCCTTCAACCTAAGTCTCGTTGCAACCCTTTACCTCGCTTGTTTGACTTGAATGCATGAAAATTGGAGGGGTATTCCACTCTTTATTGTGGGTGTAGTGCCATTTTTGCACATTTTCCAGCAGGTTGAATAGGTGAGTGCCACAATAAAAATTGCCTTGTTCTATGTGTGATGAGTGAAATCTTGTGAGCGCCTAGTACATGGTATTGCACGGTTTAAGGATTGAGCATGGAGTGGGGTGTTGCACCGTCTTATGATCATTAATTATGTTTGTGTTTTCACTACTCCCTTTGGTTTATCAAGGGAAGAGGCCTTTACATGTATGATGCTAGTTTCGTGTAGGGTGATGCTTTTGGTATTGAGTTGTTTAGCCATTTCACTATCTTGTCCTCCTATGTATTGATTGTTTGCTGAGTATTTGCTTGAGGACAAGCAAGGTTTCGGCTTGGGGGAATTTGTTAAGTGCTTATTTTACATACATTTAGTAGCTTATTTAAGCTTATTTTGACTCCCCTTGATATGATTTTAGGCTAGCTTTGCATGGTTTCGTCATATTTCGATATATACTACGCTTTGGTATGTTTCGTGTTTGTTTCAGGTCAAAACGAACCATCCTTGGAAAGGTATCCATTAGGAGTGTTGAGAAACGAGTTCTCGGACATTGGATTGAAGGACAAAGGCTTAGATGTCATGAGCATAAAGATTGAAGTATTTTATGAAGAAGAAAAGAAAAGAAGAACTCCCCCGGGCGGGGGAAGTTATGTACCCGGGCGGGGAAACTGATACTTGAAGCAAGAATTGGGCAGAAGTACTCCCCCGGACGGGGGGAAATTATCCCCGGGCGGGGGGACTGCGAAAATCACTATTCGAGTTTTGAAAACTCCAATTTAGCTTAGTTTCCAAGTTCTAATAAAAGACCTATTATTAAAAACCCTTGAATACATAGTTTTTCATACATTGTTTTTATCTTATGCTTAGATTATTAACCCTAATTACAAGAACTCTCTAGATTAAGATTTAATTATTTCGCTCTTTGGATTATTGCAATTATATTTCGTTCTATTCAACATTCAGGTTCTTTAATTACAAGTTTTCTTTCATCTATTCTTTTAATTATGTCTTATATTGTTTTAATTATGAATTGTTTGTCTTCTTTTATTATGAGTGAGTAATTTCCAATCTAGGGTTCGTAGGATTGTTGTAGGGATGACAAGCATGAATTGAATTGTTAATTTTGATTACCTAATCGGTATCTCGGATTTAGATAAATATTTATATTGAATTGGGTTGTTGTTTTTGATTGAATGAATCTAGGAGCAAGTTAATTGTTCAATGGGAATTGAGAATTGTTTTGTGACGAGATTTATCCGCCAAGTTCATCATCTAATAATAGGTTAAAGCTAAATCAATTTGTGGAAGCAAGGCGGTTAAGTTTAGAACATTAATCTTATCTTTGATTATTAGTTGTTCATGGGAGTGTCTAATTGATAATTAGGACTCAACTATCAACTTAATGCCTCTACTTGGTTTAATTTGCTTATGGAAGTAGGTAGGTTGATCAATATTAGAGAGTTTATTTGTCTCGGAAGAGTTGTTAATAGCAAATTAGATAGTGTCTAATCCGAGTAGTGATTTGGTAATTATTTATCCTTAGTAGAGCTTGTCGACCTATAACGAGACTACGGACCTTAGACCTTTTAGTTATTGATTAAAATCGTTGTTATTTGCTTATAAATTTAGTCTAGCTATTTCTCTATTATTGATTCCTCGTAACTAAAGTATAATCTAATTCGACTAGTACTTAACTTTACTTCCCTGAGATCGACTCGTAAGCATCTACAATTGACCCGTACGCTTGCGGTATTTTTAACTGAACAGTGAACAAGAGATTAACCGGATTTCCGGATGTACATCGGCAAAAGAAATTTGGGACACCTTAAGCCTTGCTTATGAGGGAACGTCTCAAGTTAAGAAGCATCGTATTGACCTTCTCATGCAACAATATGAGATGTTCAATATGGAGCGTGACGAGTCAATTAATAGTCTTTCTTCACGTTTTTCTAGTATTGTTAATGAACTTAAGAGTCTTGGTCGTAATTTCAAATCCGAGGACATAGTCCGAAAGATCCTTCGTAGCCTATGTGATAAATGGCAACCGAAGGTGACGGCTATAGAGGAGGCTAAAGATCTATCCAAATTGAACCTCAATGAACTAATGGGCTCACTCATGGCTCATGAGTTAACTCTCATGAAGCGTTCGGGTGAATGCTCTAAAGCTAGAGGTCTCGCACTCAAATCAACCTCAAGTGATGAGGAAAATGATGGAGACGATGAGCAGGCCATGTACTCTCGTAATATGGCGGATATGATCAATAGTCCTGTTCCTAAAAAGTTCAACAATTTTAGAACGAAATCTTTTCAAAAGAAGAGATCATTTTCATCCGTTGTTTGTTTCAAATGTGGTGAGAAAGGTCATCTTATCAAAGATTGTCCTAAATGGAATGAATTCAAATCCAAGGATAAACTTGATTTTGCAAAGAAAGAATACAAATACAAAGTCATGTTTGCAATCTGGGGTATGTCTGATTCCGAGGAAGAAGAGTCTTCCGGGGAAGAATTGGATGCCAAAGTTTGCATGACAACTCGTTTAAAACTTGATGTTCCCGAGTCTTCAAAGAGAGTGTCCGCAAAATGTCTCATGGCACATTCCGATGATTCTGACCATGATTCCGATGATGAGGTAAATAATCTCAAGACAAAGGTTAGATCATTTTCCAAAGAAAAGGTATGTTTGATGCTCGATGATCTACTTGACAAATGTCGTGAAAAGAATGAAAAACTTGACGCTATGCAAACTCAAATTGAGGACATAGCTGAAGAAAATGTTTGTCTAAAAGAGTGTCTAGATGAATTAGAGCAGAGTAACATCATACCTTCTCTTAAAAAGGAAGTCAAGAGATTAAAGAAAGAAAATTCGAGTCTTGTAAGAGGTAAATCTGTCTAATGTCACAGTGCATTCCACTGTGACATCTTCTGTTAAAACTGAAAATGAGTCATTAATCCGACAAGTTGATAACTTAATCAATGAACGTGACTCACTCTTAAAGAACCTCACCTCATGTCAGAATCATGTTAAGAGTCTTGAAGAAGTCTATGAAATGTTGGTTGATGAGAATAATCATGCTAAAGCTGCTTTTGACAAAGTAGGACATCTAAATCTTGACCTTCTTGCTAAAGTTGAAAACTTGAATAAAGAGTTAGTGGTTGCAAAAGAGTTTTACAAGAAATGGGAAGGAAGCCAAACTGTTTTAGACTTTCTTACAAGTCAATCTAAAAATGCTGAAAAGAAAGTTGGACTCGGTTTCAAGCACAACAACGTTCATTGTTGCGTTCGAAACCAAGACCCAAGCAAAACCGATTTTAGAAGAAGAAAGTACGCTGGCCTTCCCGAGTATATAATTTGCAATTATTGTGGCAAGACCGGTCATGTGTTTAATGGTTGTGCTAAGAGATGGAATGACATTAATAAGAACATCAAAGTGGTTAAAAAGATGTGGATCCGAAAAGACTTGATTAATGATGTGATTCACAAAAAGGGGCCCAAATTCATTTGGGTTCCTAAACTAAAAGTTTGATTTCTTATAGGCATTAGTGAGAGGCAGCAACTATTGGTACTTGGATAGTGGATGTTCTCGTCATATGACGGGAAGTGAAAGCAAATTTCTCTCACTACAAGCCTACAAAGGTGGCACCGTGACTTTTGGCAATAATAAGAAAGGTGAAATTGTTGCAATCGGGAAGGTTGGTAAGTCATCGTCACATTGTGTCGACAAAGTATTGCTTGTCAAAGGTTTGAAGCATAATCTTCTTAGCATATCTCAATTGTGCGATAATGGTAATATTGTTGAGTTTTATGCTAGTGAATGTCGTGTACTAGATGGAAATACAAGAGAAGATATTTTGGAAGGAAAACGTGTTAGAGACGTTTACTTGACTAATCTTTGTGCCTTGCCAAGTCAAACATTATCTTGTATGAGCGCTTTAAAGAACGACTCATGGCTTTGGCATAAAAGATTAGGACATGTAAACGCTAGAACATTGAACACCCTTAGAAAACTCGATCTAGTAAATGACATTCCTAACATGAAATTCGACCTTAATAAATTGTGTGAAGATTGTGCTAAAGGAAAACAAGTTCGATCCTCCTTTAAATCCAAAAAGTTTGTTAGTACTTCAAAACCTATTGAACTTCTTCATATTGATTTGTGTGGTCCTATGCGAATAAGAAGTAGAGGTGGTAGTCGTTTCTTGTGTGTGATTGTCGATGATTATTCACGATTCGTTTGGCTTCTTTACTTGAGTTCTAAAGATGAAGCATTTGATGAATTTTTAATTTTGTTGAAAAAGGTCCAAAACAAATTTGATTTAAAGCTCATTTCATTGAGATCCGACCATGGAACCGAATTTGAAAATTTGTCATTTGATACTTATTGTGATGAGCACGGTATTAGCCATAACTTTTCCGCGCGTGCTACACCTTTAAC
Organism: Heliosperma pusillum; assembly: GCA_022085475.1. NCBI lineage: Eukaryota > Viridiplantae > Streptophyta > Magnoliopsida > Caryophyllales > Caryophyllaceae > Heliosperma > Heliosperma pusillum. Next base: position 215,678 of record JAIUZE010000361.1, read on the forward strand.
AAAATGGGGTTGTGGAGCGCATGAACCGCACTCTTGAAAATATGACTAGGACTATGCTCATTAGTAGTAAAGTGCCAAAGAATTTTTGGGCCGAAGCCGTCAACACATCATGCCACATTTATAACCGTGTTATGATCCGAAAAATGTTTAATAAAACTCCCTACGAATTACTTAAAGGAAGAAAGCCTAATTTGTCCTATTTGAAATGCTTTGGAAGCAAATGCTTTGTTCACAACAATGGAAAGGACAATTTGGGTAAATTTGATGCTCGTAGTGATGAGGCCATATTTGTTGGTTATTCGGATCGTAGTAAGGCTTATAAAGTGTACAATAAACGAACTATGAAAATGGAAGAAAGTGTACATGTCATTTTTGATGAGTCAAATCTTTTTCATTCTAATGAACAGGAAGAGGATGATGAAGATGAGGACTTTGAGCTTGGAATGATTCGACATGACATGGATGAAGTACATAACGAGGAAGAGACCATTTCACAGTTGAATCCACTGTTAAATGGTGAGACGGGTCAAAATTTAGGGGGAATGAATCCACTTTCTGACCAAAATGAGGCTAGTACATCCCGGGGGGAATGGGGAACCACATGAAATAAATGAAAAACCAGAAACGAACCCCCCATTAAAACTCGCCAAATGAACCAGATGTCACTGTGGAACCCACTGTGACATCAGAACCCGAAAATGCCTCAAGCTCACAAATCGTACCTAGAAAGTGGAAGCACCAATCATCTCACCCCTTCTCAAACTTAACTAGTGACCTGAACCCGGGAGGAAAGACAAGAGCATCCCTCAATTATTTCTTTGCATTTCATGCGCTCCTCTCACAAACCGAACCGACAAATATCACCATGGCCCTTGAAGATGCAAATTGGGTGATAGAGATGCAAGAGGAACTTAATCAATTCAAGAGGAACAAGATTTATGTCGATGACATTATTTTTGGTGCTACTAATGAACTTCTTTATTTGTACTTTTCGAAACTAATGAAATCTGAGTTTGAAATGAGTATGATAGGAGAGCTTGACTTCTTCCTTGGGCTACAAATCAAGCAAACTCAAGATGGTGTGATGATTCATCAACAAAAGTACATAAAGGAGATGCTAAGGTATTCGGATGCGGATTACGCCGAAAGTGAGTATGTTAGTGCCGCATTGTGTTGCGCGCAAATTCTATGGGTTCGACAACAATTGAAAGATTTTGGTATTGTATGTATTCGATTCCACTCCTATTTTATGTGATAATACAAGTGCCTATAACATTTCTAAGAACCCGATACAACACTCGAGGACTAAACACATTGACATAAGACATCACTTTTTACGTGATCATGTGGAAAAAAAGTCAAATCCGTCTTAACTTTTGTAGAACCGAAAATCAAATTGCCGATATTTTTACAAAACCGCTTGAAAGAGAACAATTCGTAAAACTTCGGTTGGAAATTGGTTTGTTGGATTGCGCATAATTCTATGAGTAGACGATTTGCCTCAATGATTGATTAGAGTGGTTGATACATTTAAATGTGTACATATTTGATTAAGTGTGTTTTATTAACCATGTTTGAATGTTAATTAACAAGTATTATCCTTTGTGTAATAATGTGACATGCATAGAGCCAACAAAACAACTCACCAAAATATCACATCACCTTTCCTCCTTCTTCATGCCTTAACCATCCCACATATAACCTCCCTCATACCTTCCATAACACTTACCTTTCTACTTGAAATAATGCCTCCCAAGAAAGCCTAACTCAAAACCGTCAAACAAATTCGGGATTCGTTCAAACCAAAGCCCACGACTCCCTCTACATGTTGGTTGTGGTGCGATTATCAATGAAGTTGTAGAGAACATTGAGTAAGAAATGGAGGAAAATGAAAAAGTGTTTTGGAGATGAAGAAAACGAAGAGGAAAATGAGAAGGGAACTGAAATAGTAACCGAAAAAGGAGATTGCTAAGGAAAAAGAAGTTGAATTTGAAAAAAAAAAAAAAGGTGATGAAGAGGAAATGATTGAAAAAGATTGAGAAAAAGAAAAGGAAATGGAAAAACCGAGTTGAATGAGGAACAAATCAAGGAGTTGAATGATCTTTTTGATGATGAAGATTTGTTCAATGATGGTGAGAAAACCGAATCGAAAGCAAAACCCGTCAAAAGAGAAGTGTGAGGTTGGGAAAAGCAAAGAGGTAGTGGAAGTTCGGATGGAAACTACGTAGTTGAAGACTATTCTTACCGATCTTACCAAAGCCGGGAAAAACCGATAATGGATATGATGATGAGGACGATGACACGTCCTAGACCTCTCGGTCCTACTCTCTTCTTAACCTATCCTTTTGCCTAACCAAGCCTTATATTATTTTGCTCATGGCTATATGTTTGTTATATTGTTGCATGAACTTGGTAGTATTTGTTTAATTTTCTTGAACTATGTGGTTTGTAAACTGACTTTGTCAATTTGTTGCATTAGAATGTTATTCTTCCTACTTGATGATGTCAAGAGGGGGAAGTTGTTAAAATTGTGTGCATGTGTGATCCAATAACTCTTATGCTTGCGTTCACCGTAAATATGTTAGCTTAGCGATTTGAAATTCTACTTCAGTTAGTATAGACTTGACCAAAGTACCTTGACCATGTATGCGTCTTATCTTGATCATGTTTTGACTTGTGCTATGTTTAGACTTGTGAACCTTGACCATGAATTGAGGGGGAAGAACACATTCAATTTTATTTGTCTTGCCATCATCAAAGGGGGAAATTGTTGAGACCATTTCTAGATTAGATTGGTTGATGATGCCTTAAGACAAATTAATCTTATTGTTAATATAATGTGTGCCTCTTAAGTTTTAATCTTATAGCTATGGAAGCTCAGCTAATTGTTCAAGGTTGCACAAGAAGATCAAGAGACGAAGATTGTCATTGTTAGAGTCATAGTGTTGTATAAGAGATCATTAAACTCGATTCATGCTAAGTACTTCAAAACTGACAGTGACATGTCACTGTGGTTTCTGGCTCTTAAATATTTCGAAAATATTTAACTCTTGAAAATAGTTTTCCAAACTTTTGATCAACATTTTACATTGCTAAATATTCTGGTTTGATCTTTATAAATGAAAGAAAGCTTTGGTTGTCTTGGAGAAGAGGTAGCTTGCACAAAAAGACACTTGCCAAAAATGGGTTGTTTACTTTTTCTGTATTTGGTCACTATCATTTATGGTCTTTCTTGTTGAAAAAACAACCCTTTTTTTGTCTAAGTGTGGCTGCCAAATTAATGTGACTAGTAAGCTTGATTACTTGTGCAAGTAATTCATTTGGCTTGCATAAGGGGTCATGGTTTCTTGTGCCTTAATTGACCTTCTTGTTGTTCAAGCTTCATTTCTTTAATATTTTTAACACTTGTGTACTTCATTGTAGTGTGTTATTTTAATGTGTAGTATACTCTACTCTACATTATAAATACCGCACTTACTTCATTTGAACAAGTGTGCAACAACAAAATATTTTCAAGCTTAAAAGACTTTGAGTTTTATTGAGTAATTATCTTTGCAAAAATTATTTAACATTTCATACTTAATTGTTTTGCAAAATATTTTTCTTAAGTCTTTTACAAAGAGCTAGTTCGTTGCAACAAAGCATGCATTGTGTTCGATGATCTCGTGTTAGTACTTAATCGTTTTCTCCACCGTTCATTTTGTGAACATTTTGAGAAACACAAGTCTTGTAACAAACGAGTAGAACAAGTCTTAAGATAGAGTTATCTTGAGCAACTAGCAACTCGAAAGAGTTGGGGAAGTCTCTTGGCGGAGTAGTCTTGAGCAATATCAACTCGAAAGAGTTGGGAAAGTCTCTTAGCGGAGTAGCTTTGAGCATAAGTCTTGGTGCGGAGTAGCATTGAGCAAATAGCAACCGGAGTAGGTTGGGGAGTTGTTTTATTATTCGGGGTCTTTGTTTGTATGAGTTTACGTCAAAGATGTTTAATAAGATAACGTTGGATGTAGGTCGCGGAGTAGTGACCGAACCAATTTAAAAAACATCCTTGAGTTTTGTCTATTTCGTTTTTAATATTTCCGCTGCACTCAGATTTCACTGTTGATTCCACTGTGACATTTACTGGCTGAATCGTTGTTGAATACTTCTAACTTTCTAGTTCTAAGTGTCAACTTCTCCTTTCTTCTAAGTAGTGTCTTAGTAATCATAGAGTTTTTAAAGAAGCTTTAATTAAGCTTAAAATTTTAAATAGACACCTAATTCACCCCCTCCCCCTCTTAGGTGATCTCGCCTTTGACTCTTCACATACATTTTTTCATAAAATTTACATAACTTCCCTCCCTCCCTAATTATATAACGCCATCCTCAAGTAGGCCCTCTCAAGTCTCACCAGTCATCTATCCGGCCCCCACCCTCAATCAACCACCACCCAACTAATCTCACTCGTCGGAGACATCCCATAACCCGCTGAATCGTCTGACGAAGGTGGTGGTGGTAGTGTTCGTTAGAGAAATTAATTTTAGATTTTATACAAAATCAATAATGAAGCCATAAATAACACGTCAAATGACAAAGAAACGAGCTTTGGCGGATGATAAATACAAATCACTTGAAAATGGTGATAAACTACAATCATTGCCATTGAAGACATCGACATCGACGCTATTGAGCTTGTTCTCTTTCAAGTTCCAGAATGCTATGTTTACATTGTAATTTGCTTTTTTTTTTTCTCCATTTATCTATTTCATTAGTTAATTGTTCTAGTTGGAGTTGAGTTGAAGTATGATTAGAACCTACTTTGTATTATGAGTTTTTTTAGTAGAAATTTTAGCATTTTAAAGGAAGGAAATGAAGAAAAAAGGGTAAGGGTAAAATCGTAAAAAAAAACGTATGTGAAAGAGTAACACGCGCCAAAGTTGTAACGAAATTAGGCCATATAAGCTTCATTTGTAAGTTTGTAACACCACCTTAAATTTCACCGAATTTGAAATTCAACACCAATTGATAAATTTTAACCAAATTATTGTCATAATATCGTTTTATAATCCAATTTATCGTATCCAAAATATTATTGTTTATGAATTTTGAGTTTTTATACTTATATTAAATTTTGAGAATTATTTGTTTTGAGTTTTATAGTATTTAGATAATTTTATTATAAATACATGAATAATACTACATAAATTTTAAACAATTTACTACAGATTTATGTAAAAGTGCTGTACAATGAATAATAAATTATGTTGATACTCATAAAATTAGAATTAGTAACCTTTAATATTTAATAAAATTGTGTAATACTAACATAAAATAATTTTATATTTTAAGTCTTCTGAAATTTTAAAAAATGGGGTTGAATTTCACCAATAACTTAAGAGACTTAATTGTTACACATGAAACTTACAGTCATTTCACAATTGCTAAAAGTTATGGGGTTCAATTAAGACTTTCGCGAAACGCGTATATATGTGAAAAAAGCACACCCCTTATTTTAGTTGTTGCACAATATCTGATTAAGGTTTCATAATAATCCGCCTGATTTAATTTTTTTTGTTTGAGCTTTTTTATTCTATATTATTCTTCGAAAGTACGAGTATTTTATAATTTCTTGAAATCGCACTTAGCATTTTTATACTCTCTTTGATTCTAACTAACTCTCTCCATTTCCCTTTTTCTATAATAAATAAGAAAGTGAATTTTGATCATGCAAAATACACTAACCCCTCATGAAATTGAATTTGAACCCTACAAAACACACCCTCGCATGCAAAAAAAGGAAATAGAAAAGTTTAACTGAATTGACGAAAAAGCAAATAGGAAAGTTTATCCAAAATTAAATGGAGTATGTCATAATATTCTGAATTTGAACTCTGGAATTTATCATCCCTTAATTTACATTTTAGTTTGTGTGTTACTTTCTTTACATTTTTTCTTATTCTTTCACTCGTCTGCTATAACGATTATGAAGATTATAATTGTGGTGCGTAAAACGGTATCTACTGCCCCCCTCCTCCAAATCGTTAGTCTTTTCATTTCACAAATGATTGGAACAAAAGGGTAATAATGTATGCGAAAACATAATCCATTCCATAAGAACTCGATTATTAGTATTTTCATATCCCATCAATTGTGAGGAAACCTGTGTATGCGCCTTAATTAGAAGAGTTATAATCCGGAGAGGGATCCTCTTTTTAACACCCTCGTAAGGATCTCTGTATATATATCTCATTCTGTGTCTCCTTTCATCCACGCACATTTTGACACATCACTCGTAACAAATAAAGAAAATATATACTAATAAATATGCTAATGTGTCTATATGTCAAAATATGTATAGAGTGGATAACAGAGTGAGACAACCAAATGGGATAAATGATCCTCCCTGTACACCCAAGTACTAATTTAGGCACGCTTTTGCAACAATTGTTTACCAAAAAACCAGTATTAGACTATACATTCTTGGGTTAATAATTATCGGGTCACTTCGTAGTTACGTTAAATAACTTACTAAAAATAACATTCCGTCATAGACCTAACAAATGGGTGATTCAGGTTTAGGTTTGGGTCGGTCACTCCAGGCCCTTCGTATTGGGGTTAAAAGTTATCATATCACTTTTGGGTAGAGCTGTCAAAACTTGACCCGACCCGAAACACCGACCCGTCCGACCCTGTATTTTATGGTCAAGAACCCGTAAATCTTAACCCGCGACCCGAAGTGACCCGTTATTTTTAGGGTTGAACCCGACCCGACCCGTTCGACCCGATGGGCCAAAGATAAATGAAGAATATTATTATAATATTAATATTTTAATATTATATTTGAAATAATAAATTAAAAAATAATTATTTTAAAATTTTAATTAAAAATATTAATTTAAATATTAATTTTATATAACTTATAGGATTAAATAATAAAATAATTTTAATTCATAAAGTTCTATATATAAGTGCGTTTAGTAATGAATATAAATATATTATTAATATTAAATATTATTTAATTTTAAAAAGTACTTCCTCCAATTATCTAAAATCTTCCACATTTCCTAAAACGGCAAATTCACAAAGATCTTCCACTTTCCTTATTTGTCTATCATTAGTGGTTATAATAACTTGTGACCCCACATTCTCTCTCCTACTTTCATTTACATCCACATATTACTCTTCCACTAAATTTTTGTCAAAAACAAATGTGGAATATCATATAGAATAGGAGGGAGTATGATTTTGCGACTAAAAAATGATAAAATAAAAGTCGTCCTACACTTTTTTCTGACCCGTATTCGGATCCTAACCCGACCCAAGACCCGTATGACCCGACCCGTATTCAGACCCGACCCGCCCGACCTGTCCCGTATTCTTACCCGACCCGACCCGCCCAACCCGTTTAGCAGGTCTACCTTACGGTCTCGTCATCTTTTGGTCGGGTTACTCTAGGTCGGGCCATTTTAGGTCAATATTTTGCTTAATATAAGTCTTCGGATCATTTCGGGTCGTTTGGGTCACTTCAAGTCGGGTCATTTTGGGTCGGGTCATGTTTTTCGGGTCAGCCTCATAGAGTCGGGTCGGGTTTGCCCGGTTTAATTGATCATTATATGTTGACCAAACTTCGCGAGTATTAAACTATAGTTAGAGTTGGACAAGGCCGGAGAATACGAGAATAACGAAAGAAAATAAACATCAAACAACCACCATTATTTTTGTATATATCAAATGGAATAATAATTATACGAAAACAGTAAAAAAAAAGAAAACACCGGAGAACGAACCAAAGATAGTGTTGGTAGGATTCATGGCGACCTGGTTCTTAGCAGCTTCACCAATAAGGCGATGAGTTTGGTTGAAAGCGACCCAAGATGGTGTCGTATGGTTACCCAACGTGTCTGCGATGATCTCTACTTGACCGTGATACCAAATCCCGACACATGAGTAGGTGGTACCAAGATCGATTCCTATTCCAAGTTGCTTTCTGTCTCGAATTGCAGGCAGGTTCTTCTTCGAGCTCTCGCCTCTCTTCAACAAAGTTGAGAGAAACGAACTCATCTTCTTCAACTCTAGTTTCGTAATAGTTTTTTGTTTTTTTCGTCTAATAAATATACTCCAATAATCCGTACAATAATTTTTCAACGTAATTTCGAGTACCTGGTCTCCCGCAATTTGCAACAAGCCAACAATATAGAATGAAGATGTGACTCATGGGAGTTGTAGGCATGAAAATTACCGGACGGCAATTATTATTGTGATCGATACCTTAATTTTTATTATCGCAGCTTGTTGATTTTAGCATCTTTGATCCGTTCTCACTGAAATGATTCGGACTAACGAAAATGACTTAATCTAATGGTTAAGAAAGTTGTATTATGGACAATAAGTCAATAAGTCTCAGGTTCGAATTTGCTTTAGTCCATTATAATGCGATTAAGTGCGCGCTTCGTTATGAAAAAACAATATTAAATGATTCAAACTTTGGACCTACACTTTATGTCGGGTAGCAATTTAAGTCTCAAATTGAAACAAAAATAAATCAGCAATTCTCTTTTAGGACCGTCCTATAGCATACGATTGAATCAAAAGGAGAAAAACATATTTAAATATGTAACTTAATGATCAAAATAAAATATTATATTATCAAAATAAATATATTTAATAAATATATAAGTTATCAAAATAAAATATAGGGTATATTATCAAAATAAACTATTTTCTTACAAGTTAATTTATATAATTTAATTGAGCTTTGTGTTATTGGACTCGTCTTTTTCTAAAATTGATCCTGACCTATTGGAACAATTTGTGAAAAAAAATACATGCTTTTTTGTAAGAAATTTATCACTCCATTAGTATTATGACTTTTGCAAGAATCCCAAAAATAAATATGTGTTGACGGAATAGCGAAGACGAGTCCTAACAAGTGATATTAGATTATAGTTCAGCTAAGTCAAATGTGACAGGATCTTCGGTGTAGAAGGGAAGAGGCTATTCAACTTGATAAGCTAAATTAACTAGTTTTAAGTCTGTGCAAATAAGCCCGTGCAGAATGTAAACAATTGGATGTAATTGTATATTGCATTGATAATCAATATGATACAAAAGAGTAGTATTTATACAAACTATGTTTCCTTGTTATGCTAGGATACAATCTAGGAAATCTAATATGTAACAATATATGGTAAGCTAAATATTAACATAACTAATTTAAGGTATAAACAATATAATGAAAAGATATTAAGAAATATCTTTAACACGCTCCCGCAAGATGGACGAGTTGAAGGCGAGACCAATCTTGGAGAGCAAGAACCGATGACGAGACCGGAGTAATGGTTTAGTAAGAACATCAGCAAGTTGATCATCACCCGAAATGTGTTGGACGCGAAGCGAACCTTGTTGAACCCGCTCACGAACAAAATGAAAAGCAAGAGCCAAGTGTTTCATACGGGAATGAAAAACGGGATTGGCAGAGTAATGAGTAGCACTTAAATTATCGCAATAAATAACTGGAGAACCAGAAGGAAGAACCCGAAGCTCAGTAAGGAGAGATTGGAGCCAAGTGAGCTCAGAAGTAGTGTCGGCAATAGCACGAAATTCAGCTTCAGTGGAGGAACGAGCAAGAGCTCGTTGTTTCTTGGACGCCCAAGACAACGGATTATGACCGAGGTATGTTATGTAGCCGGAAGTGGAGACAAAAGAATCCTTGTCACCCGCCCAATCCGCATCACAAAAGGCATGAAGACGATGAGGCGAGGAACTAAACAGTTGAAGACCAACATTACATGTACCATTAAGGTACCGGAGTACACGTTTGAGGGCAGCCCAATGAAGGTCCGTGGGATTGGTCATATATTGAGACAGTTTGTTGACACTAAAGGCGATGTCGGGACGAGTGAAAGACAAGTATTGAAGGGAGCCAAGGATGGCTCGATAGTCGGTTGGGTTAGTAATGGGGGAGCCACCATCACGGGTTAGGGGTGGAGATGGTGTCATGGGTGTGGGAAAAGGTTTAGCATCAAGCATATGAAATTTTTCTAGGATATCATAGATATATTTGGATTGGGTAAGTAGTAAACCATGAGGGTTGGGTGTGACTTCGACTCCTAAAAAGTAGGAAAGGTTACCGAGATCTTTGAGTGAAAATTTTGAGGAAAGTGACGTAATAAACGCGTTAACATGGGTAATGTCGGGTCCAGTAATAATAATATCATCCACATAAACGAGAAGATATAGGGTGCAATTTTTGGAGTGTAGGTAAAAAAGCGATGGGTCGGCCAAGGAGCTAGTGAAGCCCGAGGCAATGAGAAAATTTTTGAGTGTAGTGTACCAAGCTCGGGGAGCTTGTTTGAGACCGTAAATGGCTTTGGTGAGTTTGCAGACATAATTGGGTTTGTCGGGATGAATGAACCCCGGTGCTTGTGACATATAAACATCGTCGGTTAAGGTGCCTTGAAGGAAGGCATTATTGACATCCAATTGGCGTAGGCGCCACCCATGTGCAAGAGCAAGAGAAAGAATAGTACGTACCGTGGCTGGTTTGACAACCGGGCTGAATGTGTCCGAGTAGTCAATACCAGGTCGTTGAAGAAATCCTTTGGCGACGAGACGAGCTTTGTATTTTTCAATTGTGTTGTCGGGTTTGTATTTAATGCGAAATATCCATTTACATCCAATTATATTCATGGTGGGTTGGGGAGGAACAAGTGTCCAGGTGGTATTGTGTTGGAGAGCATCAAACTCAAGTTGCATAGCATCCCGCCATAGAGGGTCAATCAAAGCTTGTTTGACAGTTTTGGGTAGGCGAGAAGGGGAAGTAACAGTGGCCAAGGTGGCATATTTGGGGTTGGGAACACGAATGTTATGGGAGAGACGGGTTACATGGGGATGAGAGGGCGGTGGGGGAGGAGGAGGAGGAGGGGGAGGAGGTGGGGTAGTTGCAGTGGGGGACTGTGCAGGGGAGGAGGCAGGGGAGTGAGCAGGGGAATGTGCAGGGGAATGGGCAGGGGAAGGAGGGGGAGACAGGTTACGGGGTGAGGTAGGGGGTGAGGGCGAAGGAGGAGCAGGGGCAGGGGGAGGTGGCAGAGCAGGGGAGGAGGTGGGGACGAGGGTGGATGACCAGTCACGGGCGGAGAGTGGGGGTGGGGTAGTGGAGGTGGTTGTGAGTCGTGGGTAGGGAAAGGTAGACTCAATGAATTTGACATGTCGGGAAACGTAGATTTTAGAGGTATTGGGTTCAAGACAATAGTAAGCACTTTGCGTTGGAGAATATCCGACGAAGATGCATGGGGTGGAACGCGGTTCCAATTTGTGGTGAGTATAGGGATGGAGCCAAGGGTAGCATAGGCAACCAAAACATCGGAGTTTGGAGTAGTTGGGATTGAACCCAAAAAGTCGAGAAAACGGTGAGGAGTGCTGTAATGTGGGTGTGGGTAAGCGATTTATTAAGTAAGTGGATGTGGCAAAGGCGTGAGGCCAGTGAGTTGTGGGCATGGAGGCATGTGTAAGTAGGGATAGACCAGTTTCAACAATGTGACGGTGGCGACGTTCGGAGTACCCATTAAGTTCAGGCGTGTGGGGAGGAGTAGTAAGGTGGCCAATGCCGTTGGCTACAAGTGTGTGAGCAAGTTTAATATATTCACCACCATTATCAGAGTATACTTGTAATATGGGTCGATTGAAATATTTTTCAACTAATGTGCGGAAGCGAGTAAACATTTGCGTAGCATCGGATTTTAATTTCATTGGATAAAACCAAATAAATTTGGTGAAATGATCAACAAAGATAATGTAGTATTTAAAACCGTCATAAGACATGATGGGAGAAGACCAAACATCGGAAAAAATTAAATCAAGTGGAGCATTAGAGCGAATTGTATTTTGATAAAAAACAAGTTTGTGGCTCTTGTGAATATCACAAGAATTACAGGAAGTAAAAGACGACGACATAATGTTTAAATTAAAATGACTACGAAGAAACTTTAAGATAGGAATGGCAGGATGACCAAGCTTGTGATGCCACTCGGTTGAAGGAGAGACGTGACAAGCAAGGGCACGAGGAGCCGAGATACGACACTCATAGACACCGTCTTTAAGTTGACCTTGGAGGAGAATGCGACCCGAAATTTTGTCCTTTATAAAACAAAGAGAAGAGGAAAATTCACAAATAGTGTTATTATCTTTACAAAGTTTGGAAATTGAAATTATATTACGAGATATGCGAGGTACGCAAAAAACGTTAGTGAAATTTAAAGACGAGGAATGAGAGATAGGAACGGTAAACGAACCTAGGTGAGTAATAGGTAGCGATGAGCCATCACCAATGAGAACTTCGTCACTACCGTCATATGGAGAGTGAAGTGCCAAGGTGTCAAGATCCCTAGTAATGTGATGAGATGCCCCACTATCAAGAAGATAGTTGGAGTCGGTGTGGGGCTGGTTTGACATGGGACCGGTGGTGGTGGTGTGGGCTTGAGGGAAGGGACGGGGTGATTGCCGGTTTAGGGTACGAGAAGGTAGGGTAACACTGGGATAATCACGTTTAAATTTATAGCAAAAGAAGAGAACATGACCTTTAGCACCACAGTATTGGCAAGAGCCTTTGAATGGGGGGTCTTGTTTGGGCTGGTTGGCATCAACCGGGGCATGAGCAGGGACTGTGGGGGACCGAGTGTAGGTGGAGGCAGAGCGGGGGTTGTAGGAAGCAGCATGGACCGTGGCAGGGAACGGAGCCGGGGAGGTGGAGTGGTTGTTGATAAGCTCAAAGTTGAGAAGTTTTTCATGGAGTGATTCAAAGGAGATGGGTTCGTCACGAGCTTGGACGGCATCGATGACGGATCGATAGGTATTGTATTCAAGACCGCGAATGATTTTGGCTATCAAGTCTTCATGGTCCATTGGTTTCCCAAGGACGGCTAATTTGTCAGCACATGCTTTAATGGTTTGCATATACTCGGTAATGCTTTGATTGGTTTTGCGAATGGAGTTGAGACGATCTTTGATTTGAAGGATGTGGGCACGAGACGGATTGGCATAGGTCGAGGCAAGGGTAGCCCAGACATCACGTGTGGTAGGAGCACGCATGACTAGGGAATGGATGGTAGGGTCTAGGGTACCAAGAAGAGCACCTTTAAGAAGATGATCTTGGCGTTTCCAAGTTTTGTGAGCGGGATTTGGGATGGTGTTTGCTTTGGTGGCATCGGTGGGATCGGGTATGGTAGCCGAAGGGCATGGGTGGGTGCCATCAATGAATTTGATGAGATCGTAACCAAATAAGATGGACTCGATTTGATCTTGCCATGACATATAGGTAAGAGGGGTGAGTTTAGCAACCATGGATAGGTTGACAAGGAGGAGAGGAACGAGAGGTTCATGGGAATTGGGTAGGGTGGCAGCCGAGGTGGCCATGGGAAGGAGACAAAAGTCGATTTAGGTTTAGGGTTTTAGGATCGTTAGTATTCTGATACCATGTAAACAATTGGATGTAATTGTATATTGCATTGATAATCAATATGATACAAAAGAGTAGTATTTATACAAACTATGTTTCCTTGTTATGCTAGGATACAATCTAAGAAATCTAATATGTAACAATATATGGTAAGCTAAATATTAACATAACTAATTTAAGGTATAAACAATATAATGAAAAGATATTAAGAAATATCTTTAACACAGAATTTGCACGAGCTTGCTACTTAAACTTATAAAAACATGTTTGACTTGCTATATAATCATTACGATAATCGCTAGAATTTTAAAATTCTAAATAATATTACTAAACAAATAAAATTTATAAAAGTGTACTAATTTCTATGTTCTTAAAATTTATCGCATAAAAGTGTAAAACAAATTAAAGAAGATAGTGATAAAAAAAATGTAAAAAAAAACTTATAATAACAATAATAATTTTAATATGAACAATAAACAAAATTACCCATTTATGTTCTAGACTATAGAAATGCCGAGTTATACGACACGTTTTTTTTACTGCATGTGGTAAATACGTATTAAACTTATATATGTAGTTATGAGACAATTCTATACTAATCTAATTTATTAATTTCGGAGCAGTATGTACATTGAAACAATGAGCCATATATCTGAAATAGTGGGGTAATATTTATGCATCATAAATGTATAATACTCGTATATGGTTTTGTGAAAATTTGTGATTAAATAAGAGTAAAAGTTGAAGGATAATAAGTGTGTAGTTGTGTGAATGAAAAAGGTAATGGACGGGGTTACTAATCATGGAAGAAAAACTGTTAACTTTTCATTCCCTAAAAATAGGGAGCCAATGAAAAACCTCTAGTGGGATCGATTTCTTTAGTTTGAAGAGCAAAATAAAACTACCCTAAATCTACTCCTACTCCATCTCGTCTTCTGTCTTGCTCTCTGTTTTCTCGTCCTGCCAATCCTTTTTTTCAAATCCGAGTGTACATGGCCAAGTTGAGTATTTGGTTTTAATAATTGTCAAGCCCATGTATTCAAGATTGAAACCAACTCAGATAATTGATTGAAAACATGTGTGATGGAAAATTGACGGGCCAAGTCCTCCAGTGGGATCGATTTCTTTCATCTTTCTTTGACCCGTCTTCACCGCTTTTCTACTCAGGCTTGTACCTATAAAATAGTAAGACAAAAGCAGTACCAACATCCAAAAATAATATAAAGTGATACTAACTAACGTAAGACGACTAAATTTCTATTTTATTCCAAAAGTGTATGAATAATACTAAGTCGGGCTATTAACTAGACTAAATAAGAGATAAAATATAGGTTAAATATACGTAAAATAAAGCGTTATCAGAGCTGCAACGGTACACACAGACTCAACGTTACATACCAAAAGTAACGCAAGCACAATGAGTATACCGAAAAAGTAAAAAAATATAAAACACATTTACTGTTTTATGTGATACAATTTTATATATACTCTCTCTGTCCCGGTCATTTGTAAACTTGTATAGTTTTGAGTAAATATTGAATACATTTCAGAATAGATATACTCCGTAACATCATCATCTTAAATCTTAATCAACCTCATTTAACATACTGATCCCAATCTTACCAATCTTTCTGAAAAAATTATCGTAAACAATCTGAAGCTCAACCATCTTTTGATCAAACACCGACGGATCATTACAAAGATAATTCCAATCCAACCATTCAAGTGTTCGCTCAACTGCTTCCTCAACCAATGTCACGTCGTCCTCATGGCTCCTATCAGGATATCGTGCCACCGTCGACCTAACCTCCTCTATGAAGGTCTCTAAGGCGGTCTTAGATTTTACCGCCCTTTTGAACTCCTCGTCGTGAGCTTTGTACACCTCACCCTCTTCCACCATTCTATTGATCTCGTACTTTGATAACCTTCCGCTGTGCTCGGTAATAGTGATATGGTCTTCGTTACTCGTTCCGTCCAGCTTAGCTGACACAGTTAGAATACCATTTGCATCAATCTCGAAGCAGATATCGAACTTTGCAGCGCCTTTAGGTCTTGGTGGTATGTCGTACAACACAAACTTGCCCAAGAAGTTGTTGTATTTGGCTATGGTTCTCTCACCCTCATAGACAGGGAAACTTACTTGAACTTGGTTATCTAATGCTGTTTCTAATTTGCCTAACATCTTTGTAGGTATAGTTGTATTTCGAGGAACAACAACACTGAAGGACATATCATAAAGCTCAATTCCAAGTGATAAGGGAGTAACATCAACAAGCACGATATCCTTAACATCGCCTACACCGGCTAACATTGCAGCATGAGAGGCGGCTCCATAGGCAACTGCCTCGTCCGGGTTGATACTTCTACATAGCTCTTTCCCATCGAAGTACTCTTGTAACAACTGCTGCACCTTTGGGATCCGGGTCGAACCCCCAACTAGGACGATATCATGCACATCAGGTTTTCCCATTTTTGCATCCTTTAGACATTGCTTCACCGGTTCTAAACACTTCAAGAGCAAATCATGATTCAGCTTCTCAAACTGTGCGCGAGTTATCGTTGAACAAAAGTCTATTCCATCAAAAAGGCAATCAATCTCAATTGATGTCTCTGTTGTCGAAGAAAGGTTCCTCTTTGCCCTCTCACACGCGGCTCTCAGCCTCCCTAAAGCCCTAGGATTATCCCCCAACTTCTTATATTTCCTCTCAAATTTGGCCACAAGGTAGTCCACCAGTCTCGTGTCAAAATCACCACCACCAAGGTGGGTATCACCATTGACGGCCTTAACCTCAAATGCATCCTTTTGGACCGCCACCAAAGAGACATCGAAGGTCCCACCACCAAGATCAAACACCAATATATTCTTCATCGCCGTATTATTGTAGCCGGTAAGCTGCTTGTCGAGGCCATAGGCAATGGCAGCAGCAGTCGGCTCATTAATAATGCGTAGAACATTTAGCCCGGCAATGACTCCAGCGTCTTTAGTTGCCTTGCGTTGTGAATCATTAAAATAAGCTGGAACTGTAACAACAGCATCCTGGACTTCTTTACCCAGATAGGTTTCGGCAATCTCTTTCATCTTCACTAGAATCATAGACGATATTTCTTCGGGTGAAAATTTCTTTTCTTCATCCTTATACTTCACAACAATTACAGGGTTGTTATCATTAGTATTATTATTAGTGTCTGCAACGACTTTAAATGGCCAGTGTTTCATGTAATCCTGAACTACTGGGTCATCAAATTTTCTGCCAATTAGCCTCTTCGCGTCTGTCATGAAAGGAATGATTAATCATCAAGGTTAATAATACGATTAATGCGGCTTATATTCAACTGGAAACTCGATCTATTCGATCTGTAACTAGTTCAGGTTATAACTCCTAGTTAAAACAACAATATACAGAGTAAATCACAATTTCTTCACTTGATAAACAAAAGTGCTGATATGAAATCATATTAATCATCAAACTATGTACTAATGTACTTCTGTTATACCCAAAAAAGTCTTCATGTTATTACATGGAATTCAAATGTAATATCAACGATGAAGTTGACTTTCATTTTCTCTAGTGATTTTTCTTGATTACAACGGCATAGGTCCGTATTCATATAAAAAAGTTATATTAGAGCCTCTCGCAATTAATACGAACCAATTGACTGTCTTATAGAAACGGTAAGGCCGTCCAATATAGAACTCACAGGGGTGGACGATGGGGGGTGGGGGGTATAGCAATGGCCTCAACCATCACCTTCATTGGCTTCATAGGGTAATAGACTATTAGAGTGTCGATGAGGTCTCAGCCTAATGGTTAAGAAAGAGCTATAGTTGATGATAGGTCTAAGGTTCGAATCCCACCACATCGAGATTGTACTGCTTTTGTGGCTCATTTGACATAAAAAGAAAAAAAACATACCAAAGATAGTGTTGGTGGAATTCATAGCAGCCTGGTTCTGAGCAGCTTCGCCAATAAGCCGATGAGTTTGGGTGAAAGCGACCCAAGACGGTGTTGTACGGTTGCCCAAGTCATTAGTGATGATCTCGACACGACCGTGTTGCCAAACCCCGACACATGAGTAGGTGGTTCCAAGATCAATCCCGATAGCCGGCTGCTTTTGGTTTCTTTTCTCGCTTGTCTTCTTATTCCTTTGTCCCTCACCTTTCTCCATCCGACTTAAGAGCGGCAAAATCACCTCGTTTATTAAGTCAATACTCTCTTTGTCCGAATTAGTTGTAACCTCTATGTGTTTCCTGAGCGATTTTTTAGTCAAAGCTAAATAAATGATTGAGATTAACAGAGTGAATCCCTTTTCTTTAAAAAATGGAGAGAGTTTCTTGGTTTGCTTCCTGACTAAAACTAAACTTTTTCTGAAGAAAATTGCTCCATTTGTGATAGGGTACTCCTAGTCAGCACGAAATAAAAAAAAAAACAAAAAAAAAAAACAAAGTGATTTAATGTTTAAAATTATTAATTTGTGCCCAATTGAAAGTAAAATGGAGATTGGGAGTGACTAGAAATTTACATCATCATGGAAGTGAAATGGCGATTGGGAGTATTAACAATAAGTCTTCCACGTAGTGACGTAACGGAATCTGTCACAAGCTTATAACGGGTTTGTTAGAGCATGCAAACGGGTCGGGCCACACCCAAACGGAGCATGCAAACGATTTTATCTAACTTGTGTAGTACTAGAAACTAAGCTACTTACTGTTGAGACATACTAAAACCCACTCTAATTTTTCATCCTCTGGGAGGATTTGGAGCATCTCGAAATAACTGACGGGTCCATCCATAAATCTTTTAGTCGCCTTCATGATTTCAAGCCGGCCAATACCTTTGATGTTTTTCACAACTTCATAAACTTCTGTGGGTGCGGGTTTCACAACCTCCTTTGTCTTACTTTGAAGATAGTCGCTAAAGCACCCTGCAATGCTGATGATGGCATCAGCCAAATGGTCTCGTTTTTGTTTCTTCGACCCCGAAGAAGATATTGCCTTTGTTGAACTTTTTCCGAAACTTTGCAATTCTTCATCCATAGCTTCAGCAGCCTCATCATGCATCTCTACCCCATTAACCACTGCTACATCGTCCCCCGCTTGTTCATCCACCAATTGATTGTTGACTGTCTGATTATCTACTGCCCGATTGTCCAAAGCTTGATTGTCCACGGATCGGTCAGGGCCAAAGAAAATGCATATGTCATCCCAGTGCTCTAACGGCTTATTTCGGTAAGCAGCTGCATTTGGGTGATCCAGCAATCAAACATAAGATTAACTATGGACCTTAAGACAGTGTAAATGAGAAATATGGAGTATAAATCACAAGTCTGAAAACGACAGATTTGCAAACATTATCATCATTATTTACTTGTACAAAAGAACATTTCTAAAACGTAAGACGTCAGATGTTAAATTCAATAGCTTGAAATAGTATGCCGGGCACTACTAAGATTGCAATATGACAGTACAGGTACAAAAAAAGATAATAAGAATCACGTAATACATACGGCATGAAAACAGTCGCTCAACATCTAGTTTGAAGAATTTTCAAGACAAGTTAGACAACTTCAAAAGAATTAAGGGAAAGAGTCAAGAGTAACTAATCAGAATCATGAATCAATTCCCTTGTGATTTATATGCAATTATGGATGAAAATCGCGCAACGACTAAACACAAAAATATAAACCAAACAGGCTTCAAATCTTTGTAGGAAGGAGACTAAAAATTTCTACCTCAATAAATTTTGTCCATTGTGCCAATTCTTCAGTGGTAACCACAATCATCTTCATTTCCTCATCCCATTTAAAATTCGTGAAAGCCCGAATATAACTTACAACTGCATAATGCTTCTTCCAAGATCTGATCCGGTTTCTCACATGTTCCACAGTGATAGAGATGCCCAATTCAGTCCTTATCTCATCGGCTACAGCTTGGTAAGCTCGTGGCTTCCTTTCACCATCGGCCTCGTTCTCTTCTTTCATTTGGTTATGCAATACGTCAATCATAATCTCATCCATCTGCATGTTCCACGAAATGTAGCTCCTCTTTTTAGTTTGCATAGGCACTGCAGTTGCTTTCCCTTTGTTACTCATGACTAGTTTACGGATTTTACTGCTATTGTATGCTCCTAGCCTTCCTCAAAAAGCTCCTGCAGTAATTCTCCAAAACTATAAGTAAAATAAGTTTACAGCTAAGCCAGGTAACTTAACCTGACCCAAAGTTAAATTGCTTAAGCCTACTTAAGCCGGTAATTGACTGTAGAAGAAATATACAAGCAGGGTACACTACAAACGGTCCCTCAAGTTTACGGGCATTGTAACGATTTAGTCTAGATCCGGTTAGATGGGAATTAAGATGAGCATCAAAAGCCGGTCATATAATTCGGAGAATTTTGTAAACTTAAATTCTAAAGAGTCAATTTTTCTTTTGAGGTGTAAGACGAAGCACGAGGCCTGTACAAATGTACAATACATCAATACAAAGGGGAGAGAATTCGAATTACGTGTGTAATGCTAAGACATTTTCGATATAAATTTACCCTTTCCTTCCCCGTCAATGATTTACATTTGCTTTATTTTCCCTCACAAAGTAAATCAAACGTAAACTATTCACTGGCACGAGTATTTCTCAAGCATAGAGTGATACTTAAAATGTTTTATTCTAAAAATTAGATAGGTTAAAATGTGATCAATACTCTTTATTTCTTGATCATAACAAAAATATTGATAAAATCAAAGAGTGAGCAAACAACAAAAATAGTAACCTACACATACCTTTAAATTGCCAAAAAAAAGCTAATGCAAAAGAAAAGAACAAAACTACCTGCTGGAAAAAGGAGTGGAATTAATAATTGCAAATTAAAATCAAAGTTGTTGTAATTACAATTCAATGAACAGAAAGTTTCAGAAAAGTGGTAAATTGATTGATAATACTCACTAAAGTGTAAGGAAAGCAAAAACCCTAGAAATTAGGTGGACGCAAGCTGAAGTTTATGTTAGTTATGAACACAGAGAATTTCCATGGCATGCAAAATCAATGAGGGTGGAAATTGAAGAGAGAGAGAAGAGAGCATAAGGTGCGTGATTGAAATTCCGGGGTGGAATTGTGAAATTTCATTGGAGATGTTGGGAATTTGGAATTTGGAATTTGGAATTTGGAATTGGGAATTGGGAATTGGGAATTGGGACAGAATTGGGAATTGGGGATGGGGAGTCACTTGGAATTGGAGGGGTATTGGTATTGGTATTGGTATTGGATTTGGATTTGGACTTGGATTTGGATTTGGATTAAGGATTTTTTTTTTTAACAAAAAGTCTATTTACATAATTGAATTAAATTTACGGAAAAATCATGTGGTGTTATTGAGATTTCGTCGCTTTCTACGAGATATCCTTTATACCATAACTCGTGTGTACGAGTCCGATACATGATGTTTTTGTTTTCCTTCCATTAGATGGTCTTTTCATGACCAACAACCATTAGTTGTCAGATCGAAAGCTATCTAGGAAAAAATTGTCGCTTTCGAAACTCGTGGTTAGGAGATATTAATAGTCAAGGTTAGTATGAAAAACCAACTTTGAAAGATAAAAATTCGTAGCCACGGGTTCACAATGCAATAATTTTGCTTTCAAATGTAATTTTCGTAAGGACGTTCGAGTGACAAACCTCAAGAGGTATTTTTTGGAGACGAATCTGGTAATTTCATTTCTTCTTCTATTTCTCTGCTGGAGTTTGTTCGTCTGCAGGCTGAGCTCGCGGCTCTCGTCCCGAGAGGGCAATTCACATGGATAACGCCCGACCCCTTGCGTTAAATTGTTACAAGAAGAGACGCTAATTAGTAATAATATCTGTCCAATGATTCATTTTTTGCACGAAGCTTATTAAGATAGGAGATTGGTCAGTTCATGTCGATCATATTTATATGGAAGCAAATCGAGCCAGCGACTGGTTGACTAATCAAGGTGTCTAGTCTTCTATTGAAGTCACATTCCATAATGCCCCTCCGCCTGAGCTGGATTCTATTCTCCGTGAAGATTTACTTGGAGCTACTATTCCTAGACTTATAACTAGTTATTTTCCGGGATTCGCCCATTTCTTGTACCCAAAAAAATAAAAATACAAATTCTTATTTCAAGTTGATAAAGGTGATTGATACAAGTGCATAGTGCAAGTTACTAAACAATATAAATAAAAAAAAATATGTTGAAAACTAATTTGATTATACATCTAAAATGATGAAAAAAAATCAAAATTGAAGATATTAATTAGTAGAAAATGAGATATCAATAGACAATATGTAGGCATAAACATGTTATGTTAGGGAATATTACGGTATATGGCTATAACGTAATAATATTCTCCCTCCGTCGCGGTCATTTGTTTACCTTTGCTTTTGACACAATTATTAAAGAACCGGGTTACGAAACATCGTCGACGTTTTATAAAACATCGTCGACGTTTTTTGTAAAAAAGACGGTCACTACCCTTCACCCTTCATTCACTCTTCCTTTCTCTCTTTCTCCTAAATACACTCCTCTCCCCCACCACCACCGCGACGCCCACCACCTCCGCCAACACTGCCACCGCCGACCTCAGACGACCCACCACCACCGCTGCAACAAGTATCCCCCTTCCCCCCTGTTCCGACCGCCCTTCCCCTCCCCCTCCTCCTTTCCCCTATCCTATATTGGTTGTCATTTGTTGTTGGTTGTGCGTTGTGTCGACATTGTTGTTGTTACTTGTTAGTGGGGGTGTTTAAGTGACGTTCCAACTGAACATCGACTTTGTAGACTAACGTTCAGTTGGAACGTTGAGGTGTATGTGTGTCGTTCCAACTTAACGTTGGATATGGAGACCAACGTTCAGTTGGAACGTTGATGGGTGTTGTTGACGTTCCAACTGAACGTTGGGTATGGGTACCAACGTTCAGTTGGGACGTTGATGGGTGTTGTTGGCGTTCCAACTGAACGTTGGGTATAGGTACCAACGTTCAGTTGGGACGTTGACGGTGGGGGTCGACTTTTTTTTTTTTTTTTTTTTTTTCATCGTTTAAAAACATTTAAATCTTGTAAAAAATTTTTTTATTTATTTTTTGTTAATTTTCGATGTTTTGTAATGTATTATTCTCGTAAATTTTTAAATTCTTTTTACCGTTATGTACCAACGTTATGTTTCGATTCTTTTTAACATTTTATTCTCGTTAATTTATAATTTTTACCGTTTAATTTTTACTTGAAACCGTATTTCTAATTTTTTTGGTTAATTAAAATTGTTTTTTTGGTGATTTTATGAGTAGAGGAAAAGATAGAGAGATAAAGTAGAGGAAAGGGTAGTATGCGTCTTTTTTCTAAAAAACGTCGACGATGTTTTATAAAACGTCGACGATGTTTCGCAGCCCCCTTAAAGAAATAGTAGGGTAACACTTGTGGTTGTTCCCGGTGAATGACAAGTGGACAATAGTCGAGTATTATTGTTCGGTTTTTTAGACAAACCGTTATTATTATTATGAAAAATATTTTAGGTTGGTAACAGGGACGAAGCTATGACAAAATAATGACCCGGGCCGATTTGATCAATTTTGTCGATGTTTTTTATTATCGGTCATGGGTCATGACACCATTATTTAGAACAATCGATAAATGTTTCTCCCTATTGTTTATTTTTTTATATTCTGTATGAGAGACATTTTAATCAAAAAAATAAACAAATTATTGGAATATAAATATATTCTTATAGAGTATGTACAACTAAATACTTATATTATTATTATACATTGTTTTCTTTGCTACTTTAATTCATATTTTATAAAACATTTTAACAGTAGTTCTATCATATGATGGAAGGGAATTGGGAATAAAGAAGGCTAAAATTGTAAAAAAAAAATAAAAAAATTAAATATATGCTTAACAAGAGTCGAACCCGTGAACTTTTGAAGCATTTCACCATGAAATCTGCCAACATGTGACCGCTAGGTCACTACAAACTATTGAATAAATTCCCACCTGTATGCTATATATTCCTGTTCATTATTTATATTTTTAGCTTTCTTTTTCTAATTTTGGAAAAATATTCAAAAAATCAGCCCGGGCCATGGCTCGGCCGGCCCAGGCTGTGCTTCGCCTCTGGTTGGTAATATTAGAAGAATCCTAGATAGGGTGGTAATCCTCTATATATTAAAATCCGAACATATAAAGCCCCTACATTAACCCACGTCATCCCAAAATTTTTTTTTTCCTTCTTCAATACATACATGGGAATAAAAGTAGTGGTAGACCCCACTTTTTTTTCTTCATTACTTTCCTTTACAATTTAGGCTTTAGAGTTTTTCATGTGTATATTTATTTATTTTTACTATTTTTTTGGCTATATTTTTTTTATTTTAGCCTCTTCATATATTTCATTTGTCTTATATAACTCATTTGGAGTAAATAAAAGACATGGTCAAATAAACCCAAACTCGAAAAACCGATTGAAAATATTTGGGGACTTTTTATAAAACGCCAACAAAAAATTAAGCGTCGTTGACATTTTTCCTATTTTCTCAATTTTACCCTTGACTTTATAAATCTTATTCCCTCCGCCTAAGTCATTTTTTAAAACTTTATCTTAGATATTGTAATAAAATATACACAAATAATTGAAACGACGGAAATATTTTCTTTCTCAATATTTTATACTATTTTTAATGAAAATCACAATAGATTTAACAAAAAAAAAAATTGGTGAGATTACAAATTAATAACAAAAAAATTGAATTCACCAAATAATTAAAAGGACTAATGGTACTGATTTTTTTAACAAATTAATCTATCAACGAGGATAATTCAAACATCTATATTAAAATTTACTATAAAAAATACTAAAATTTGAACCAGGCATGGAAAATCGTCTAATACCACTATACCATACTGGGACGTAAACATTTCATGCCTGAACATTGGCCAAGATGCGGAAGTTCTACGTCTAAGAGCAAATCACTTTTTTTTTTTTTTAAATGTATTTGAATTTGTTTGAATTATCATCATTAATACATGAATTTGTTTAGTGGTCGTGAAATTATATGGAGTATAATTTGGTAGGAGCTTATAATTTAGTCTTAGACAACTAAAGGTTTTGGATTGTTAGGCTACTTGAAAAGGGGTTGGTTTTGACTAAAATCATTTTACACTGAATTAGTGTTAGAAAATCAATTAAAGACAAATATCCCACTTTTCAAAACTTGGGTAGTATACAAATAAACTTTGAAGAGACGATATCCCACTAAGTTATTAAGACACCATTTTGTCATACCACTTGATATAATTTTCGTACCATTTCTATTATTAATTGTGACTCACAATGTCTCTTTTATGTGGCACATGTTTTCATATCAGTTGTAATTATTTTATCATATATTGTAATCATTTTTAATTAATATCCAATTTTATAGTATACGTACACTTTTTATTACTTTTTGTACAAATTTTCCATCAGTTTATATTTAGTCTTTCAATAAGTAAAATTGTAAGTCATTTTACACTAATTTAGTGTAAAAACGCCTTACACAAGAATTATTGTTTGTAAAATATATTTGGGTAATTTCATAAATTCCACCCAATTATATCAGGTATGTTTCGTTAATAATATCTTTACTATTTTTCATAAAACATCCCCGTGTAATTTTGCACGGGGTTAAAACTAGTATAAGTTATTATTGTTCCCAAACACTTATAATCACAGCACAAATACCTTTATTCTATTGTCGACAGGATTCCTCACTTGGAAACTCTGTTGTTAAAACTTACGTTGAAGAAAGATGAATTCCTTACTCTCAAGTCTAAGGAATTGGACAACTACGCAAAGAGTACAAAAGCAGCCGGGAATTGGAATCGATCTCGGAACTACCTACTCATGTGTCG
The DNA here is from genome assembly GCA_022085475.1 of Heliosperma pusillum. Classification (NCBI taxonomy): domain Eukaryota; kingdom Viridiplantae; phylum Streptophyta; class Magnoliopsida; order Caryophyllales; family Caryophyllaceae; genus Heliosperma; species Heliosperma pusillum. Next base: position 241,002 of record JAIUZE010000361.1, read on the forward strand.
GTGTCTGGCAGCATGGCCGCGTTGAGATCATCACCAATGAATTGGGTAACCGTACAACACCGTCTTGGGTCGCTTTCACCCAAACTCGCCGCCTTTTTGGTGAAGCTGCTAAGAACCAGGCTGCTATCAACTCTACCAACACTATCTTTGGTTTGTTCTCTACTGAATTATGAGTATATCTCTTTAAGAGACCCTATTCGATGTTTTATAATTACGCTAATTTATTAGTAATACAATAGAGTAACCTAAATGATATAATCAGAAACTATTAATTGAATCTCTTATTAATTCATAATCCAAATTCCAATGACATTACAAATAACAAAATTTACCGAATATGTCTTAGTCTAGTGGTTAAGAAGAAGATATTATGAACAATAGGTCCCATGTTCGAATCCCTCCTCCCCACTATTATATTGCGAATCAGAAACTATTAATTTTTTGTAACGAGTATCGAATAATCATGGATAATATTGATTCCGATGACAGATGCAAAGAGACTCATAGGCAGGAAATTCGACGAACCAACAGTTCAGAATGACATGAAGCACTGGCCATTTAAACTCATTGACAGTAATGATAACAACCCTGTATTTGTCGTCAGCTACAAGGATGAAGAAAAGCAATTTTCACCCGAAGAAATATCGGCGATGATTCTAGCGAAGATGAAAGAGACTGCCGAGACCTATCTAGGTAACGAAGTCAAGGATGCTATTGTTACTGTTCCGGCTTACTTTAATGATGCACAACGTCAGGCGACTAAAGATGCTGGATTCATTGCTGGGCTAAATGTTCTACGCATCATTAACGAGCCAACGGCTGCTGCTATTGCCTATGGCCTCGACAAGGAGCTTACCAGATACAGTAATAAGGCGACAAAGAATATCTTGGTGTTTGATCTTGGTGGTGGGACATTTGATGTCTCTATTGTGTCCGTCCGAATGGATGCGTTTGAGGTTAAAGCTGTGAGTGGCGATACCCATCTCGGTGGAGGCGATTTTGACACGAGACTAGTGGGCCACCTTGTGGCCGAGTTTGAGAGGAAACATAAGAAGAAATTGGGTGACAATCCTAGGGCTTTAGGGAGGTTGAGAGCTGCGTGCGAGAGGGCTAAGAGGAACCTTTCTTCGCAAACAGAGGCTTCGATTGAAGTCGATTGTCTCATCGATGGGATAGACTTCTGTTCAACAATAACGCGTGCACGGTTTGAGAACTTGAATATTGATTTATTCGAGAAATGTTTAGAACCCGTGGAAGATTGCCTAAAGGCCGCTAAAATGAAGAAAACCGATGTACAAGATATAGTTCTTGTAGGCGGGTCAACTCGAATTCCAATGGTACAACATTTGTTACAAAATTACTTCAATGGTAAAGAGTTGTGCAGAAGTATCAACACGGATGAGGCGGTTGCCTATGGAGCCGCCTCTTATGCTGCGATCTTAGCCGGTGTTGGCGATCAAAAGGATACGGTGCTTTACGATGTTACTCCTTTATCTCTTGGTATTGAGCTTCATGATGAATCATTGAAAGTATTTGTTCCTCGAAATACAATCATCCCTACTAAGATGTTTGGGAGCGTACACACTGTAAAGGACAACCAAGATACAATAAAATTTCCTGTTTATGAGGGAGAGAGATTCATAGCCAAAGACAACAACTTCTTAGGCAAGTTCAAACTATACAACTTACCACCAAGACCTAAAGGTGACTGTAAGTTCAATGTCTGCTTCGAGATCGATGCTAATGGTATTCTGACCGTGTCAGCTAAGCTAACCGGCACCAATAATACGAACCAGATTACTATTACCGAGAACAGTGGAAGACTAACAAAGGAGGAGATTGATCGAATGGTGAAAGAGAGCGAGATGTATAAAACTCACGACGAGGAATTAAAAAAGGTAGTTAAGGCCAAGAGTAGTTTAGAGAATTATATCGACGAGATTATGAAGACGATGAGACGGTGTCACGATATGATTGACGAGAAGGAGATGAGATTGATGACCGAGGCTACTCAACGGACCGTGGGATGGTTGGACTGGAATCATCTTTGCGATGATGCGTCTATGTTCGATCAAAAAAAAGATGAGCTCGAAAGTGTTTGCGGCGATTTGTTGAAAATAATGAATGATAGTATCGATAAGAAATGGCTATATGTTGATTAAGATCAAATTTTGAGGTTTTAACTTAAGTTAATGACTTGCGTGTTTTGTATTTATTAAGGTTATATATTTACTTTGGTGTGTTAAGCTATCTGATTTAAGCTATTTATATTTTCTGCTTTGTGTTTTCATTCGTTAAGTTCGTGTTCAATTAAAGTGTGTAGTAATTAACGATGATGGTGGGTGATTGAACGACATTCGTCTTAGTGGCTCGTCACCACCACTGCTGCGTCGTGTAAAACGCTCGTCCTCGTGACCGAGTTGTGCAGTTGAGGCGAGGTGTCTTCGTCCATGGCGCACAGGGGTAGCCGAGGGTAATGTCAATGGCTCTTTTGTGATTAACATTAGTTTCAAATTAGCCTTTGAGGGCGAGTCGTTATTTGCAACACTTATTATAGGGCACCCAAAATATCAGATTAGCATTTATTTTTTATTTTTTAAAGCCTAATTGCAATTTCAATCTTTCTTATATTAACTTCAATTGCATAAAACATAATATAAATTGAAGTACCAATTACACAAATTATATTGAGTAGCTCTCGAGGGTGGGGTATAGTGGTAAAAATTTGTGTAATATTCCAAGGGTCTCAGGCTCAACCGCTCAAACTCCGCTCAAGAGAAATCTTGTGAAATACTCCGTATTTACGGCATGAAGCTATACCTTATTTCGAGCATGTCACTCGGTAGCAGCTGCGGGCTCCCTCAGCTCGTTATAAAGAAAAGAAGCATATTACATAGATTGAAAATAAAGAATGATCAATCATTTACCTTGCTTCTTTAAATAATATTGTTGGGGATGCAAAATTAATTTAGAGATTAAAGCTTAAGCCACGATGAAGGTAAAAGGGTAAGGCTATTTGGTCATTCAATTAATCGGGCGATATTAGTTTTTTAAGGACCACAAAATGAAAAAGGATATTAGTTATTGGGGAATTGATTCAGGTCAGTTCGGATCACGGGTCAAGCTATGGACCTCAGTTCATAGATTGTAAACTACTCAAAAGATACCTTCTCATTTTCTATGTTACATAGATCTCTTACTCATATTAGCAACTCTTTATTATAAGTAATGTATTAGGAAATGTGTATCACCAATGTGTATCACCTATAATATAGGATAATAATATATGGTCACATTTTCCTATATAATAGGAGTATTTCTATATCGAAGATGCTCCGTATATCTAAAGACGTGATTCATTGCACTTAAGTCGTGCTTGCTTGCATTTATTCTCGCAATTCTCCGTGTATACCAAAGGCGTGATAAAAATGGCGGATAAAGCCGTACAAAATTGGCCTGCTTTATGAATCGATCTCGGAACCACGTACTTGTGTGTAGCGGTGTGGCAAGATGACCGTGTTGAGATCATTACCAACGACTTGGGTAACCGTACGACACCGTCTTGTGTCGCTTTCACTCAACACCAGCGACTTATCGGCGAAGGTGCTATCAACCAGGCTACCATAAATCCTACTAACACTATCTTTGGTTCGTTTTCTCTCTTATACTTATAAACAGAATTTGGAAATGTATTTTTACTAATACATAATATTGTACATTCGTGTTTTTCCATTTTTTTAACCTTTTATTTTCCTTTCCGTATTAATTTTATAAAATGATAAACATATGAATGACTGAATGAGTCACAGAGACAATTCCAAGATTGTTGGCTAGGTAATGTTGAACATGACGGATCTAACTCTCTGATTATAGATAATCGAGTTTATAAATTACAATTATTTCCGATTATTGAACCAACGGAAAATTCACGTGGTACTCTTGAGTGACCATAACTCGTGCTTACGAGTTCTGAAATCAGAATATGACCATTCTGTATGCACTTGATGAAATTGTCCCGCTAAATTTGTACTCATATTCACTTATTGGTGTGTATTAAAGCATTATTAACTATGATGATCTCTGCATATAAGTAACTACGGAGTATACCGTATACACTTCGTACTTAAAATCTTAAATACATGTACGAGCAACATATCGGAAATCTTGATTATATGGGATTTAGATCCGAAAATGACTTGCTTTTTTTGTTGACAGATGCAAAGAGGCTCATAGGCCGAGAATTTCTTGATCAAGTGGTGCAAGACGATATGATGCTCTGGCCATTTTCAGTAATTGCTCAAGAGGTTGAAAACGGCAACAAGAAGCCGGTGATTGTGGTTAGTTACAAGGATGAGGAGAAGCATTTCTTCCCTGAGGAGATATCGTCCATGATTCTCTCGAAGATGAAGGACATTGCAACAGCGTATCTTGGCACTGAAGCTAAGAATGCTGTTGTCACTGTTCCGGCTTATTTCAATAATGCGCAGCGTCAAGCTACTAAAGACGCTGGCACCATAGCTGGATTGAATGTCCTACGCATCATTAATGAACCAACAGCTGCTGCCATAGCGTATGGTCTTGACAAAAAGCTTACTAGCAGTGAAATTGAAACGAACAAGAATGTGTTAGTTTTCGATGTTGCATTGTGGTTATTGATGATGACAAGTCCTCAGCTATTAACGCGTGTGATTGCATTGTGTATGTTTAGGACTGTTTGCAGGATACAAGAATGACGTCAAAGAATTGAAGATTTGAGAGCCGACGTTTAGTTTTGTGTCTAATGGTGTAAGGATGATTGACCTTGAGCATAAGTCGTTAGAGTTGATTTAAACAGTTGCACAAACTGTTTAAATCAAGTCTAACTCTTGATATGTAAAATCGCTGAGTTCTTTGTTTCTCAAAGTATTTTGAATAAATTTCTAAAAGATCTTTTCTGAGTTGGTTTTACGTATGAAAGAAGTATGAAAAATATTCCTTCTGTTTATTTGGAAAAGAAGTATGAAAAATATTGTTTATTTGGAAAAGTTATCTTTTTGAATTTTAGGAAAGATATTGTAGAGATATTATATCTTCTAAAATATAGTTTCCTTGGTTTGTAAAACTCTAAAGATATTTTTCTTATTTAAGTAAAATTACTTCTTCAGTAAACACAACTTTGAGCAGCCAGAAATCTTACGTTTGATTAAGCAAGTTTTGAGCTTTTATTTTTCTTGGAAAATTCTTTGAGAAAAAACTTGTTAATTTTTCTTGGTTTAATATATCAAGGTGCTCTTAGTCAACTCATCTCTTAGGTTGTATTGTTCTCCATTGTTCTATCTTGTGAACCTTATAAGGAGACAAAGAGTTGTAATTTTCTAATTGTGTGAGAGAGAGATTTGGGGTACGGGTTTGTACTCGAGTCGCACGATCGGGTTGATCGTGGGGGTTTTCTTTGTAATCGGGATTGATTTATAAAGAAAATATTAATAAGAGAGATAGTGGACGTAGACCTTTAGAGAGTAGGTCGAACCACTTAAAAATCGCTGTGTTATTATTTTTGTTTGATCGTTATTTCATTCTCTCGTATTTCATTTAGTCCCATATCAATCTGAAACAGTACTGCACAATATTCATTGTTTTAAACAGTTTGCTGAACTGTTTAAATTCGCCTGTGTACTGGTTTAGAATCGATAGTATTAAAGAAGGATACTTAATTCACCCCCTCCCCCTCTTAAGTATTGGATCAATAAACTCAACAATTGGTATCAGAGCCTCGTGCTCTTGATTGCTTTACCGCAAAGAGTTTGATCCTTTTGAGTTTATTTTTCCTTCTTTTATTTTTAAATGAATTCCAGTTCCGTCAAATGTCCTGTCTTCGATGGCACGGACTATGGCTGGTGGAAAAATAGAATGATGAATTTCATTCAAGGAACTGATTACGAGTGTTGGGCAATCATTGAAAATGGCCCTCTTGTTATTACGACCACCGATAAAAATGGTGTTGAAAGTCCTAAAGCAAGAGCGGCCTACACTGCCGATGACTATAAGAAGGCAGAAAAGAACTCTCGAGCAATATCCCTTCTACAATCTGGCCTGATAAATGAAGAGGCTGGCCGTATTGCTGGTTGTAAGACGGCTAAGCAAATTTGGGATACTCTCGAGTTAGCCCACGAGGGAACATTGCAAGTGAAGAAACTTCGTATTGATCTTCTAATGCAAAAATACGAAGCCTTCAAAATGCAAAACGATGAGTCAATTAAAAGCATGTCTTCCCGATTTTCAAGCATAACTAATGAACTTTCAAATCTTGGTCGATCTTTTCAAACTGAGGACATTGTCCGTAAAATTTTAAGAAGCTTAACCAAGAGATGGCTAGCTAAGGTCACTGCTATTGAAGAAGGCAGGGACTTAACCACTCTTACCTATGAAGCCCTAATGGGATCTCTTATGGCACACGAAATTGCTCTTGATGATGCCGAAGAGAAACCCAAGGCTAAGGGGTTAGCTTTGAACGCCTTTTCAAGTGACAATGAAAGTGATCTTGAGGAGGAGGTTGCGTTGTTGTCCAAACGTATTGCAAAAATAATCAGAAAACAAAACCAAGGAAAGTTTGAAAATTTCTCATCAAATAAATCTGTTCCTTCGTTATTCTCATCTTCATCATCTCGTTCTATGTCTAGAATGGGATGTTTTAAATGTGGAGATCGTGATCATCAGATCCGAAATTGTCCCAAGTGGGAAGACGTAAAATCTCGAGATAAACGTGAGAAGTCTAAGCAGGAGTACAAACGTGCTATGATTGCTGCTGTGTGGGGTGAGTCCGAATCAGAGGACGATGAACCACCTAAGGAAGAAAAGGAAGAAAAATTATGTCTTCGCTCCACATATAAACCCGTGCTACACAAGAAGGTACACAAAGATGATCTTAGATGTCTCATGGCCCATACTGATAATTCCGACAGTGAATCTGACGATGAGGTAGGTCTCTCTAAACTTAAGATTCAGGTTAGATCTTTGTCTAAAGAAAAAATAATTAGGTTACTTGATGAGACCCTGGACACTTGTTATGACCAAAATAGACGTCTGGAAGAAATGCAAACTGAAATTGAAAGTATAGCGGAGGAAAACATAAAACTGAAACGTGATCTGAAACATATAGGAAAACAAACAGTTGATCAGACTGTTTATTCTGAGCTTACTAATGAGAACGAGGTACTTGTCAATAAGATGCAAGCTTTAACTGATGAATTAGATAAAATAAAAGGTATGCATGCTAAAGGAACGACTACCTATTCTGATTTCAATGCTAAATTTGATAGACTTAATATTGACTATGATAATCTTCTTGACAAGAACAAGAGACTTCTTCGAAAAATCGATAACCTTGAAGTCAACCTAAGAAATGCTAGGAATGTCACCGCTAAATGGGAAGGAAGTAATACCGTTCTTGACTTCCTAGTTAATCAATCCAGTAATACTAAGAAGTTAGGATTAGGGTATGAATCTTGTTCTAACTTCAAGCTAGATGATCCTCAATATCATACAGTTTGGGTTCCTGAACAGAAAGTAAACAGATCACCGAACTGTTCAATTCAGAATGTTTCCAGTAATGTCTATTTCAGAAAGCCTAAACCTGTAGAACGTGACTTTCGTAAACGTAAGTATGTCGGCCTACCTGAGTATACTTTGTGCAAATTTTGTGGGAAAACAGGACACATATTTAATGCTTGTAAGAAGCGGTTAGGTTACTTGGAACAAAATTGTAAGATTGTCAAGAAAATGTGGATTCGAAAGGACTTATTAGCACAAGTGACTAACCAAAAGGGACCCAAGTTAATTTGGGTACCCAAGTCCAAAGTATAATCTGTTTTGCAGGCGAAAGTGAGAGGGAGCAACATGCATTGATCAAAATAACTTTCGTTGCTCAAGGTGCATATGAGACGATGTTTTTGACCTCTCACATAGAGCCTACAAAGTTGAGGTGTGATACATGAATTGGTAAGATGTTTCAAGTTTATTCACACTTCAAGAAAGGATGGTAAGAACTTCTCAACTCTTGAACTTAATGTTAAGCAAACATCTTGAGAAGTATAAAAGGTAGTTGGTGTGTAAATTCTTAAGCTCATACCTATTATGTTGTATGCTTCATCTTGCTTATCAAGATATCTAACATTATTAAGCATGTGTGCAGATGAGAAGAACTAGAGAGAACCTACGAGGACTTGATGAGTAAAACAGAAGCATTTCAAACAGTGCACTGAACTGTTCTGATTAAAGTCATCTCAAGTTCAGGGGGAACAGAACAGTCAAGAACACTGTTCAATCATAAATCCGACAGTTCAGAGGGATTAAATAACAGAAGCTAAATCAATGTGTACGGAGCAAAGTATGGCACTTGGAACCACGACCAAAAGATCGTTCCGTCATATAAACCAAATGAGTAAGACAAAAGTTACGGGATTACGGTATGATTATTATTTGTGTGCATATTCTTTGTGATAACATGAGTACAATTAATATTTCATAAAATCATGTCAATATTCTATGATAAACGTTTTTCGTGACATGGAAGAAAAAGGGAACATTTGCTTAAAATTTTGTAAAATCGAAGATCAGTTATCCGGCTTTTTACTAAATCTTTAGCAAGGGAACAATTTGAGAAAATCTGATTGGAATTTGGTCTATTAAACTGTAGCTTGTAGTTAATGATCCACTAAAACTTTCCTCTATGAGTGACTAGAAAAAGAGTTGTTGTGTCATTAAGTTGGTAATTCTCCATTAGTTATGGAACATGGTTGTAGTTTGCCTAGTCTGGTCCTCCTCTCATAGACTAGTAACGGGTTTGACAATTCGGTGTTTGTACTTAACTTGCATATCCATTTGTTCTCAAAGAAAGGCAAAATCCAAATAACCCAAAAATAAGCCAAAACAACCCAGAACTTACCAAACCAAAATTGAACAGTCTTCTGCACTGTTAAATTAAGAACCCAGAACCCAAACCTTGTTTTACCAAAACCTATCTACAATAGATAGGAAGCACCAAATCAATTTGCCTAACCATTTAACCTACAACCCAAAACTAATTTATACCTTCACCTAATTGATTTTGGTTTGAGTATATTGCACTTGAGTTTCTTTTATTCGTGACATTTTTAATACGATAATGATATTTGCACATGTTTTCATCGGGGATTTTTGATGATGCTATAACTTTTTATGGAGATTCTCATTACATTATAAGTTCTTATGAGAAATGAGAGAGTGCTAAAAAAAAAAAAGGATGAAAAAAATGATGAAAAAAAAAAATGTGATGAAAAAAAAAACCAAGTGAAGAAAGGCGAAAAAAAAAAAAAGGAAGAACGAAAAAAAAAAAAAAAAGGAATAACGAAAAAAAAAAGAGGAAGAATATGAGCACTATGTGATAATTTACTGAATTCCTCATTGATTTCAAATCTCCTACGTTGTTCATGATCTTCAAAACTCCATATGCATATATCTTGATCTTTTGCTACAAAATTCTTTCACGAAGTTTAGATATCTCATGTAATCTTTATACTCATATTCAAAGTCAATTCTAACCTAATCACATTAACATAAACCCTCCCTTACCCTTCATAATTTGCCTTACCTCGACCTATCCCTTTAAATCAGCCTAACCCATATATTGCCTTTTCTTTTTTGTGGATGTGTTTGTATATGGTGCTCTCGTTGGTTGTTTTGAACTAGTTATTATGATGTCTATGCGGACCGTGTGTCGGTAGATATTTCCTTGTCTTTGTGGCAATGGGTGTGCGTTGACTATTTTGACTCTCTTTCTCTTTTTGATGATGTCAAGAGGGGGAAATAGTGGTGGATCTCGTACCTAGTAGCTACTAATCTTTAGACCTTTAACTATGAAGTTTTCCTCTTAGCGTTTCGAAAAACTAAAGGTTCATTTCAACAATGCTGATCTTAGACTGTTTCCTAATTCTATCAATTGTCATGATCATTATTGTCTTACTAATCTTGTGTTGAGGGGGAACTTGTCACTAAGGACTTGCCATCATCAAAGGGGGAATTTGTTGCATTGTGGTTATTGATGATGACAAGTCCTCAGCTATTAACGCGTGTGATTGCATTGTGTATGTTTAGGACTGTTTGCAGGATACAAGAATGATGTCAAAGAATTGAAGATTTGAGAGCCGACGTTTAGTTTTGTGTCTAATGGTGTAAGGATGATTGACCTTGAGCATAAGTCGTTAGAGTTGATTTAAACAGTTGCACAAACTGTTTAAATCAAGTCTAACTCTTGATATGTAAAATCGCTGAGTTCTTTGTTTCTCAAAGTATTTTGAATAAATTTCTAAAAGATCTTTTCTGAGTTGGTTTTACGTATGAAAGAAGTATGAAAAATATTCCTTCTGTTTATTTGGAAAAGAAGTATGAAAAATATTGTTTATTTGGAAAAATTATCTTTTTGAATTTTAGGAAAGATATTGTAGAGATATTATATCTTCTAAAATATAGTTTCCTTGGTTTGTAAAACTCTAAAGATATTTTTCTTATTTAAGTAAAATTACTTCTTCAGTAAACACAACTTTGAGCAGCCAGAAATCTTACGTTTGATTAAGCAAGTTTTGAGCTTTTATTTTTCTTGGAAAATTCTTTGAGAAAAAACTTGTTAATTTTTCTTGGTTTAATATATCAAGGTGCTCTTAGTCAACTCATCTCTTAGGTTGTATTGTTCTCCATTGTTCTATCTTGTGAACCTTATAAGGAGACAAAGAGTTGTAATTTTCTAATTGTGTGAGAGAGAGATTTGGGGTACGGGTTTGTACTCGAGTCGCACGATCGGGTTGATCGTGGGGGTTTTCTTTGTAATCGGGATTGATTTATAAAGAAAATATTAATAAGAGAGATAGTGGACGTAGACCTTTAGAGAGTAGGTCGAACCACTTAAAAATCGCTGTGTTATTATTTTTGTTTGATCGTTATTTCATTCTCTCGTATTTCATTTAGTCCCATATCAATCTGAAACAGTACTGCACAATATTCATTGTTTTAAACAGTTTGCTGAACTGTTTAAATTCGCCTGTGTACTGGTTTAGAATCGATAGTATTAAAGAAGGATACTTAATTCACCCCCTCCCCCTCTTAAGTATTGGATCAATAAACTCAACATTCGACGTTGGTGGTGGTACATTTGATGTTTCCTTAGTCGCTATTGGAAAAGATTCATTCGAAGTGAAAGCCGTTAGTGGAGATGCTCACCTTGGTGGTGGGGATTTTGACATGGTAAACTATTTCATGGCCGAGTTTGAGAGGAAACACAATAAGAACATGAGTGATAATCCAAGAGCTCTAGGGAGGTTGCGTGCTGCTTGTGAGAGGGCGAAGAGGAACCTCTCCTCGGCCCCTGAGACATCTATTGACATCGATTGTCTTTTTGATGGTATTGATTTTCGATGACCATAACTCGTGCACGATATGAGAAGCTAAATATGGATTTGTTTCAGAATTGTCTAGAACCCATTGACAAGTGCTTGAAGGACTCAAATATGGAAAAAAGAGAGGTGCATGAAATCGTCCTTGTCGGGGGATCAACTCGAACCCCAATATTTCGACAGTTGGTGAAAGACTTCTTCAATGGAAAGGAGCTCTGTCAAGGTATTAACCCGGACGAGGCTGTTGCATATGGCGCTGCCTGTCATGCGGCCGTATTAACTGGCACAATGGGTATAAAAAATCATGTAGTTGTTGATGTTACTCCTCTTTCTCTTGGCATTAAGCTTTACTCTGGTGAGATGTTAGTTATAATTAGACCTGGCAAAACTGACCCGACCCGAATAATCCGACCCGATAAGGCTGACCCGAGACCCGAAAGCGACCCGGAATGGCCTGACCCGAGGATGACCCGAAACCCGAATTGACCCGACCCAACCCAGACCCGACCCGGATCTTGACTGACCCGAAAGAGACCCGACCCAAAATAACCCGACCCGAAACCACCGACCTACACACGACCCGATTTGAAATGATCCTAAATGACCCAATTTATTGTGACTAGGGGTGATAATGAGACGAGACGACCCACGTGCAGCTCAAGCTCGGCTTGGTCCAAGTCGGCTCGTGCCAGTTTGCCTCGACACGAGGCTTGACTCGAAAACTAACTTGATCATTTTGACGTGAAAATGGCCTAAATAAATCGGATATGAATCTAAAATAACCCGACCCAAAATGACCCAGACCCGAAGTGACCCAAACCCGAAACTGACCCAAACCCGAAAGCGACCCGACCCGACCCGACCCGACCCGAAAGATTGAGCAAACCCGAGATGACCCGACCCATATCAACCCGACCCAAACCCGACCCGTTTGACCCATTTGCCAGGTCTAGTTATAATCCCTCGGAATACACCTATACCGACGAAGATGAGTAAAATGACTAAAACAGTGTATGATAACCAAACTACTTCGAAATTTGAGGTGTACGAGGGCGAAATGGCCATGGCTGATGATAACCACTATCTTGGAAAGTTTATATTGTCGGGTACTCCTCCAGCACCTAAGGGAGTTCCTAAGTTCGACAATGGTTTCGAGATAGATGCTGATGGAATTTTGACTGTGACGGCCGAGCAATTAGAGACAAAAAAGAAGAATCAGATCACAATAACGAATCACAGCGCGAGATTGCCTAAAAAGGAGATTGATAGGATGGTGAAAGAGGCAAAGAAGTATAAGGTTCACGACGAGGCGTTTAAGAAGGCGGCCGTGGCAAAGAACAAGTTAGAGAACTATGTGAATGAGGTTAAGAAGGAGGTTCGAGTAAATGGGTGGAAAATCGACTCGAAGGAGAAGAGAAAGCTGGATGATGTTATTCAGCAAACAGAACAATGGCTTGACGGGAACAACATATTTGGTAAAGCTAGAATGTTTGAGCAAAAAATCCAAAGATTGGAGAAAATTTCTAAGCCTATTTTTAAGAAGATGCGTAAAAGTGATAGTAAAATTGACACACAAATTGAAGTATTGGAGCTTGATTGAGCTTTAATTTGTTCTTCTTAGATAACATCTAAATTCTTTAATGGAGAAAACTGTATTAGTTTTTGTTTTGATTAATATAAAGCATGTTTCATAAACATGTTTTTAAGAACCGTGAACTACTGTGAAAAACTCCATTGTAGGAACAACGAACGCATACAATAATAACACAAAATTCAGCGTATGGTGAAAAGCTCTCAACATATATGCAAATCGAGTATAATAGTTTACTAGAATTACTGTACTTGCAAACCGAGGGAACCTAGCTAGTACCAAAGGGTTGCACACTTGCACTCGTTATCCCAAACTTCCAAAAAATGGTTAAATTCTCGTTTTTTGCTACCAAAAAATTCTCAGTATGAGATCTTTAATGTGAGTATAAAACAACTTGAGAAAAAATCGCTCATGAATTGTGGGTTTTAAAGGTTGTTTGGTTACCACATATTTCACAAAGTAGTATATAAGTAATTTTGAGACATAAATGACACAAAATTAACGATCAAAGTAAAAGGTAAAACGATAAAAAAACTTCGAGGAAAAAGTAGCACAAAGTAATATATAAGTAAAAAGGCGCGCAAGCATTAAATTAAAAACAAGTAGAGTTCAAATGCATCACGGGGGCGGGTCGGAGGTTAGCGACGTGGAAGCGGACAAAGAGTTAATAGTACAAGCAAGCATGAATTACCAAGGATGGGGTAAAATACCATTCAAAACAACCATATACGTCGCAACTTAATCAACCTCATATATGTCTGTGACTCCGATCTTACGCATCTTCACCAAAACATCACCATAAACACGTTGAAGCTCATTCTTCTTCTCCTCAAACATAGATGCATCACCACAATGATCATTCCAATCCAACCATTCCCTTATTCGCTTGATTTCGTCTTCAACCGATTTCTTGTCCTCCTCATTGATTGTACTGTGACATCGTGTAATTATCGACCTAACCTTCTCTATGTAATTCTCTAAGGCGGTTTTAGCTTTTACAGCCATTTTAAACTCCTTGTCGTGAGACATATACATCTCACCCTCTTTCGCCATTTTTTTGATATCATTCTTTGTTAGCCGTCCAGTGTGCTCGGTTACAGTGATATGGCTCTTGTTTTTGGTGCCGAGCAATCTAGCGGACACGGTCAGAATACCATTAGCATCGATGTCGAAGCAGACATCGAAATTAGACGCACCTTTAGGTCCTGGTGGTATGTTACTCAGCTTGAACATGCCTAATTTGTTGTTGTCTTTGGAGAAGCGACTCTCGCCTTCATAGACAGGAAAAATCACTACTTTTTGATTATCATATGATGTGTGTATATTCCCATACATCTGAGTAGGGATGGTTGTATTTCGAGGAACAAATACTTTCATGGATTCATCGATAAGCTCAATACCAAGTGATAAAGGAGTAACGTCGACAAGTCCGATATCCTTATCGTCGCCAAAACCTGCTAAGATTGCAGCAAGAGAAGCGGCTCCAAAGGCAACCGCCTCATCGGGATTGATACTTCTACAAAGCTTTTTCCGACCAAAGTAAACTTGCAACATTTCTTGAATCTTCGGGATCCGGGTAGACCCTCCGACAAGGACTATATCATGCACATCGGTTTTCTCCATTTTTGCATCCTCTAAACATTTTTCCACAGGCTCTAAACATTTGTCAAACAAATCAGAATTCAGATTCTCAAACCGTGCTCTTGTTATCGTTGTACAGAAGTCTATGCCATCAAAGAGACAATCAATATCAATTCGTATCTCGGGTACAACGGAAAGGTTCCTTTTAGCTTTCTCGCATTCGGCTCTCAATCTTGCCAAAGCCCTAGGTTTTTCATCCAACCTCTTCTTATGTTTTCTCTCGAACTCGACCATAAGTGAGCCGAGTAATCTTGTGTCAAAATCACTTCCACCCAGGTGAGTATCACCGCTCACAGCTTTAACCTCAAACTTATCCTTATGGATCGCCACTAAAGAGACATCAAACGTCCCACCACCAAGGTCAAACACCAAGATATTTCTTGTCGGGGCATTGTATCCTGTTAGGTTCTTGTTGAGACCATATGCAATGGCGGCAGCAGTGGGCTCATTAATAATTCGTAGAACATTGAGACCGGCAATTTCTCCAGCGTCTTTTGTCGCCTGACGTTGTGCATCGTTGAAATAAGCCGGAACAGTAATAACAGCATCCTCGACTTTCTCACCAACATAGGCTTCGACAATTTCTTTCATCTTCACTAGAATCATTGACGATATTTGTTCGGGAGGAAATAGTTTCTCTTCATCGTTATAGGTCACCACAATTACAGGGTTTTTAGCATCAGTAGTATCATTAGGGTCCGCAATGACTTTGAATGGCCAGTGCTTCATGTCATCTTGAACTATTGGGTCATTGAATTTCCTGCCAATTAGCCTTTTCGCATCTGTCATTCAAACAAAAGTTAATCATTATTGTATCAGAATTACTCGTGTAAATACGTGTTTTACTCAATCACATACATTTTTTCATAAAATTTACGTAACTTCCCTCCCTCCCTAATTATATAACGTCATCCTCAAGTAGGCCCTCTCAAGTCTCACCAGTCATCTATCCGGCCCCCACCCTCAATCAACCACCACCCAACCAATCTCACTCGTCGGAGACAGCCCATAACCCGCTGAATCGTCTGACGAAGGTGGTGGTGACTGGTGGTAGATAGTGTTCGTTAGAGAAATTACTTTTAGATCTTATACAAAATCAATAATCAATATTGAAGCCGTAAATAACACGTCAAATGACAAAGAAACGAGCTTTGGCGGATGATAAATACAAATCACTTGAAAATGGTGATAAACTACAATCATTGACATTGAAGACATCGACATCGACGCTATTGAGCTTGTCCTCTTTCAAGTTCCAGAATGCTATGTTTACATTGTAATTTGCTTTTTTTTTTCTCCATTTATCTAATTCATTAGTTATTTGTTCTAGTTGGAGTTGACGTATGATTATAACCTAATTTGTATTATGATTTATTAGTTAAATTTCAGCATTTAAAGGAAGGAAATGAAGAAAAAAGGGTAAGGGTAAAATCGTAAAATAACGTATGTAAAAGAGTAACACGCGAAAGTTATAATTAAATCTCATAACTTTTGTTCAATTGTGAAATTAGCCATATAAGTTTCATTTGCAAGTTTGTAACACCACCTTAAATTTCACCAAATTTGAAATTCAATACCAATTGATAAATTTTAACCAAATTATTGTCATAAAATCGTTTTATAATCCAATTTATCGTATCCAAAATATTATTGTTTATGAATTTTGAGTTTTTATACTTATATTAAATTTTGAGAATTATTTGTTTGAGTTTTATAGTATTTAGATAATTTTATTATAAATACATGAATAATACTACATAAATTTTAAACAATTTACTACAGATTTATGTAAAAGTGTTGTACAATGAATAATAAATTATGTTGATACTCATAAAGTTAGAATTAGTAACTTTTAATATTTAATAAAATTGTGTAATACTAACATAAAATAATTTTATATTTTAAGTCTTGTGAAATTTTAAAAAATGGGGTTAAATTTCACCAATAACTTAAGAGACTTAATTGTTACACATGAAACTTACAGTCATTTCACAATTGCTAAAAGTTATGGGGTTCAATTAAGACTTTCGCGAAATGCGTATATATGTGAAAAAAGCACACCCCTTATTTTAGTTGTTGCACAATATCTAATTAAGGTTTCATAATAATCCGCCTGATTTAATTTTTTTTGTTTGAGCTTTTTTATTCTATATTATTCTTCGAAAGTACGAGTATTTTATAATTTCTTGAAACCGCACTTAGCTTTTTTATACTCTCTTTGTTTCTAAATAACTCTCTCCATTTCCCTTTTTCTATAATAAATAAGAAAGTGAATTTTGACCATGCAAAATACACTAACCCCACATGAAATTGAATTTGAACCCTACAAAACACACCCTCGCATGCAAAAAAAGGAATTAGAAAAGGTTAACTGAATTGACGAAAAAGTAAATAGGAAAGTTTATCCAAAATTAAATGGAGTATGTCATAATATTCTGAATTTGAACTCTGGAATTTATCATCCCTTAATTTACATTTTAGTTTGTGTGTTACTTTCTTTACATTTGATTTTATTCTTTCTCATTTGATTTTATTCCAAATCATTAGTCTTTTCATTTCACAAATGATTGGAACAAAAGGGTAATAATGTATGCGAAAACATAATCCACTCCATATGAACTCTAATTATTAGTATTTTCATATCCCATCAATTGTGAGGAAACCTGTGTATGCGCCTTAATTAGAAGAGCTATAATCCGGAGAGGGATCCTCTTTAATACCCTCGTAAGGATCTCTGTATATCTCATTATGTGTCTCCTTTCATCCACGCACATTTTGACACATCACTTGTAACAAATAAAGAAAATATATACTAATAAATATGCTAATGTGTTGATATGTCAAAATATGTATAGAGTGGATAACACAGTGAGACAACCAAATGGGATAAATGATCCTCCCTGTTAACTCCCAAGTACTAATTTAGGCACGCTTTTGCAACAATTGTTTACCAAAAAACCAGTATTAGACTATACATTTTTGGGTTAATAATTATCGGGTCACTCCGTAGCTACGTTAAATAACTCACTAAAAATAACATTCCGTCATAGACCTAACAAATAGGTGATTCAGGTTTAGGTTTGGGTCGGTCACTTCAGGCCCTTCGTATTCGGGTTAATAATTATCGTATCACTTTTGGGTCTCGTCATCTTTTGGCCGGGTTACTCTAGGTCGGGCCATTTTATGTCAATATTTTGCTTAAAATAAATCTTTGGATTATTTCGGGTCGTTTGGGTCACTTCAAATCGGGTCATTTTGGATCGGGTCATGCTTTTCGGGTCAGCCTCATCCAGTCGAGTCAGGTTTGCCCGATTTAATTGGAATCATTATATGTTGACCAAACTTCACGAGTATTAAACTGTAGTTAGAGTTGGACATGGCCAGAGAATATGAGAATAACGAAAGAAAATAAACATCAAACAACCACCATTATTTTTGTATATATCAAATGGAATAATAACCATACGAAAACAGTAAAAGAAGGTGAAAACACAGGAGAACGAACCAAAGATAGTGTTGGTAGGATTCATGGCGGCCTGGTTCTTAGCAGCTTCACCAATAAGGCGATGCGTTTGGTTGAAAGCGACCCAAGATGGTGTCGTATGGTTACCCAACGTGTCTGCGATTATCTCTACTTGACCGTGATACCAAATCCCGACACATGAGTAGGTAGTACCAAGATCGATTCCTATTCCAACTTGCTTTGTGTCTCGAATTGCAGGCAGGTTCTTCTTCGAGCTCTCGCCTCTCTTCAACAGAGTTGGGAGAAACGAACTCATCTTCTTCAACTCTAGTTTCGTAATAGTTTTTTTTTTTTTCGTCTAATAAATATACTCCAATTATCCGTACAATAATTTTTCAACGTAATTTCGAGTACCTGGTCTCCCGCAATTTGCAACAAGCCAACAATATAGAATGAAGATGTGACTCATGGGAGTTGTAGGCATGAAAATTACCGGACGGCAATTATTATTGTGATCGATACCTTAATTTTTATTATCGCAACTTGTTGATTTAAGCATCTTTGATCGGTTCTCACTGAAATGATTCGGACTAACGAAAATGACTTAGTCTAATGGTTAAGAAAGATGTAATATGGACTATAAGTCAATAAAATAAATCTCAGGTTTAAATTTGCTTTAGTTCATTATAATGCGATTAAGTGTGCGCTTTGTTATGAAAAAACAATATTAAATGATTCGAACTTTGGACCTACACTTAATGTTGGGTAGCAAATTAAGTCTCAAATTGAAACGAAAAAAAATCAGCAACTCTCCTTTAGGACCGTCCTATAGCATACGATTGAACCAAAAGGATAAAAACAAATTTAAATATAATGTAAGTTAATGATCAAAATAAAATATTATATTATCAAAATAAATATATTTAAATATATAAGTTATTAAAATAAAATATAGGGTATATTATCAAAACAAACTATTTTTTTACAAGTTTATTTATATAATTTAATTGAGCTTTGTGTTATTGGACTCATTTTTTTCTAAAATTGATCCTGACCTATTGGAACAATTTGTGAAAAAAAAAATACATGCTTTTTGTAAGAAATTTATCACTCCATTAGATTTATGACTTTTGCAAGAATCCCAAAAATAAATATGTGTTGACGAAATAGCAAAGACGAGTCCTAACAAGTGATTATTAGATTATAGTTCGTCTAAGTCAAATGTGACAGGATCTTCGGTGTAGAAGGGAAGGGGCAATTCAACTTGATAAGCTAAATTAACTAGTTTTAAGTCCGTGCAAATAAGCCTGTGCAGAATTTGCACGGGCTTGCTACTTAAACTTATAAAAACATGTTTGACTTGCTATATAATCATTACGATAATCGCTAGAATTTTAAAATTCTAAATAATATTACTAAACAAATAAAATTTATAAAAGTGTACTAATTTCTATGTTCTTAAAATTTATCGCATAAAAGTGTAAAACAAATTAAAGAAGATAGTGATAAAAAAAATGTAAAAAAAAAACTTATAATAACAATAATAATTTTAATATGAACAATAAACAAAATTACCCATTTATGTTCTAGACTATAGAAATGCCGAGTTATAAGACACGTTTTTTTTTACTGCATGTGGTAAATACGTATTAAACTTATATATGTAGTTATGAGACAATTCTATACCAATCTAATTTATTAATTTCGGAGTAGTATGTACATTGAAACAATGAGCCATATATCTGAAATAGTGGGGTAATATTTATGCATCATAAATGTATAATACTCGTATATGATTTTGTGAAAATTTGTGATTAAATAAGAGTAAAAGTTGGAGGATAATAAGTGTGTAGTTGTGTGAATGAAAAAGGTAATGGACGAGGTTACTAATCAAGGAAGAAAAAAAATGTTAACTTTTCATTTCCTAAAAATAGAGAGCCAATGAAAAACCTCTAAAAGACTTAGCTTTATAGAAAAGGAGATTAAAATAAATTCAACTAATTACCCATCCTGAGTTAAGAAGGACAGAGATGAGAAATTCAACTTGATAAGCTAAATTAAACTAAGAATTAAAAGGAAAGATAAGTTTTTTATATTTTAGTTTGAAGAGCAAAATAAAACTATCCTAGATCTACTCCTACTCCATCTCGTCTTCTGTCTTGCTCTCTGTTTTCTCGTCCTTTCTCTCTGCCCAGCACCCACACACAAAATGAAGCTCTTCCTGCCAATCCCTTTTTTTCAAATAGCATTGCAAATGGCCAAGTTGAGTATTTGGTCTTAATAATTGTCAAGGCAATGTATTTAAGATTGAAGCCAACTCAGATAATTGATTGAAAACATGTGCGATGGAAAATTGACGGGTTAAGTCCTTCAGTGGGCTCGATTTCTTTCATCTTTCTTTGACCCGTCTTCACCGCTTTTCTACTCGGGTTTGTACCTATAAAATAATAAGACAAAAGCAATACCAACATCCAAAAATAATATAAAGTCATACTAATTGATCCAAAAATGATGAGTTCAAATAAATATGACAAGGTTGTGATGAATGTCAAGAATATGAACTTTGAAGTTTGAAATAAACAAAAACCGTTGCAAGCTTTTGATCGTTCCCGATCAGTTTGTGTACAAAATTCGAGATTGTATTTCGAATTGGCGATTGAGGATTGGGCTCCAATCTCTTCGTTATTAGCACCGGGTTTGAGGTAGAAATACGGACTAAATATCCTTTCATTTTCACCTGTTTCATTGTTAAGTTGCTATTGTTTCGTTACTAAAACAAAAATACAAAAACATATTGTTTGTTTCACTTCCGCATGCATGTTAATGGGTCTGATTTTACATCATATGGTATCTCATAGCTTAGGCTCTTGATTTCCTTAAACCAAGACGATCCTATGGCAACCAAAGAAATACCATGCTACCACGGTCAGGATTCTATCCTTGCCAGTTCGTGCTTTTCTGGAGAGACTCCGGTGGAGATCGATTCCTCTTTGAACTTTGAATTGCCACGTGTTTTTGACGAAGAGGTGAATGTGGTTTCACCTTCCAAAGCATCAGAACCGACAATCACCAGGATTGTTCATGTTGACGATCCAAAGGAAGATTTGAATAAATAAGAAAAGACAGAACATTGCTGTTGCAATTGTGCTATCCAGATCGACGCGTTTCGTTCCAAACCTAGTTCTTGTTTGACGCGTTTCAGACTTTTACTCGATTGATATTCAATAGGTCTTGACTATCAATCACCATTGTTCAATCTATAGGCCTAGATTGATCAAATATCCTTTGTTCGTGTTTGTTCGTGCTTATTCGTTTGATCGTGATTGTTTCTGTTCATTGCAACAGCCATCCAGACTGTTTCATCCGTGTGTTTTCAAATCACAGTTCTTATCACTGCTACTTGTTCCAGTTTCAACAAGAATCAACAGTCTGCACGACTGTTACATCGTCTGTTTCCGCTGCACCTTCACGAATCTTATTCTTTGAGTAATTTTCGTATCACTAAGTAACAACGTAAGACTACTATTTTATTCCAAAAGTGTATGAATAATACTAAGTCGGGCTATTAATTAGACTAAATAAGAGATAAAATATGGGTTAAAAATACGTAAAATAAAGCGTTATCAGGGCTGCAACGGTACACACAGACTCAACGTTACATACCAAAAGTAACGTGAGCCCAATGAGTATACCGAAAAAGTAAAAAAATATAAAACACATTTACAATTTTATGTGATACAATTTTATATATATTCTTTCTGTCTTGGTCATTTGTAAACTCGTATAGTTTTGAGTAAATATTAAATATATTTCAGAATTAATCAATGTCCATTCTTCAAACTGCCTGTACAAACTCTCGCTTTACAGTTTTACAATCATGTTGCTACAAAAACATTCAGGAATATGTAAAAGAGACATTATAAGATGCTGAACACATACAGTAGAATAGATATAACATCATCATCTTAAATCTTAATCAACCTCATTTAACATACTGATCCCAATCTTACCAATCTTTCTAAAAAAATTATCGTAAACACTCTGAAGCTCAACCATCTTTTGATCAAACACCGACGGATCACTACAAAGATGATTCCAATCCAACCATTCAAGTGTTCGCTCAACTGCTTCCTCAACCAATGTCACGTCGTCCTCATGGCTCCTATCAGGATATCGTGCCACCGTCGACCTAACCTCCTCTATGAAGGTCTCTAAGGCGGTCTTAGATTTTACCGCCCTTTTGAACTCCTCGTCGTGAGCTTTGTACACCTCACCCTCTTTCACCATTCTATTGATCTCGTCCTTTGATAACCTTCCGCTGTGCTCGGTAATAGTGATATGGTCCTCGTTACACGTCCCGTCCAGCTTAGCTGACACGGTTAGAATACCATTTGCATCAATCTCAAAGCAGATATCGAACTTGGCAGCGCCTTTAGGTCTTGGTGGTATGTCGTACAACACAAACTTGCCCAAGAAGTTGTTGTATTTGGCTATGGTTCTCTCACCCTCATAGACAGGGAAACTTACTTGAACTTGGTTATCTAATGATGTTTCTAATTTGCCTAACATCTTTGTAGGTATAGTTGTATTTCGAGGAACAACAACACTGAAGGACATATCATAAAGCTCAATTCCAAGTGATAAGGGAGTAACATCAACAAGCACGGTATCCTTAACATCGCCTACACCGGCTAACATTGCAGCATGAGAGGCGGCTCCATAGGCAACTGCCTCGTCCGGGTTGATACTTCTACATAGCTCTTTCCCATCGAAGTACTCTTGTAACAACTGCTGCACCTTTGGGATCCGGGTCGAACCCCCAACTAGGACGATATCATGTACATCAGGTTTTCCCATTTTTGCATCCTTTAGACATTGCTTCACCGGCTCTAAACACTTCAAGAGCAAATCATGATTCAGCTTCTCAAACTGTGCGCGAGTTATCGTTGAACAAAAGTCTATTCCATCAAAAAGGCAATCAATCTCAATTGATGTCTCTGTTGTCGAAGAAAGGTTCCTCTTTGCCCTCTCACACGCGGCTCTCAGCCTCCCTAAAGCCCTAGGATTATCCCCCAACTTCTTATATTTCCTCTCAAATTTGGCCACAAGGTAGTCCACCAGTCTTGTGTCAAAATCACCACCACCAAGGTGGGTATCACCATTGACGGCCTTAACCTCAAATGCATCCTTTTGGACCGCCACCAAAGAGACATCGAAGGTCCCACCACCAAGATCAAACACCAATATATTCCTCATCGCCGTATTATTGTAGCCGGTAAGCTGCTTGTCGAGGCCATAGGCAATGGCAGCAGCAGTCGGCTCATTAATAATGCGTAGAACATTTAGCCCGGCAATGACTCCAGCGTCTTTAGTTGCCTTGCGTTGTGAATCATTAAAATAAGCCGGAACTGTAACAACAGCATCCTTGACTTCTTTACCCAGATAGGTTTCGGCAATCTCTTTCATCTTCACTAGAATCATAGACGATACTTCTTCGGGTGAAAATTTCTTTTCTTCATCTTTATACTTCACAACAATTACAGGGTTGTTATCATTAGTATTATTATTAGTGTCTGCAACGACTTTAAATGGCCAGTGTTTCATGTCATCCTGAACTACTGGGTCATCAAATTTTCTGCCAATTAGCCTCTTCGCGTCTGTCATGAAAGGAATGATTAATCATCAAGGTTAATAATGCGATTAATGCGGCTTAGATTCAACTGGAAACTTGATCTATTCGATCTGTAACTAGTTCAGGTTATAACTCCTAGTTAAAACAACAATATACAGAGTAAATCACAATTTCTTCACTTGATAAACAAAGGTGCTGATATGAAATCATATTAATCATTAAACTATGTACTTCTGTTATACCCAAAAAGTCTTCATGTCATTACATGGAATTCAAATGTAATATCAACGATGAAGTTGACTTTCATTTTCTCTAGTGATTTTTCTTGATTACAACGGCATAAGTATTCATATAAAAAAGTTATATTAGAGCCTCTCGCAATTAATACGAACCAATTGACTGTCTTATAGAAACGGTAAGGCCGTCCAATATAGAACTCACAGGGGTGGATGGGGGGTGGGGGGGATAGCAGTGGCCTCAACCATCACCTTCATAGGGTAATAGACTATTAGAGTGTCGATGAGGTCTCAGCCTAATGGTTAAGAAAGAGCTATAGTTGATGATAAGTCTAAGGTTCGAATCCCACCACATCGAGATTGTACTGCTTTTGTGGCTCATTTGACATAAAAAGAAAAAAAAAACATACCAAAGATAGTGTTGGTGGAATTCATGGCAGCCTGGTTCTGAGCAGCTTCGCCAATAAGCCGATGAGTTTGGGTGAAAGCGACCCAAGACGGTGTTGTACGGTTGCCCAAGTCATTAGTGATGATCTCGACACGACCGTGTTGCCAAACCCCGACACATGAGTAGGTGGTTCCAAGATCAATCCCGATAGCCGGCTGCTTTTGGTTTCTTTTCTCGGTAGTCTTCTTATTCCTTTGTCCCTCACCTTTCTCCATCCGAGTTAAGAGCGGCAAAATCACCTCGTTTATTAAGTCAATACTCTCAATGTCCAAATTAGTTGTAACCTCTGCGATTTTTTAGTCAAAGGTAAATAAATGACGGTGTAAATTCTTTTTCTTTAAAAAATGGAGAGAGATTCTTGCTTTGATTCCCTACTTTTGCGAAGAAGAAACTAAACGTTTTCTGAAGAAAGTTCCTCCATTTGTGACAAAGGAGACCTAGTCAACACAGAGAAAAAAACAAAGTGATTTAATGTTTAAAATTATCAATTTGTGCCCAGTTGATACGCGTTGAAAAAAAAGTGTTGAACTAATAAGTTAAATCAAAACTCTATCAAAGAAATTTATATCAATATATTTTTGGTGACTAGAAATTTACATCATCATGGAAGTAAAATGGAGATTGTGAGTATAACAATAAGTCTTCCACGTAAAGGGTATATGTCACAAGTTTGTAATCGATTATATAACACACATGTGAATAGATAAGATGAAAATTAAAAATGGCTAGTAAATAACAAATGACTTGTTATATAATTATATTCCATATAATGTGAATGATATTGACCCATCACAAGTTTGTGACGGACGTAATAGTCACAAACAAGAATTTGTAGAGTACTTCCTCTTATTCTCTAAGTTCTTTTACATTTGTTTTGAACAAATATTGAGTGTTATGATGCTATGTGGAGGTAAATAAAAGTAGGAGAGAGAATGTGGGTCATAAATTATTATAACTACAAATAATAGACAAATAAGAAAAGTGTAATATCTTAATAAATTTGTCGTTTTAGAAAATGTGGAAGATTTTAGAAAATACGAGAGAGTATTAAATTGTGGCACTTACCAAGCGGTCACTTTGAAGTGATGGTCCCAAATTATTTGCCAGCTACGTGATGATATCAACTGCTAAATAATATATCACCAATAACAAGTCAATTCATTAAGAGAATGGTCACTCCAATAATGGTCTAGTTACGACTAAGTCATTAGGATAAGCGCGGAAGGTCGAACGTCAACTATCTAAGTAGACTTGAAAAACGGATCATTTAGTTTGGTTACAGATCAGGTTTAATCGGCTCTATTATAATTGTTTTGATTTCAATTTGATTTCGATCGGGCTTATTTCGGGTAGCCACTTTAACTGTTTTATGCTATTTCAAGTCGATTACGGTTCAGGTTAGGTAAACATGAGTTCAATTGATTTGCAAGTCATAATTTTCTTGAGATTATGGTAAAAAAAACTTTGTTTAAATGTATCTTATAGTTTCCAGTTCGAATGTAATAATTATAATACCATGCATTAATAAATAAATAATCAATGAATAGGTACCTAAAATATGAGTGTTTTGACGAGGAAACGAAACCTTTAGTTTAGGTCAATCGGTTTAGTTTTTTTTCAATTTAAATATATTCAGGTTTCGATATTATTCAGGTTTCATATATTATATAGGTTACTTTTATCAAAGTGTTCGATCGGTTATCATCTCAGATATATTCAATCGATTTTTCAAGCGCGGGTTAATTTTCCAGGTTTGGTGTCAAGGTATCAACATGGATTGATCAACAATAGTCATTCTCATCTATTGAAGTCCAACTTCTCATTTGGATTCTCTATGTCGAATCGAATTCTCATCAAAATTCAAGTGAGTAAAAATCAAATTAATTGATTAGGATTTATACAAAAGTTCTCATAGCCAGCATGCGAATTTGTTAGAACCACACTTGATTGATGATGCATGTCAAGTTTTATTGTCATTTAATGTTTTGCTTCATAGTTATGATTTATAACATTCGAAGTTCTCAAGTATTTATCAAGGATGGTGCAAGGATCGTCAAAGATGAATAAAGCCTTGCCTAAGTCAAAGTGTTGTAAACGAAGTAGTGTAACATTCTTTGTCAAGTGACTGCAAAATAACGCAACAGTGCACGACACTGTGACATTGTGTTTCTGATTCAGCTCAATGGAGAAATTTTCGAATGATTTTATTTGCGAAAATATTCAACTCTCTCTTTCTAAATGATTTCTGATTTCTAAATGATTTGTGAAACAAATTGCAAGTTTGAAAAAGAGAAGTTAGCTTAATTAAGAAGCTACCTTTTATCCTCTAGATCAAAAACTAACTTGGTTACTAACCAATGGTCCCTTGGTTAATAACCGAGTAATTTATGGTTCGCATAACAATTATGGAAACACTTCTTGCTTTTTTGAAAAATGGACAGCTCTCTTGAGCCTCACAAATCTGATTGTACTCATGAGATTTGAAAATGATTTTTCATCATATTATCTATTGTATAAAAGAGAAGATGATGTGTTGGGTTCCTTCCTTTACACATATTTTCTTCTATAAATAGCCTCCTCGTTTCTCATTTATCACCAAGAATTTTTAGAGCATTTATTGAGAAACTTTGCAAATCATTTCTGAGTTTAAAGCTTTGTTTTCAAGTGTTTGCAAAATCGTTTTAAGTTTTAAAGTCTTCAATCATTTTTCAAAAGAGCTGTAAATCTCCATGTATCAGTTTGTTGTACTGTGACATCTTAGTTTGTTTAATGATCTCGTGTTTAAGTCTTAATTGTGATCTCCATATTCATAAGTGAACGATTGAGATTCGAGACTCTGTAAACTTGTGAGACATAACACATTAACTCTTGAAACGGAGTAGCTTTAAGTTTGAGTGAAACCGGGGTTGGTTGGCGAGTTATTTTCATTTTAAGGGGTTTAGTAAGTTTGAGTAATTTTCTAAACAAGCAATAAAATAACATTGGACGTAGGCTTCGGAGTAGAAGCTGGATCAATTTAAAAACATTGTCTTGTTTGCTTATTTATTTTCACATTATGTTGGCTTATTTACTTACTGCTCATCTCCTAATTATGTATGTGCCACAGTCTTTCATACTGTGTTTCATTGCATAACTCGTTGCCTTATCTGTGTCACAGTCTCTTATACAGTGACTCAGACCTGCTGTTACTTGTGAACTTAATTTCAATTGAGTTTCTCAAGTCTCATACTTAACTGTCCTTGCTTCTTTTTTTTTTACCACATAACCAAGTTAAGTAGAAAATTTTAAAAATACACCTAATTCATCTCCTCATTCCCTTTTAGGTGTTAATCTTTCTTAACTTTTCAGAATTTAATATGGTATTAGAAAAGCATGGTTTTGAGGTACCACATTCTGTCAGAGGAACTAAGGTCGAAAAGAGAGGCATTCCTAACCCCAAAGATGTTATTTGGTATTGGGTTGGAACCTATTCTATAAAGTGTAAACCTATTGAAATGCATAAACTTGTTTCTGAAAGAAGAATTTGAATACAAAATTATTTAAGAAATAGAATCGCGTAATTCCGCATGAATGCCTTGAACAAAACTTTCTTACGAAAGTGATTTATGTGACTCATGATAACAAGAAATAAGCTCGCGAGCAGCTCTTGGTCTAAGCTCAGACTAATAACTTAACGAGTCCCGCTGAGCTAACACTGGCTCGTCTCGAAAAACTCGCGAGTGGCTCAAATTTGTCTCAAACTTGTGTGGTTACACAATATATTGTTTTTTAGGCGACAAACAAAATATTGTTCCTTATTTCATACAAATATTTCATGAAGATTATACCTTTGCATCATCATATCATGGATTTGCCCAATATTTTACATATAATCTTCTTATTTTGTTGTTATAAATTATCGAACGAAAAAGAAATACAAGATTTGGCTCGAGTTCAACTTGATCTCGTGTTTAAGCTCGTGAACTCGATAATGAGCATTACTTATTTCAACCTCAGTCCTCAGTGATTATAAATTGTACTCCGTAATACCATCCACATAATTCATGAAGCAATCTAGAACTAATTGTAAATTGTGAAAAAATCCATTGCAGGCTACAGCTTACAAACCAGAAGATAATGTTAACACAACACAGATTTTAAAATGGAATAGCATACAGAAGAAGAGAATGCCTTTCAATTTCAAAATGATATTCAATTTATTTTTTGTTCGTAAATTAACAAAATTATAACGAATAAAAGCTTTCTATATCATCATCTTCCTGTAACTCAGTGACCTGAGTCTTAAGACGTTTCTCACCGAAAACATCATCATAAACACTCTGAAGCTCAGCCTTCTTTTTCTGGAACACAGACACATCTCCGCAAAGATAATTCCAATCCAACCATCCAATTGTTCGCTCGATTTCATCTTCTATTAACCTCGTTTCTTCGTCAATGATTGCATCGGAACATTGTCTCACCATGAGCTTAACCTCCTCTATATAAGTCTCTAAGGCGGTCTTAGCCTCAATTGCCCTTTTGAATTCCTTGTCTTGAGCCTTATACATCTCACCCTCTTTCACCATTCTATCGATTTTATAGTTTGAAAGCCTTTCGTTGTGCTCGGTGATAGTAATTTTGTCCATGATACAGGTACCGATTAGTTCAGCTGATACGGTCAGGATACCATTAGCATCCATCTCGAAACAGACATCAAACTTAAACGCGCCTTTACGTCCTGGTGGTATGTCGTACAACATGAACTCACCCAAGAAATTGTTGTCTTTGGCTTCCAATCTTTCGCCTTCATAGATACGGAAAATCGCTGCAACAAGGTTATCAGACGGTGTTTCCAAATTCCTGGCGAACATCTTATTAGGGATACTTGTATTTCGAGGAACAACAACAAGCATAGATGTATCATAAACCTCAATACCAAGTGATAAAGGAGTAACGTCGAAAAGCACAATATCCTTATGATCGCTAAAACCTGCGAGGATGGCAGCATGAGCGGCGGCCCCATACGCAACCGCCTCGTCCGGGTTGATCCTCTTGCATAGCTCTTTTCCATTGAAGTAATCTTGCAACATTTGTTGTATTCTTGGAATTCGAGTTGACCCGCCTACAAGCACTATATCATGTACATCACTCTTAGTCATTTTTGCGTCTTCTAGACAATTGACCACGAGTTCCAAACAGTTGTCGAACAAATCCATGTTTAAGCTCTCAAACCGTGCACGAGTTATAGTTGAACAGAAATCTATCCCATCAAAGAGACAATCGATCTCAATTGATGTATTAGTTGTCGAAGAAAGGCTCCTCTTAGCCCTCTCACACGCCGCTGTCAACCTCGCTAAAGCCTTAGGACTGTCACCCAATTTCTTCTTATATTTCCTCTCAAACTCGGCCACAAGGTACTTCACCAATATCCTGTCGAAATCACCTCCACCAAGGTGAGTATCACCAGTTACGGCTATAACCTGAAATACATCCTTTCGAACATTCACTAAAGAGACGTCCAAGGTACCACCACCAAGATCAAACACTAAGATATTTTTTGTCGCCCCATCATTGTAGCCAATAAGCTCTTTGTTGAGGCCATAGGCAATGGCAGCAGCAGTTGGTTCATTAATTATACGTAGAACGTTGAGCCCGGCAATGACTCCGGCATGTTTAGTCGCCTTGCGTTGTGCATCATTGAAATAAGCCGGGACAGTGACAACAGCATCATTGACTACCTTACCTAAATAGTTTTCCGCAATTTCTTTCATCTTCCCTAGAATCATTGACGATATTTGTTCGGGGAAAAATAGCTTTTCTTCATCCTTATATGTCACAACAAATACAGGGTTGTTACCATTAGTAGTATCATTAGGGTCAGCAATGACTTTAAATGGCCAGTGCTTCATGTCATCCTGAACGATTGGATCATCGAATTTTCTGCCAATTAGCCTCTTCGCATCTGTTCTTCAAGCAAATGATTAATCATCATAATTATATTGCTCTAGATGTGGATTACAATTTAACTGAAAACTTAATCTATTTAATTAGTAAACTATTAATATAGGTTATGACTCTTATTACTATCGAATGTAAGGCACAAATTTTCACTTCATAATCAGATGTGCAAATATCAATCAGTAAGAACTCCATCTGCTATATGGTTTTACCTAGGGGTGAGCAACGGTCCAAGACCGGACCGGGCCGGACTGAAAACCAAAAAGTAAATTTTCATGGACCGAAGATTGGACCTAAAACTTTCGGTCTTCGACCAGACCGAATAGGACCTAAAATATTTTTTTCACTATTTTGCGTATGATATCATACATTTAAAATCCGTTTAATTAATCGCATTAAGTAATTAAACAATTGTTGTTTAGGAAAATAACCTTAATATTATGTCTTTTGAAGATAAAATGATCATTTATTTTATGATATTTTAATGATTAATTAGTCTTCAAAAAGCTTGAAATTTAGTCCATTTGGTCCGGACCTAAATTAATCGGTGCTGGACCGGATTGGATATACCGAAACCTTAAAAATGTGGACCAAGGACCGGAACTATGAGAATCCGGTCCGATTTCGGTCCAGGCCAAATTATTTCTTGATAAAAGGAAAATTCTTTTCTCAATATTTATGCATTAAGTAAAATTATTTAATTTCAATTACGTAAAACATACAATTTTGTACAGGAATAAAACTATAAAACTAGTATAGCCAAAAAGAAGACAATAAATTTGGAATAACTGAAAAGAAAATGAGAAGTTAAAAAGTATTAGTGAAACATACAAAAAAAGGTAATAAAAACACAGGGTAGAGAACAAACCAAAGATAGTGTTGCAAGGATTCATGGCGGCCTGGTTTTTAGCAGAGTTGCCAATAAGACGCTGGGTTTGGGTGAAAGCGACCCAAGACGGTGTCGTACGATTGCCCAAGTCGTTTGTGATGATTTCAGCACGACCGTGTTGCCAAACACCAACACATGAATAGGTGGTTCCAAGATCAATCCCGATAGCAGGCTGCTTTTTCTCATTCCACCGTCCCTCGCATCTCTCCATCAGAGTTGAAAGCGGTAAATTCATCTCGTTGCGCTCAACGGCAATCCTTCCTTTGTCCCAATCAATTGCTTACCTTTACGGTATTTTAGCGTTTGATTGGGACAAAGAGAGTAACTTATGATGGCGAGAATGTTTCCGCTTAGAATTTTAGAATGTCTAAATTAAACATCGCTAAGGATATTTAGTAATGTTGCAAATTGGCAGAGACCAGGTACTCAAAAATCAGTTGAAATAGTGCGATACGCATAATGCTTGATATTACATCTCGCCAGACGGACCGTGTTTTCGAATAAATAATTCACATGGTCACGTGGTCTACGGTTTCTCTAACATGTATCTATTCAATTTCGATTCGCTTCATGTCTTTTCACTTCCTTCTAATGGTTAAAAGTTTCCTTTCACTTACACAATGTTACAAGGCGGTCTTATTGAAGTGAGGATTGAATATTTGTACAGTTATAGTATGACCAAGTTAATTGCCAGCCGACAGCTGCGTCGATCAGGAATTGGTAGTTCAATCCACTATTAATTAACTGCAAAATAATACTAGAATCACTAATAACAAAACTCATTCAATCAGAGAATGGTCTATGTAATACTGTAATGCTATAAATATAGACTGATCAACGAGAAAAAGTCGCATTTAGTGGTTAAAAATTGGGTGAGGTTTTCATAGGATACAAGTTCAAGCCTCATCAAGTGTGATCTTAGGGATTATTTATGACTTGACGCTATGTCATCTAAAGTTCAACCATGTCACTCTCCGGTAGCTTACCTGATATACGTGGTTTGAAGGATACCTCATATACCAAATAAAGTGTTAACTAGTGCGTACCGTGCGTAACGGTTGTAGGTTCCCTCGTCACCCCAAAAACAAAACCCTCATCTATTACCGTCACACTTTTAGTTTGGAATTTCTAAGGCGAATTTCAAATCTAACCGCAATTCAGCTAAGTTATAGTTAAATAAACCGATTTCAGATACATATAAAAATCTATCGATTACGTCTCATCAATTAAGTTGTAGCTCTGGAAAAACTTAGTTATGTCGGTAGGGGGGTCAATCGGTCCCCCCTAACCCTAATAGTTTTAATCCTTATAGATGGACACTGAATAAATTTTCACTCAGCCCTCTTTGACTAAGTGGTTGATTGTGTATGCTAATATTTTTTTTTGGCTAAAAGGGTACATAAATTAGATTTGCAAATCAAACGGGTGTCAGTTTACTAATTTTTATGTGTCATTTTTTTTATGTGTCAAATTGCTTAGGTAAGACGAAAATCAAATACCTGATTACTAGACTTTAATTTATTTGTTAAGCAGTGAAGGTTACGATTATTAACTCTTACAAATGAAATAACAAATCATTAACTTGTATACAAAATGAAATAACAAACTTCTTCAAAATATCATCAAAAAGATACTCTGAAGTTCATCCTTCTTTCGCTCAAACATAGACGCATCGCCACAAAGTTCATTCCAATCCAACCATGATAATGTCTGCTGAACCGCATCCTCTACCGATCTCTTATCCTTCTCCTTAATCCTATTCCGGCATTGTCTCAAAATCGCGCTAACCTCCTCTATGTAATTCTCTAAGGCGTTTTTCGCTTCAACTGCCCTTTTGTATTCCTCGTCTTGAGCCTTGTACATCTCACCCTCTTTCACCATCCTATCGATTGACTTCTTTGTTAGCCTTCCGCTATGCTCGGTGATAGTGATTTGGCCCTTGTTTTTGGTGCCGATTAGCTTAGCTGACACGGTCAGGATACCATTAATATCAATCTCGAAGCAAACTTCGAACTTAGACGCGGATTTGGGTCCTGGTGGTATGTTGTACAAGGAGAACTCGCCCAAAAAATTGTTCTGCCCGGCAATGAATCTCTCACCCTCATAGACACCAAAAGTGACTGGATTTTGGTTCTCATATGCTGTGCTTGCAATCCCAAACTTCTTAGTTGGGAGGGTTGTATTCCGAGCAATTAAAACACTCAATGATTTATCATAAAGCTCAACACCAAGTGATAAAGGATTAACCTCGCGAAGCACGATATCCTTGTGATCGCCAACTCCTGCTAAGATTGCCGCGTGGGAAGCCGCTCCATAGGCAACTGCCTCATCAGGATTTATACTTCTACATAGCTCTTTTCCATTGAAATGATCCTGCAACAATTGTTGCACTTTTGGAATGCGAGTTGACCCGCCCACAAGCACTATATCGTGTATATCGGTTTTCTCCATCTTCGCATCTTTTAGACATTGGTCCACGGGTACTAAACATTTCTCAAACAAGTCGTGATTCAGTTTCTCAAACCTTGCGCGGGATATTGTTGAAGAGAAGTCTATTCCGTCAAAAAGGCAATCAATTTCAACTGAAGTTTGTGTGGTTGAAGAAAGGTTTCTCTTAGCCCTCTCGCAGACGGATCTCAACCTCCCTAAAGCTCTGGGGCTTTCACCCAAATTTTTCTTATGCATCCTAGAAAACTTGTCCATAAGGTAGCTGACCAATCTCGTGTCAAAATCACCTCCGCCAAGGTGGGTATCACCACTCACGGCTTTAACCTCAAAGGAATCATGTTGGATTGTCACTACAGAGACGTCAAAGGTTCCACCACCAAGATCAAACACCAATATATTTTTTGCCGTAGCATTGGATCCAGTAAGCTCTTTGTCGAGACCATAGGCAATGGCAGCAGCAGTGGGCTCATTAATGATGCGCTCAACATTGAGCCCGGCAATGACTCCAGCATCTTTAGTTGCCTTACGTTGCGCATCATTAAAGTAAGCCGGAACAGTAATAACAGCAGCCTTAACTTCTTTACCCAGATAGGTTTCGGCAATCTCTTTCATTTTCCCTAGAATCATTGACGATATTTGTTCGGGGCTAAATAGCTTCTCTTCATTCTTGTAGGTCACAACAATCCTAGGATTGTTAGTTTTGGGATTCTCAGGGTCAAGAATGACTTTAAATGGCCAGAATTTCATGTCATCTTGAACTATTGGGTCATCAAAATTTCTTCCAATTAGCCTCTTTGCATCTGTCATTCAAGTTAATGTATTATTAACTAAAGTATGATGTGAGACAAATGAATTTTGATAGACATGATGAGACACAAAACTACATCTACACCATCTACGGATTTTGGCAAAGTTCGTGAGAGGATGTTCATTCTTTTGATCTTGTTTCTGTCGCTAGATAATTACTGTTATTCTAATAGGATCCGCTGCATTTTTCATTCAAATCTACTCAAGATGCCTGAAAAAGATACAGTCAATACATCAACTAATGTTCCTGATCATCGACATTGTATTCATCCATTATAAATCAATTTTAGAATTAAGTACTTCAAATTTTCCTAATTTATTTAGTAAATAGTTAATTAGTTACAATTTTCCTATTAGAATTAGAAAATTTAATTTAATTATTTACAATTTTTTTTATTAGAATTAGAAAATAATTTTTTTTAATATTTGTACCCACATTATTATTTTAAAATTATTAACTTTTTCTAACTTTTCCTATTAGAACTAGAAGGTTGTTGCAAAATATTCCTATATATATACTTCCTCCAAGTCTCTCATTTGATACCTACTCTTCTGGGCACAAAAAATTAATTCTACTTGTTGATTGTGATGGATATGATATATGGATTCCATTTATGATGATTCATGAGACTAGATTGCTATTTAATGGTGATATGCTTGGAATGCTAAAAGGTAGGTGAATCCTACTTAGTTAATGTATATGTGATTGATCGATTGATGTATGTATTGTGATATGGTTGCGACATGTTGATTGGTGTTTGGGGATATGTTCTTGGTGGCTGTGGTCACAGTGTTGGAGGTGTTTTATATGGAGATGTAGCGGGATATCAGCTCCATAGACTTTGTGGGTTACTCTTCATGCATGGTCCCGCCATGGAAGAGACAGTGGACTTGGTGATGACGTGGGTCTGGGGTGACATTCTGCGATAAGGCTTATTGTGTCTATATATGGTGTGCCCTGGACACGACGGTGTGCTAGTTAATGGCACCGCAGTTGGTGAATTGGTGCGCTACTTGATGGCACCAGATATGTGTAATGATCGTATTACGATAGCACTTGGTATTTATGATTATGTATATGTTGACTGACCAGATATTAAAATTATTTTGTAAACCTACTGTTATCCATTCGATATTTTCGGCGAATGTTGAGTAGATGTCTAGCAATATTTTTTTTTTTTTTTTTTTTTTTGATGACGAGGGGGTTGAATCCCCCCGGGCCCATGCATTCCCGCACCACCACATGGACCATGTAAGCCACCCCCTTCGGGGGCTGCAGTGGCCAAGTGATCATCGCCCCAGCTGGTAGTCTAGCAATATTGATGATATGATGATGATTCAGGACTATGACGTTGGGATTGGACGCGATCGATGACTTGTATATTAGTTTGTTGATGAGTCGTATATGAGTTGTATTTAATTTGTATTTGGTCGACCTTAATTTATATTTTGACATTTAAATAATTAATGTAATTTAAAAATGTGTTTTGAGATTATCGATTTGTTATGCACTACCTTGGTCATGTTTCGTGATAAAATTGGTACGCCAAATATAAAACAGTTTAATACAAAAGGTCATGTTTCGTGATAAAATGAGTACACATATTATGAAATGAAGTACTAAAACAAAACAATCATTTATATGCACGCTCAATAACAAAAATAGTTATGAAAAATACAGTCATAATGAGGTACATAAAAGATAGTCTCTACAAATATAATTTTTAGAATTAAGATCTAACATACTAATTTCTTTCACAAATTCTCATTTGTGACGGGACGACCCGTCGCTAGCTTGTGACGGGTCAATCTCTCCTCCCAAAGTGCAAGTGGGGAGGCAAGTGGGGTACAAATGGATCCACCCACTTGCACTCCCACTTGTTCCTTGTGAGGAGGGCATAACCCGCCCGTCACAAGCTTGCGACGGGTCGCACCGTCGCAAGTAAGACTTTCTGAATTTCTTTAGCTATGTTAACATGATAACGATATCACTTATAAAGGTGTGAGAAATTACATTGTACATGTTATTTGGATGATCTTGTTACTCATTTGCTTCACGTTCCCCCTGTTGTGATTTTAATCAATTAAACTATCATGTTGTTGTCTGGATTTGAAGACACGAAAAAACTATACAAAAAACTTTGGGTACAAGTGATCTGATAAGGGAAGATGGATGACAAATTTACTTGGTGTAGAAACTTGAAAATAAATGACAAAAATATCTTTTAACAATGATTATAAATGGTAGAATGATTACTTAAATAGACGTTATTTAGTATCAACAAATTTTCTTAACTATGGAGAATATATTTAGAAACTTCAACCATTAGTTTTAAATGAACTGAAAAAAACCGAGACAAAGGGAGTACTTACATAGATGTAATATAATATTTTAACATTTTATTTACTATGGAGTATATTTATTTTAGTAAAGTCAACAATTAGTTTAGAATTAACTAAAAATTTTGGATAATGTAATTAAGTTGAAGAGAGTAAATAAGGGTGGGGTTATATGGGTCATGGGTCGAAATAGGAGGTCTTGAAAATAACATATTAATTTAATATCGTATAATTTTAGAATAATTTAGGAGTTGGTAAAAACCCTACAAATTGTGAAGTGAGGGACAACCCCATATATATATATAATGTGGATGATGATATCAGAATGATGGAAACACATGTCACAAGAAGGCGAGATAGAAAAACCTCAAAGGAGAGGCTATGATTATGTGGGAATATGCCCCCACCAATCAAGCTACAAGAAAAGAAAAATACGGTGATGAGTAGTTCGGCCAAGAAAAGAAATGTAAGGTAAGTAGACCTAACTAGGTCAATCGGGTGGGATTCAGGTTTTTAGGGTGGGTGGGACTTCGTCTCGGGTCGGATTGGGTTATTTCTTGTGTCATTTTCAGAGAGGTTGCTTTCAAGTTATTTGAGGATAACGGTAGTCAGTTTGTGACAATAAGCTATCGGGTTAAATAGGTTTAGTCAATTCGGTTTTCGGGTATCAGATTTGGGTCATCAAATCGGGTGCGGGCAGGTCCAGTCGGTTTGTTTGGTGTGGATCGATAATTTTGGTCAGGTTAGTTTTGGCAGGTCTTAAAGCGAGGGTTAGAGCACTATTTATAATAAGGGAGGTCTGATGAGAAATTTTTAACGTAGCACCGAGACCTATTATAATATCAGAATGAAGACAAAATTATTTTGATGATGAAAAAAATGATAAAATAAGCTAATTGTAAGAAACGTTCTAAGAATCATTGACAATAATAGAGGACATAAAATACGTGGTCGAAATTAGGAGGAGAAGTTTAAAAAGAAGGGATCAAAGATCCTTAAGGGCATACCAATATACCACATTTATATTAGTTATTTATCATATTTTTGATACAAAAATCAAAAGAGAGAATACGTGTACATATTGTATGTAACACATGCAACATTAAGTGAATTTAAATACAAATGAATTGTCATTTTTATTTGTTTTTGCCAATTAAATCTTCTAAAAACTATTACATAAATGAAAAAAATGTGTTATTGAAGTGTTAATTATTAGTTTAGTTCATAAAATCCGTATTGAAATAATTATGATTGTTAATCAAATTATGAAGCATTAAAGTTGTCGCATAGTACCTTTTACAAAATAAAAGCTAAAATGGCCTTAAACATCATACATTTGGTCCATTATTTTAGAATTCGTGCAAGGTCCTCACTGCATACTAGTTTCATACTAAATTGAAGTAAATTCAA
Organism: Heliosperma pusillum; assembly: GCA_022085475.1. Classification (NCBI taxonomy): domain Eukaryota; kingdom Viridiplantae; phylum Streptophyta; class Magnoliopsida; order Caryophyllales; family Caryophyllaceae; genus Heliosperma; species Heliosperma pusillum. Next base: position 279,246 of record JAIUZE010000361.1, read on the forward strand.
AAACCATAAAAAATATGTTGTTTTGAAACCACATAAAATCAAAATAGCATGCTTTGCAGATAGGATGTACTGGTAATACAATCAGGTAATTAAAAAAATAGGTAAGAACACAAGGTAAAAAAACTAACCAAAGATAGTGTTGGTAGGGTTCATGGGGCCTTGGTTTTTAGCAGCATCGCCAATATGGCGATGGGTTTGGGTGAAAGCGACCCAAGACGGTGTCGTACGGTTGCCTACGTCGTTAGTGATAATCTCGATACGACCGTGTTGCGAAACCCCGACACATGAGTACGTTGTCCCAAGATCTATCCCAATAGCAGGATCCTTTAGTTTTTTACTCGCGGTTGTCTTCTTCCACCAGCTCTCACCTTTCTTCATCTTTCTCTAACTAATTTACGTAATTCTTCATCTTTCTCGGTTTTCTTATTGAAATTTAGAGTGGGATTAATATATATGGGGGATTAGCTCACTTGTGAGTTTTACTTTAGACTTAGTCAATTTATTATTTGTGTCGAAGAAATATACTCGGTCGTACGAGATTTAATATTAGGCATTGCGTGTTGGAGTACCGTATTAATTTTTCAACTGACATTCGATTGTGTGGTCGTCACTGTGGGGTGGTGACGTAATATGAAATTCGATATCACCCTCTCATATGCCCAAGTTGTACTGATTGAACAATTTAAAATATATTATGCACTATACGTGTTGTACTGATTGAACGATTTAAAATATTACTAAGAAATGCTCCGTACATGTATGGAGATAAGACTACTGTGCATGAATTAAACTTACCAGACGCCACTTGATGAATTAATTGGTGTTTATTTTCATTGCAAGCACCGTTGATGGCGTCAACACTCTTCGTACAATGAAAATATTGGATATACATAATAGCATGTGAAAGTGGTATGCTGACCATCGATGTCACTCGCAGGGCGTCTTAAAGTAAACGAAGGCGCAGTGCAGCACTGGAAAAATGAAGCCCTAAATATAAATGTACAAGTGTACAATACGTGGTTGCCCGAGGCCTTAGACACCCCTGGTCACTCGATAACGCCCTATTATTATACTGACACTTATTAAGTGATGTTCTCTTTGAAGTGAGGGTTGAGTACTAATAATCTTAAATTAGGCCCGGTTCTTTTAGATTGAAAATGCCAGAACTAAACTAAGTTAATATGAGTTGATATGAAATCAACTGAATGGACATGAACTGAATTGAACTGATAATTACAATAGTAATATTAACAGTTTTAATAAATTGCTAATCAATTAATAATAAAAATAAAATTCTCTGTGTCTCGGGATGCCGGGGCACATGTCGTTGTTCACATTTTTACTAGACTTAACTTTATTATTGTTAAGGGAGTGGGAGCCCAAATAATATCTCGGTTGCCCACTAATTTCTTGTAAATCTGTTGTTGATCTTAATAAAAGTTGCGGTTTTTAAAAAAAAAATTAAAAAATAATAATAGTAAACTTGTTGATGATCTTTAATAAAAGTTGCGGTATCTAGGCCTTGTCTTGCTTGCTCTCGGGTTTTACTGATGATGTGTATGGGGACCACGCAGTTTCTTGTACTGTGCTGGTACTGTGGGGGTTAAGCATCGACATAACCTCGTTCGTGACACCTTATTTGACATCTGTTATAGGTCTGGTATTTCTGCGGGTAAGGAGGTTGATATCGGTTTGGTTGACGGGCACGACAGATCTCTTCGTCCTGCGGATTTTCTTCTTTATTCCTGGGACAGAGGGCGTGATGTGTGTGTTGATTTGACAGGGTCTTCCCCCTTGACTCAGACTGGGATGTCCGATTTTGTGCCGGGACGGGTTGTCGCCGATGCTGCTCAGCGCAAATGTGCTAAGTATGGAGATTTATGCGCGGCTGCTGGATATGGTTTCCTACCCTTTCTCTTTCTCTTCGCTTGGGGAGCTGGGCTCGGATGCTGTTGACTTGCTCAAGCGGATCCTGAAATTCTCGGTATCTCAGGATGCTGGGGCTCGGGTGGCCGCTTATATTTTTTCTAGGCTTAGTTTTGCTATAGCCAAGGGAGTGGGGGCCCAGATTGTCTCTTGGCTCCCCACCAACTTCATGTAAACTTTTCATTTTATTTTAATGAAATCTGCACGCATTAAAAAAATAAATAAATAAATAAAATAAAAGAATTGAAGATAATAGTAATGATGTTGAATTAACTGAAATGAACTGAACACTTTCTACAGTATTTTGTTTGATCGATGGGCATGACATACCCTTGTGTCTAGGGATGGCAACGGGTTGGGTATGGGTAGGGTCTGACAAGACCCATACCCATACCCGCATCCGCACCCTTGGACCCAGACCCGACCCATATCCGCATGGGTATGAAATTGTTAGACCCGTACCCATACTCGATGGGTAAGGGTTGGGTCCGGGTCTACCCACGGGTCTAGTATTTTAGCTAGCTTGAAACGTTCTCCACTTCTCCTGTTTACTATTGTAGTGTCATATGTTTCATACATCAACTAAAATACAAGGGCCTATTTCAAATGACATTCTGGTAAAATCTTCCGACTTGGGGCATGAAATTAATGTCACTTTTCTTTTCATTTTCAGTACTCCCTCACTGACTTACATAATAATAGTTTTCACAAGTATTTTGCGGGTCTACGGGTTGGGTATGGGTCTCACAACTAAGACCCAAACCCAAACCCGATTTATTTTTATGAAACCCATACCCGACCCATACCCAACGGGTCTGAAAAATTAAGACCCAAACCCGACCCATAAGGGTCCGACCCGACGGGTTTGGGTCGGGTCTTGGACCCACTGTCATCCCTACTTGTGTCCTACGGATTTGTTGCTTTATTCCTTGGACATGGGGTGGGATGTGTGTGTGGATCTGACTGGCTCCTTACCTTGAACTCAGTCAGGGTTGTCTGAATTCGTGCCTGGACGACGCGTGGTTCTGGATGCTGCTCAGCGCAAGTGTTCCAAGTATTGGGCGTGTGTGCGGCGCTTGGTTATGGTTTCTTATAACCTTTCTCCTTCTCTTCGTTAGGAGAGTTGGAGATGGAGGTTGTTACCTTTTTCAAACGGATTCAGAAATTCTCCGTGTCTCAGAATACCGGGGCACGTATTGCCGTTGTCCACATTTTTACTAGACGGATAGTTCCCGTCTTTAATGAGAATTTGTGATAAGATAAAAATCTAGGAAATAAAGATTAATGTTCAACTGTAACTTCAAGAATCGAAATTTCATGCATCGTCTCCAATCAACAGCTCTCACCAGTGGTGGATCCATAAAATTTTGTGCAGGAAAACTATAAAGCTAAATTTTACATAATAATTATGGAATATAAATGTTTTTTTTGCCTAAAAATTTGTACAAAACAAACGAAGAAAATTCTACTTTTTAGTCGATTTAGAGTCGTTTTTTATTTTGCTTTTGCTATAAATCAAAAATTTTGAGTCTCACGATTCCAAAACATCTTTCGAAATAAAATGGTTACACCTAGGGAATCCTTTCCAAAACTTCAAGATGTCTTACTAATAGACTTCCTAACACATACCTTCACACAAATCATTTTATCTAAAATGGTTCCAAGTTTCCTTAAACTTGGTGGCAACTCTTTCGAAATTCGAAACACCTCATAGATGACATTTTCCCTCCTCCACTCATTTTATACGGAGTAATATTTTACTATTTGGTATATTATTTATGTCGCCACTTAAGTACGACGATGTAACCATATTAAAATAGCTTATTGATATTGCAAAGTTAATGTAACCTTTTTCACCAATCGACTTGAAATCGGTTTGCAAATAGTAATGTATTGTGTTTTACAACATGTTCGCAAAGTTGTCCAATATGTTACCAATTCAAAGATGGTAACATATTGATCACTTATTAACTTATGTACCTAGTGAGCTTATTCCATGTTCAATGTATGTTATACTACACCTATGTTGATGTGACCAAGTTATTGGCCTATGTCGCTAAAATTAGGCATCATATCGTTATACTTACTAACATAAAAGGTTACACCTTGTGAGCTTACATCTTCAATCCATTTTGTAACATGATGATATTAGGTTTAGCAAAAAGTTAAAAACTGTCAATGAGTGTTTCTTATACATGTCAAACTAGTTTTAAACCCGTGCAAATTGCACGGGAATACTATTTTAAATACTTATTATCATAAATAATGTAAAATATTCAAGATTAATCATGTAAAAATAATTAACAATTGTAGGTTTTATATTTTACATAAATACTCCATATATGATATATTAAAGAATATATATGTATATATACCACTTTAATAGTTGTGTTATCATATCACTACAAATTCTCATTTAAGATGGAAATATCCGCCGTAACCTTAAGACGGGTCATATGTCACACAAGAGAGAAAAACCTAATGCATTTTAAACTTATGTAACATGTTTTGACGATAAAAGCAAATATATTAATTTCATGTAGTAAAACTTTATAATTTTTGAGTTGTTTATGGTCAATGTTTGTCTAACCCTAAACAATAAAATTGCATGAAATTAAAAATGAGAGAGAGTGCATTTTAAACATTATGTTAAACACCTCTTTGATACTGAAATTTAATTAAATGAGGTAATAACTTTATTTAGAGTTAGACTAAGACATTTTACAAATAAATTTCATAACATCTACTCAACAACAATGCACGGGTATGCAATTTAAAATTGCTTATTATAAAAAAGTTATTAAAAATGATGTTTATATCAATTAATTGTCTCCTTTTAAGTTAATTATCTTTATAAATAAAGTAATAAAATCTCCTTTTTGTTAATCAATTTTAAATTGAAGTCAAATTTAATTTTTTACATCTAAATCATATATTTCGTCTGTTTAGCATAAATGGTGCATTAAGGTCAATTGGTCGAGTAGTTCTTGTCCGATATGTCATCTTGCTTAGCCAAATTTGAGTTTCTAATTTGTATTATTACTTGGCCGGTCTCATACAAACCCGACTCATATGTCAGACAATATTAGTTATAAAAAATAACACAATATTAGTAAAATTTAACGACTAAGCCCGTGTTGTTCTTAAAACCATTTTTTTAGTCTAACTTGTGCACGTTTGTAGAACCTATGCACAAACAAAATGAAAATTTTGACCCGTGTACGTTTATAATTACCCGTGCACGTTTGTAGTACGTTTATAGTACATATAACATACTGTCTCAAAAAAAATAACACACTAATGTTTTCCTATGAGATGGTTTCACAATACTATTATTTTAAAAGCTCTCTTATAAGATGTAGTAACTTTTCTTATTTATTTTTTCCTCTTTTTTTTCATTACTTATTAGTGTCTTTTATTAGTAGTCTTACAATATTTTTAATAGGCTGAGTTACCTGATGGTACTCACAAGGCTGAATGTTTCTACTTCTTATGAGAGAGGTCTTATATTAAGAGTATTGTGAAACTGTCTCGAAATAATTAAAGACCGTCTTATAAAAAAATTAGAGACCGACTCATATTATAACTTTATAAGAATAGTAATTTCATTATTAACTTCATGCACCTTTCACTTGAAATTACATTTGGGATTTAGCCTAAAATCCCAACTATAACGCCTCACATTTAATATAATCACTCCCTTAGAAACCTTCTTAACTCTTAAGAAAAAAAGTCAAGCGATCAAGTTTATTTTGAAAAATGTCAAGTGATTAAGTTTATGGTGAAGATGGTCCAAAATATATTTATATATTGAAGCATTGGGGAATTATTGCATGAAGAGAAAATTATTGATAATATCGGTCTTCAACCTTTATCCTTAAACATTTCAAGTTTGTACCGTGTATATCCTTTAATCAGGGATGAATATGTTTTTTTTAAAAGAAAAATGAATGTATGCTCACCGAATTAATCTGGAACACTTTGAACTTATTTTTCATTTTAAAGAGTTTAACGTTGTAGATCTGAAATTTACGGTGTGATTTTCATGTAAAATTGTTTTTTTTATCACATTTATAAAGCACTCATTTCTCGAGTATTTAAGCACTTCCTGAATTTTATCGAGAAAGATACTTGTTAAATTTATTTATCAAATTTAAACATTTTTTTTCATTTACTTTTAAATTTTTTATGTTCCTGTTTCGTTAATTTTGTATTTTCTGAATTTTGTCACTTATGAAGATTTCTTATTTATTTAAAAAAATTACTCGAATTTATATATTCAGTGTCCATTGTTTCTTAACCCATTTCTTTAATTTTAGTTATATACTATGTATTTTGTAATTGAGCAATTTTGAAATTGAACCATTGAAAACGAACAACAAACACTGTTTTAATTAATTCCCAAATAGATAGTGGGCCTTGAATTTAGGAATGAGAAAGTAGTATTTGACTTTTTGACTTTCAACCACAGAGCGCCACATAGGCTCTGTGGTTGTTGCTTTAATAAATTAGGATATAAGTTCCATTTTCTCTGCTTTGAACCCAACCAGGGACTCCGAATAATCAATACATTTTTACGATACATGACCACATCTACTTTATATAAAAGGGGAAACATCTCCTCTCTTCCCATTGATCACTCCTTTTCAAGTGTTCAACAATTTTTTTACTAGCTAGGACCCCCCCACATTCTTACTACAATTAATTACCATCTATGCTACTTTTGTTAATTAATTTCTCTCTCTCATTTTTCAAGATCTTTTTCTTAGTGTACTTACATTTTAATAATTTTGTTTCAGTAAATCTAATATGAAATTATACATTACAACAGCATACAAAAATTGCAATTAACATCCAAAAAATACAAATAATCAATAAAAATTGCGATAACCAATACGATTTTTAAAAACAATTTTAAATTCTAGAAGTTGTGCATATTTGTCCAAAATAAAAATTATACAATGAATAATAATAGCTAAAAAATTAAAAAAATTGATACGAAATATATTGTAACGAAGAATAAATGAGTCAAGTAATTAGAAAAGAAACACTTATTAAAAAACAGAATAATTAGAAAGAAAAAAAAATATGAAAGCAGGTTATTTTGGATTTAAAATTAACCCGTGCATTTTTTTGCACGGGATTAAAACTAGTATTTATATATAGTACAAATATCCATCTCCTGAAAAATGATACAATGAGATACCAAGTTTACGAACACATAGTAAGTACAACCACAAAGGAGGTTTATTAGGATCAATATTATAAACTAAGACTTTTCTTATTTGACAAGAGAGTATTACAAAGGATTTTATATGAGAAGTATTTTTTATTTTCCTTAGCTTGTTTATCTATGGTACCAAGCATCTCTATTTATACTACTTACATGATAAGCATGCTCATACACCTTGCATGCCTTGATGCTACACTTGGCATATTGCCTAAGACACTTATGTAGCCTACTTATCTTACACCTAATACACACATATTTATCTTACACCTAGCATACACCTACTTTTCATAATTACCCTAATGGTAATTTTATTTATTTATGCTTATGGTAATTTTGCTTGACTATTTACATTTCTTTGTCTTCATTCCCCCTGTTTCCAAAAGAGGGCGGTGTTCACACCGAGTTGTCACTGTCACCAGAATCATTTTCTTCACTTCTGGACAAATACTCAGTTACGTATATCTTCAGACCTGGAATATACTTTTTAATTTCACGTGGGTGCCCTTCAACTCTGTATCTTGGGTGATCATAATCACTTATGGGCTTGGAGTATTGGCTATGAAAATCATGTAGTGTTTTTCTGATCTCACGGACAAAATTTTGAGGATATGTATGGTGCCAATTTGCTGTGAGTGAGCAAAACAATTCCTTACTTATGCTTGATTCTTTTACTCCATTGAGGTCTGCTAGTTGACTTGTTCTTTTGTGAAAATGATTTCCTGACAGAACTTGGGTGTCATATCTTCGCTGTATTTGGATATCGTTATCCTTTCGGATTTGGAAGATAGTGATCTTGAAGGTGATGAATATTGTATAACCTTCCTTTTTCCGGATATTTTCTTGCCACTGAGTGGTATCTTGAAACAGTGTCAACCATTTGTACAGTAATTTGTATTGTGGCTTCCTTCTGGTCAGAAGACACTTTGCCAAATACTGTAACATTGGGCTTTTTTCTATAAGTACCCCTATAGTATATAGTTCAACAAGATACCAGAGTAGGAGATAGGCTTCAGGAGGAAATCTTCCGTAATGTTTTGGATTTAGGTGGATGGTGGTGAGGAATGGATATGCCGGATGGTAAGGTAGACAAAGAAAGGGTCCTTGATCTAATCCATATCTATGGACATACAAGACAAGAAGTCTATGGAGAGTTTCAATACCTCTGGTTGTTAGGACTTTCTTTAGGAGATCTTCTTGCAAAACTTGAGGCATATGACTCACCAAAGATTCTATTGATTCTTTTTCTGGCTGTGCGAGGTTGAGCATATAGATCATAGGGATGATGGATGAAATTTGACGTTGGGTTCTTGAGAGAAAATCTGGAAGGAAGTTATCTTTTCCTTTTATGTGTTTGACCTCAAATTTCCATTGAGAAAACCAACTTGCCCATCGGAGTAACTGTGCTTGGGGGAGAGTCTTTTGCTTAAATTGTATCATCTTTGGGAATGATGACATGTCCATTTCTATGAGAAAATGTTGCCCAATAAGATGAAACTCAAATTTTTCGATACCTCTTTTAACCGCGAGAATTTCTTTGTACGTCGAATGGTAGTGTTTATCGCTTTCTTTGAAAGCTCCGCTCTTGTAGCCGCATATCTGTCTGTTACCCTTCTCATCTTCTTCAAGTAGTACCGCACCCCAGTAGCAATCACTTGCATCTGTTTGTAGAATTTTTTTTCCTTTTGATGGGATTTTTAATGCCGGGAGAGTTTTTGTAATCTGTTTCAACTCCCTTATTGCCTCTGTGCATTTTTGGTTCCATGGGGCAGCATCTTTCTTTAGTTGGGCTGATAATATTGACCTGTGCTTTGCTAGGTCATGGATAAAATCTGCCATATAATAGACAATGCCAAGAAATTGCTGGATTTGCTTATAAGAGAGCTGTTCATCTGGGAATTCTTCAAGTTGTGTAGCAATATGAGGCTGAAGATAGTATTGACCTCTGGAGATATGCATCCCGAGAAAATCAATTTTTCTTTCTCCGACGACCATCTTTTTCTCCGAAAGCATTATCCCATATTGTTGAATAATATCATGAAACTTTGCTAGCAAGGCAGAGTGTGAATCAATATCCATGGAGAACAAGAGGATGTCGTCTATATATACCAAGGCACTTGTAAGGATTGGTTTGAAGATCTTTATCATTGCTTTCTGGAATAAGGATGAAGCTGTTTTTAACCCGAATGACATGACCTTCCATTGGTAATGTCGATCAGGGATGCAGAAAGCAGTTTTTGGTCTCTCTTCTGGCTTAATCCCTAGTTGCCAAAATCCGGCCTTAAGATCAAATTTTGAGAATATTTGTGCTTGGGGTAGTTTTTGAAAAAGAACTTCTCTTTTTGGAAGTGGAAACTTGTCATCGGTAAGGAAATGGTTAAGAGGTTGGTAATTGATAACCAGCCTTAACTTTCCTCGTACTTGTTCTGCTCTTTTATTGACATAAAACGCTTCACATGCCCATGGGGAGGTGGTTGGCTCAATTAGGTTTTCTTTTTGTAGTTGGTCAATTTCTTGGAGAGCCAAACTGTAATGGTCTGGGTTCATTCCCATATGGCTTGCTTTTGTTGGGTTGATGTCCTCATTCTTTTTGAATGGCAAAGTTATAAAGAATTCAGGATTTTGTCATAATGGAGAAGAGCATTTTGTGAGGAACTCAGAGTGAGATTCAGCACATGAGGTTTTGGCTATGTTATCTCTTATAGGGTATAGGATTTCATAAGAATAAAGGTGAGAGGTTGACGTCCATGGTAACAAATGATTTTTGTGTTTTAGACCTTTTGGATGCCATGATACCCTTTTGAGACTGTGTAGAACATCAAAACCAAGTATAAAGTCTTTTCCGGGAAGATCAGACCCATATAATCTAGTTTTCAGCATGTAACCCGGAAACAACTGAATGTAAATCGGCTTACTTTTAAGAGATATATAGAAAACCTGCCCATTTGCTGCTTTAAACGACACAGAACATGCTTCCCAATGTGATGGGGGGAGAATATTTGGTTTGATTATGGAAGATGCAGCACCAGTATCAAAATATGCAATAACAGATATGGGTTTGTCGTATTTGTTTGGAAAAATGTAGATTTTTGCATTTGGGGAAGGTTGAAGAGGATAAGTTGGAATAATATCATTTTGTGGTTCTGCTTTACAGGCTTCTATAGGATAAAGATCAAACCTGACAAACTGGTCGGTAATACCTTCATCTTCTTCAGAGTCTTGGTCTGAATCTCCAGATGATTCTTCTTCTAACTCCATTCCCATTGCCAAAATGGTTTCATCTGTTGGTTCATCATCAAGGGAGAAGATGGACTCAATATCTGCATCATCAATGTCTTCAATCTGAGCTAAGTATCCCAAAAGATTATCTCTTTTCTTTTTGTTCAAACAATCTTTTGCATAATGTCCCTTCTTTTTGCAAATATAGCATCGATCCGACTTTTTGAACCCACGTTGTTTTTTCTTTCTGAAAAATTTCCATTTTTTATTCCCAGACAATTGTGGAAACTTTTTCTTTCATCTTTTTCTGTAGACTTTGTTTTTCCTTCCTTCTGAGGACGTGCATCCACATTTCTTAGGTTTGCACTTGATAGAGAGTTCCGGATGATCACAAGCTCTTCCTAAAAGCTTTCCTTGTTCTTGTAGTTGCTTGAAAAACTTATGATGGTTACATAGTTTTTCAAGAGCTGCAAGAGATGTTTGGTAGAGCTCTCCCAATGTAGCAGTACCCAAAGGTATGTTTTTCAGGGAAAACTGTTTAGCGGTTTCATTTCCCAATGGCTCTGGAAGAGAATTTAAATAAGCTTGTTTGAGATTTACATCATCCATACCTCCAAGAGCATAAAACCGCTTGGACATCCTTTCATAATGCCGTTCAAGATCTTTCCGCATAAATGAACATCATTTCATACTGAGGAATTCTTCTCTTGCTTGAGTTGTGTAATGATCCCAATCACCGAGAAATTCATTATGGATGTTACCAATGAAAGGTCATGCCATTCGGGTTAAAAACAGCTCCATCCTTATTCCAGAAAGCAATGATAAAGATCTTCGAACCGATCCTTACAAGTGCCTTGGTATATATAGACGACATCCTCTTGTTCTCCATGGATATTGATTCACACTCTGCCTTGCTAGCAAAGTTTCATGATATTATTCAACAATATAATGCCTATCCTAACATGAATTTATTCTCCAGCAATACTTCATCTTTCAGTGTCCTTGTTGGGTAAAGCCGGAAGAACAATTCTCTTGTACGACCTTTTTTTTTCATGTTTTTCTTGGGCAAAATGTGATCACTTTTTAATAAATAGTGACCGCAATAGAAGACAATGTCACCATATAAACTTTAAGATTTAAATAAATTAGCATAGAATGAAATCTAACAGACAATAAAGGTCTCCGTATTAACCGCAAATGTAACCACATTCCCATAAAATGAACTAACCCGTAAATATCATATTAATGTTCATAATGATTAGAAATGTTAACATATTGAATGAATAAGTTTTGAATATTATTTTTTCGCACAATATACAATAGTTATGTCATTGTAAGAAAATAATGTCATTGTAAGAAAATAAAAAATCGTACTGGTAAAGCACAAGCGTACGTTAAATTTCACATTGTCACTTTTATGTACAATTCCAGATTTATGGTTAAATTATTGACAAAATAAAAAGACACAACAAAGTAGAAAAGAACATCGACATCTTGTTCAAAATATCATCAAAAAGATGCTCTGAAGCTCAGCCTTCTTTCGCTCAAACATAGACGCATCACCGCAAAGATCATTCCAATCTAACCATGCCAATGTCTGCTCAATCGCTTCCTCTACCGATCTCTTATCCTTCTCCATGATCCTATTACGGCATTGTCCCACAATGGCGCTAACCTCCTCTATGTAATTCTCTAAGGCGGTCTTAGCCTCAACTGCCCTTTTGTATTCCTCGTCTTGAGCCTTATACGTCTCACCCTCTAACACCATCTTATCGATCAACTCCTTTGTTAGCCTTCCGCTATGCTCAGTGATAATGATTTTGTCCTCGTTTTTGGTGCCGACTAGGTTAGCTGACACTGTCAGGATACCATTCATATCAATATCGAAGCAAACTTTGAACTTAGACGCGTACATGGGTCCTGGTGGTATGTTGTACAATGTGAATTTGCCCAAAAAGTTGTTCTCTTTGGCAATGAGTCTCTCACCCTCATAAACACCAAATGTGACTGGATTTTGGTTCTCATATGCTGTGTATACATTGCCATACATTTTAGTTGGGATGGTTGTATTTCGAGGAACAATAACTTTCAAGGTTTTATCTCGGACATTAACACCAAGTGATAAGGGGTTAACGTCAAGAAGCACAATATCTTTGCAATCTCTAGCACCTGCTAAGATTGCCGCGTGGGAAGCGGCTCCATAAGCAACCGCCTCATCAGGATTTATACCTCTACATAGCTCTTTTCCATCGAAGTAATCTTGCAACAATTGTTGCACTTTTGGAATGCGAGTTGAGCCGCCCACAAGCACTATATCGTGCACATCGGTTTTCTTCATCTTCGCATCTTTTAGACACTGATCCACGGGCACTAAACATTTCTCAAACAAGTCGAGATTCAGCTCCTCAAACTTTGCACGTGTAATTATTGAAGAGAAGTCTATTCCATCTAAAAGACAATCAATTTCAATTGACGTCTCAGTAGTCGAAGAAAGGTTTCTCTTAGCCCTCTCGCAAGCGACTTTCAACCTCCCTAGAGCTCTAGGGTTTTCCCTCAAATTTTTCTTATGTTTCTTAACAAACTTGTCTACTAGGTAGCTAACCAATCTTGTGTCAAAATCAGCTCCGCCAAGGTGGGTATCACCACCAACGGCTTTAACCTCAAAGGAACCCTTTTGGACCGTCACCAAAGAGACGTCGAAGGTTCCGCCACCAAGATCAAACACCAAGATATTTTTTGTCGCGGCATTGTATGCGGTAAGCTCTTTGTCGAGACCATAGGCAATCGCAGCAGCAGTGGGTTCATTAATGATACGCTCAACATTGAGTCCGGCAATAACTCCTGCGTCTTTAGTAGCCTTACGTTGTGCATCATTGAAATAAGCTGGAACAGTAACAACAGCATCCTTAACTTCTTTACCCAAATAAGTTTCGGCAATCTCTTTCATCTTCATTAGGATCATTGACGATATTTGTTCAGCGCTAAATAGCTTCTCTTCATCCCTGTAAGTCACCACAATTCTCGGGTTGTTCTCTTTAGGATTCTCAGGGTCAACAATGACTTTAAATGGCCAAAGTTTGATGTCATCTTGAACTATTGGGTCATCGAATTTTCTTCCAATTAGCCTCTTTGCATCTGTCATTCAAACAAATGTATTATTAACTGAAGTATGATATGAGACGAGATAAAACATATTTTGATAGACAAGATGATACACAAAACTACGTACAAAAGTAAAAAAATGCTCTCTTGCCCATCTCAATGAGCTTGTTATTAGCTGTTTCCAGGATTTAGTTGAAAATAGCTTCTTAGAAACTTAAAACCCATTATTTTCCGCTTAAAAGTAAAAGTAGCAATTTGGTATTTTTGACTTTTGATAAAAACTTTAGAAAAATTAAGCTTGCAATGCAAAAGCTCATTTTCAATTAACTAGGTCCACGTTATGTCGGGTTTGTCGTGAATCGAGGTTTCAGGTGAGCCACCTTGATTCACCCCAAGTCGGTTCGGCTCATATCATTTTGGGTTCTATCGGGTTGTCAGTAAACCTCAGGATCGGTTAAGGTCGGTTTTGATTAAGCAAATTTTCGGGTTTTATTGGGTCGGTTCTTTAGGCAGGGTCAACTTTTGTCAGCTCTTAGTCTGGGTAATTATGATAATTTGTCGGTTTTGGGTCGGGTTTTGCTCGGGATGTTTAGGATTTTGCTTAGTCTGGCTAATCCATTTATCATCCGCTTGATTTTTTCCGAATATTTTATCAGTTTAAGTTGACATATGGTCATAATTATCTTTAAATAGTTTACAAAAGTCATTCATATTGGTGGTTTATTTTACTCTTTATCGCTTTGATTTTTCGTTTATGTTGGGGTTATATTTCATGTTAATGTCAGGTGATCTTTTAAATTGGGTCAACTTTTGGGTATTATTTCGGGTCAAATCAAATGCGGGGTTGGGCTGGGTTGTTTTGGGTCGAGTCAGGTTGTTCCAAAGCATGCATTGAGTCAATTCGGGTTATGGGCCATCTCAAGCCAGTTTCGGGTTTCAATATTACTGAGTCTTATCGGGTTTGGGTCATATCAGACTTGCTAGCTCTAGTGGAGGGCATAAATGAAGTCCTTTGTTCTTCTTTGTTTTTTTCCCTCTTGTGTACGACATGTACTACGTAGTACGTGTTGCGACGAAATGAAATGGGTAAAATTGTCGAAGGCTTGTTCACTTGTTGTAACAATGAGTAAAATATGTATGGCCTAAATCAACAATCTACACAAATATGCTTAGAGTGGTGTTTTGAAACCGCCTAAAATAAAATAAGGATGTCTTTATAAATCAAATGTCCTGGTACTAATCCAATCAGGTATTTAAAAAAAAGAAACGTAAGAACACAAGGTAAGAAAACATACCAAATATAGTGTTGGTCGGGTTCATGGGTCCCTGGTTTTTAGCAGCATCGCCAATATGGCGATGTGTTTGGGTGAAAGCGACCCAGGATGGTGTCGTACGGTTGCCCAAGTCGTTAGTGATGATCTCGACACGGCCGTGTTGGTGAATCCCGACACATGAGTAGGTAGTTCCTAGATCAATCCCAATAGCAGGCTCCTTTAGTTTTGTACTTGCGGTTGTCTTCTCGCACGAGCTCTCACCTTTGTTCTTCAAAGTTGATGGCGACGGACTCATCTTCAACCCAATTTCACTTATTCTTTTTCGTAATAATGGAAAGAGTTTCTGGTTTTGCTTATTGAAATTTAGAATGGGATTAGTATATATGGTGGATTAGTTCACTTGTGGCTTTTGCTTTAGACTTTGTCAATTTATTATTTGTTGAAGAAACATACTACGTCGTACGAAATTTTATATTTGGCCTTGCGTGTTGTAGTACCACACTAATTTTCCAACTGACTTTCGAGTACTAGGACGTCACTGGGTGGTATGGGATTGGATACCACCCTGTCACGTATTCTTATGTGCGGATTTGTTATATTAATGGAACATATATGTTGTATGGGAAAGGATGTTATTGAGACTCGGCTCCATCCCTCGAGACAATGTAAAACATTACTCCGTATAACATTACTAACAATATGTTGATGGTACGAGTTAATTAAAATTACCAGATGTCATTTAATTGAATTAGCCTTTATTTCCGTCGCAAGATGTTGATAATAACAATTATTACGGCCCGGTCTCATTGGAGTGAGGGTCGGATACTAGCAATCTTGAATTACTTGGTCAACTGTTTGATGAAAAATTGGTTGGCGAATTGATTATAAATCATACTAATTAATTAATTATGCAAAATATAATCGCTAAATAACAAGACTAATTCAATAACAGAAAGATCTAGGAAAAAAAGACTAATATTTAGCTGTAATTGCAAGAATCAAAACTTTATGCACCGTCAGCCACCGGAACTAGTGGCGGATCCATAATATTTTACATTCTCCGTAATAAATACGTATATATATTGTTTTGCCTAAAAATGTATTAAATGCAGACAAAAATTCTCCGTCCCGGTCATTTAATAAGAACCAGAGACGGAGGGGCTATATTACGATGACCTTATAGCCTTACATTCGTTAATTGATGAAATTGTCCCGTTGATTTTGTATTCATTTATTTCCAATTCAAAAATATGTTGGTATTTTGAGCAGTTTAATTTGTTTTTTGGGTTCTAAATAAATATGTTGGTATTTTGATACGGAAATTTCGTACCAAAATAGTTTGTTATGGAAATTTCGTAGGAAACTCTAAATTGCGACGAGAATCATGCCGGATCGTGTTCTCACTTTTGATTAAGTGGTTACAGATGGGTAAATAAGGCCCCCATATGCAGTTTAAAAACATGTAACGCGTAAACTTGTTAAGTGACGGTTGTATTCTAGGCTGAACTGTTTACGACATTGAACTGCTTGGATTTACGAGAGTATAACTAAAACAACGTCGTCACATACAATCGCTGTATACAAAACTTGGCATTTGAATGGAGCCGATGGAGTACGTGTGGTACACCGTTCCAACAATCATTTCGATTTAAACAGATTACAATTGAAAAAGTACAAGCTGAAGAACATATGAAGTTTATAGCAGTGGAGAATCGAGAATGTAGCAATAGAAAGTATAGATTTCTAGCAGACCTAGAAAAATCAGAACAGAATTGAAAGATAGGTTCAGAAATGTCAAATTGAGACTCAAATTATATAAATATAGAATTAAAAGAATCGATATTAAGAGCCACAAATCAACTCAGACAAACAAACAGAAAAAGAACACCACATCTTCAAAATATCATCAAAAAGACATTCTGAAGTTCAGCCTTCTTTCGCTCGAACATAGACGCATCACAACAAAGATCATTACAATCTAACCATTCCAATGTCTGCTCAATCGCTTCCTCTACAGAACTCTTATCCTTCTCCATGATTTTATTGCGGCATAGTCTCAACATCGCGCTAACCTCCTCTATGTAATTATTTAGAGCGGTCTTAGCCTCAACTGCCCTTTTGTATTCTTCGTCTTGAGCCTTAAACATCTCACCCTCTAACACCATTTTATCGATCAACTCCTTTGTTAGCCTTCCGCTATACTCGGTGATAGTGATCTGGTCTTTGTTTTTGGTGCCGACTAGGTTAGCTGACACTGTCAAGATACCATTAACATCAATCTCGAAGCAGACATTAAACTTACTCTCGCCTTCAGGTCCTGGTGGTATGTCGTACAACACAAACTTGCCCAAAAAGTTGTTGTCTTTGGCTATGTATCTTTCACCCTCATAGACACTGAAACCCGCTTTAACTTGATTGTCAGCTGCTGTTGTATAATTGTACTTGAAAACTTTAGTCGGTAGAATTGTATTTCGAGGAACAACAACACTCAAGGATTTATCAGAAACCGCAAGACCAAGTGATAAAGGATTGACGTCGACGAGCACAAACTCCTTATGATCGCTAACACCTGCTAAGATTGCCGCTTGGGAAGCGGCTCCATAGGCAACCGCCTCATCAGGATTGATACTTCTACATAGCTCTTTTCCACCAAAGTGATCTTGTAACAATTGTTGCACCTTAGGAATACGAGTTGACCCACCCACAAGCACTATATCTTGCACATCAGTTTTTTTCATTTTTGCGTCTTCTAGACACTCGTCCACATATACTAAACATTTCTTGAACAAGTCTTGGTTCAGTTTTTCAAACCTTGCACGAGATATTGTTGTTGAGAAGTCTTTTCCATCAAAAAGACAATCAATTTCAATTGTTGTCGCAGTAGTGGAAGAAAGGTTCCTCTTAGCCCTCTCGCACGCGGCCCTCAATCTCCCTAGAGCTCTAGGGTTTTCACCCAACTTTTTCTTATGTTTCCTATAAAACTTGTCCACCAGATAGCTCACCAATCTCATGTCAAAATCACATCCGCCAAGGTGGGTATCACCACTCACGGCTTTCACCTCAAAGGAATCCTTTTGGATCGTCACTATAGAGACGTCGAAAGTCCCCCCACCAAGATCAAACACCAAGATATTTTTTGTCGAGTCATTGTTACCGTTAAGCTCTTTGTTGAGACTATAGGCAATGGCAGCAGCTGTGGGCTCATTAATGATACGCTCAACATTTAGTCCGGCAATGATTCCAGCGTCTTTAGTCGCCTTACGTTGTGCGTCATTAAAGTAAGCCGGAACAGTAACAACAGCATCTTTAACTTCTTTACCCAGATATGCTTCGGCAATCTCTTTCATCTTCACTAGAATCATTGACGATATTTGTTCCGGGCTAAATTGCTTCTCTTCATCCCTGTAGGTCACAACAATCCTAGGATTGTTCTCTTTAGGATTCTTAGGATCAGCAATGACTTTAAATGGCCAATGTTTCATGTCATCTTGAACTATTGGGTCGTCGAATTTTCTTCCAATCAGCCTCTTTGTATCTGTCGTACAAATTAATCATCAATACAATTAGTTTTCAATTTGCTACCCTAAAAAAGAAACCTCATCAAATCTAATCTAATTTCCCCTACCACCTCTCTGCCTTCTCTCTACATTTTAACCTTCTTCAAATTTCATAAAAAAGAGAGTAAATTATCAATTACTCCCTATTATAACACACTTTTCAAACTTACTCCCTTTTAAAAAGAAGTTTAAAAATTACACCCATAATATTCCCAATGTTTAGAAATTGCTTCCAATCCCCTATTTCTTTGTTTTTATGACAAAAATGCCCTTAATTTCATTATTTCACATATTACTCCTCAAGTTCATCCTAAGTTCCTAACTATCCACGCTTCAACCATCGACCACCACCTGGCTCTATTGCCAACCACCACAACCACCCACTCTTACCTCACCATAGAACTCGCCCCACTAAACCACCAACCACCACCGACTTTCGGCACCCAATCCTTTAAACAGTACACCCCAAATCAACCTTAATTCTCTAATTCACATCTACCTTCAGATTGTTCAATCTCACTTCTCAAGAACCCTAATCCCAAATACTCACTGTTTAATTAAGTTAATGTTTACTCTAATTCTCTCTCCTTTTTTTTCCTTTCCTTTTTCTACCATTTTGATGTGATTCACTATATTCAAGAAATGAGCAAATATAATAATGTTGCTTCTGAGATGGACGCCGCTTTTTTAAAATATCAATTTTAATTTTATATCAATGGATCCCTGCAAGTTCGATGGTATAGTTAAGGTGGGTGATTGTGGTGGTTGGCGGTGGAGTCAGGTGGTAGGTTGAGGTTAAACAATTGATATTGTGAGAGTAATTTGTGAAAGTAATGAAATCTCAAAGTAGGGGCATTTTTGTCATAAAAACACATAAATAGGGATTTGGTAGCAATATTTGAACTTTAGCAATGTTATGGGTGTAATTTTTAATGTTTTTTTAAAAGGGAGTAAATTTGAAATTGTGTGTTATAAAAGTGAGTAATTGATAATTTACTCTAAAAAAAATTTTAAAGTACGAAGGATTTTTCAAATGACGAACAAAATATTTAATACGTTAATTTAATAAAAATAAAATTGACTATTTATTATATTTTAAATTTATTTATTTCTTTTTAATTAGGGTTTTTAATTTCTTTATTATATGTTCGGGTTTGACGGTCGGTCGGTGTTGGGGTTGGATGGCCGGCGAAGGGCCTGCTTGCTGACAGACGGCCGTCGTAGGGGTGGCCGCAAATGGTGGAAAGGTCCAAAATGTCACTCACAATAATAGAAGACATCAAACACGTGGTTGAGGTAGGGTGAAATTGTGAAAAGGTCCAAAAAGAAGGGATCAAAGAGACATAATGACGTACTGCATTTATATATGTCAATTTTATATTTTAGATACAAAGATATAAATAAAGAGAGATGACTTGTAAATATTGATGTAACACATGCAATATTAAGTGAATTAAAATACATATTGATTGTCATTGTTGTTTGTTTTTATCAATTAAATCTCTCAAAACTACTATATAAAGAGAAAAACGTGTTATCTACATCCCCGTCATTTGCTATCCTATCATTTTGGCAGAAAGACCAAAGAAAGTTTTAAGGATCATATGTTGTTTTACTTAGGATATGACAATTGGATAATAGTTTCATTAGGGTTGAATTAATAATTGAAAACCTTCCTAATATATAAATGACAACAGTCTACTAATACGCCCAAAAAAAAAAAGAATACGACAACAAATAACCGGGACAGAGGGAGTAATTAAATACTCAAAAAGAATACAAATAAAAAAACGTAATAGACTATTACTTTTAGAAAAAAGAATATAATTGGGAAAGAATGAAATAATTTAGGAAAATAAAAATATATTTTTTTTTAAACTTTCGAGAAAATACGGAATATATTTTTAGCGTGTTGTATACTTGTATATGATCCATACTTTCATTTTTTTATCAGAAGATATTTATTTTGGAATAGGTCTCAATGTCTCATGAACGATGGTCTCTCAATATTGTGATAATGAAATAATTAAAAAAAGAAAAGGTAAGAAAACAAACCAAAGATAGTGTTGGTAGGATTAATGGGGCCCTGGTTTTTAGCAGCATTGCCAATATGGCGATGGGTTTGGGTGAAAGCGACCCAGGACGGTGTCGTACGATTGCCCAAGTCGTTAGCGATGATCTCGACACGGCCGTATTGCCAAACCCCGACACATGAGTAGGTAGTTCCAAGATCAATCCCAATAGCAGGCTCCTTTAGCTTTGTACTCGCGATTGTCTTCTCGAACGGGCTCTCACCTTTCTTCTTCGGAGTTGAGAGCGACAAACTCATCTTCAACTCAATTTCACTTTTATTCTTTTCGAATTATGGAAAGAGTTTCTGGGTTTGCTTATTGCAATTTAGCGTGAGATTAGTATATATGGTAGTGGATTAGTTCTCTTTTGAGTTTTGCTTTAGACTTTGTCAATTAACCATTTGTTGAAGAAACACACTCCGTCTTACGAGATTTAATCGCCTTGTGTGTGGTAGTACCAAACTAATTTTTCAACTGTCTCTCGAGTACTATATGGGATTCGATATCACCCTCTCACATGTCGTTATGTGCATACTTGTTATATTAAGGGACCTTACATGTTGTATGTGAAACGGTGTTACCCAGACTCGGCACCACCCCTCAAAATAATTTAAAACATTATCACATTTCTAACAAGCTGTTGATGGTATGCGTGAATTAAAATTACCTGATGTCAGTTAATTGGTGTTTATTTTCATCGCAACCGGTTGATGGTAACACTAGTTACAAGCCGGTCTCATTGAAGTGAGGGTCGAATACTAGCAATCTCCGATTACTTGGTGAACTGTTTGATGGAAAATTGAAGTTTTCCTCACAAATTTTAAACTATAGAAAAAAAATTGACCAGGACGTAGGAAATTACTAATAAAAACTCTGTAATTCACGAGGAAAGAGACATGATCAACTTCAAATTTATAAGAATGATGCAAAAAGGCACCAAAAATATATGATCAAGTGGTGCAAGATTATATTAGCTCCGGCAATTCACAGTCACTGCTTAATCTGATGCAAACGACATGAAGAGATCGATGCGGTATCATCGATGATCCTTTCCGAGATGAAGGACATTGTAACGGCGTACTTTTGCACTGAGGTCAACTGGTCAAGAATGCTGTTGTCAAGCTACTGAAGATTGAAGTATTACAGTTGAAGAGTTTATAGCAGTGGAGAATCAATAATGTAGCATTAGAAAGTTGAGAATTCTAGCAGACCTATAACATTCAGAACAGAATTGAA
The DNA here is from genome assembly GCA_022085475.1 of Heliosperma pusillum. Classification (NCBI taxonomy): domain Eukaryota; kingdom Viridiplantae; phylum Streptophyta; class Magnoliopsida; order Caryophyllales; family Caryophyllaceae; genus Heliosperma; species Heliosperma pusillum. The sequence continues at coordinate 300,862 of JAIUZE010000361.1, forward strand.
AGATAGATTAATAAATGTCAAATTGAGACTCAAATTACATAAATACAGAATTGACAGAATCGATATTAACAGCCACAGATCAACTCACACAACAAAGCAGAAAAAGAACACATCATCTTTAAAATATCATCAAAAAGACATTCTGAAGTTCAGCCTTCTTTCGCTCAAACATAGACGCGTCACAACAAAGATCATTCCAATCTAACCATTCTAACGTCTGCTCAATCGCTTCCTCCACCGATCTCTTATCCTCGTCCTTGATCCTATTACGGCATTGTCCCACAATCGCGCTCACCTCCTCTATGTAATTCTCTAAGGCAGTCTTAGCCTCAACTGCCCTTTTGTATTCCTTGTCTTGAGCCTTATACATCTCACCCTCTGACACCATCCTATCGATCAACTCCTTTGTTAGCCTTCCGCTATGCTCGGTGATAGTGATCTGCTCATTATTTTTGGTGCCGACAAGATTGGCTGACACGGTCAGGATACCATTAACATCAATCTCGAAGCAGACATTAAACATACTCTCGCCTTCAGGTCTTGGTGGTATGCCGTACAAAACAAACTTTCCCAAGAAGTTGTTGTCTTTGGCTATGTATCTCTCACCCTCATAGACACGGAAAGCCGCTTTAACTTGGTTGTCACTTGTTGTTGAATAACTGTACCCGGACATTTTAGTAGGTATAGTTGTATTTCGAGGAACAACGACACTCAATGATTTGTCAGAAACCTCAAGACCAAGTGATAAAGGATTAACGTCGACAAGCACAAAATCTTTCTTGCCAACACCTGCTAAGATTGCCGCTTGGCAAGCGGCTCCATAGGCAACTGCCTCATCCGGATTTATACTTTTACATAGCTCTTTTCCGTCAAAGTGATCTTTCAACAATTGTTGCACTTTAGGAATGCGAGTTGACCCGCCCACAAGTACTATATCATGCACATCGCTTTTTTTCATCTTCGCGTCTTTTAGACATTGGTCCACGGGTACTAAACATTTCTCGAACAAGTCGTGATTAAGCTTCTCAAACCTTGCCCGGGATAATGTTGAAGAGAAGTCTATACCATCGAAAAGGCAATCGATTTCAATTGACGTCACAGTAGTCGAAGAAAGATTCCTCTTAGCCCTCTCACATGCAGCTCTTAACCTACCAAGGGCTCTAGGATTGTCACCCAACGTCTTCTTATATTTCCTCTCAAACTCGGCCACAAGGTAGACCATCAATCGTGCGTCAAAATCACCTCCACCAAGGTGGGTATCACCACTCACGGCTTTCACCTCAAACACATCTTTTCTAACAGACACTAAAGAGACATCGAAGGTCCCACCACCAAGATCAAACACCAGGATATTTTTTGTCGCGGCATGGTATCCAGTAAGTTCCTTGTCGAGACCATAGGCAATGGCAGCAGCAGTGGGCTCACTAATGATGCGCTCAACATTGAGCCCTGCAATGTCTCCAGCATCTTTAGTCGCCTTACGTTGCGCATTATTGAAATAAGCCGGAACAGTAACAACAGCATCCTTAACTTCTTTACCCAAATAGGTTTCGGCAATCTCTTTCATCTTCACTAGAATCATTGACGAGATTTGTTCAGGGCTAAATAGCTTCTCTTCATCCTTGTATGTTACGACAATCCTAGGATTGTTTTCTTTAGGATTCTCGGGGTCAACAATAACTTTAAATGGCCACATTTTCATGTCATCTTGGACTATTGGGTCATCAAATTTTCTTCCAATTAGCCTCTTTGCATCTATCATTCAAACAAATGTAATACGAGTATTAATTGAAGCAAGATAAAATGCTCTCTCGCTTGTCTCAATGAGCTTGTTATAGCGGTTTAATTTCCTTGATTTTTTTTCCTACAAACAATGATTTTTAATAGCAAATCGATGCGTTTTTTTTCATAGAATATGATCAATGTTGTCATGTTAATGCCATTACTCATGAGGAATCGAGTTGAAAATGGGATAATATTATAACATCTGAGTTCTAACCAACATAATTAATTTCCAAAAAAATCCTTCTATTTATGATTAAGTCTAGAGGTGGCAATCGGGTCAATCATGTCGGTTACGGGTCGGGTTCAGGCAGTTCGGGTCATGTTAGGCTCGGGTTTGGTCGGGTCAAGTTGCTTATTCAGGTCGAGTCGGTTTCAGGTTGGGTCGCTTACGGGTAGACCTGGCAAATGGGTCAAACGGGTCGGGTTTGGGTCGGGTCAATATGGGTCGGGTCATCTCGGGTTTGCTCAATCTTTCGGGTCGGGTCGGGTCGGGTCGCTTCGGGTTTGGGTCAGTTTCGGGTTTGGGTCACTTCGGGTCTGGGTCATTTCGGGTATGGGTCATTTTGGGTCGGATTATTTTAGATACATATCCGATTTATTTAGGCCATTTTCAGGTCAAAATGATAAAGTTAGTTTTCGAGTCAAGCCCGTGTCGAGGCAAACTGGCACGGGCCAACTTGGACCAAGCCGAGCTTGAGCTGCACGTGGGCCGTCTCGTCTCATTGTCACCCCTAATCACAATAAATTGGGTCATTTAGGGTCATTTCAAATCGGGTCGTGTGTAGGTCGGTGGTTTCGGGTCGGGTTATTTTGGGTCGGGTCTCTTTCGGGTCAGTCAGGGTTCGGGTCGGGTCTGGGTCGGGTCGGGTCAATTCGGGTTTCGGGTCATCCTCGGGTCAGGCAATTCCTGGTCACTTTCGGGTCTCGGGTCAGCCTTATCGGGTCGGGTTATTCGGGTCGGGTCAGTTTTGCCAGGTCTACTTACGGGTCAGGTTAATCGGGTCAATAACTACAACATGTCGGTTCAGTTTCGGATCGGTTGACCAATGAGTCGGGATATATCAGGTCAATATGCTTGATCAGGTCGAGACCAGTTTGGTTTCGGGTTACTGATGGGTCGAGTATTTTATATTGTCGTCTTAAATTTTAAAATTAATCGGGTCAATGGTCGGGTCGTTATGTTAAAAGATCACTTTTGAACTTATGAATTATAATATTGGATTAGAGGAACTCGATACAAAAGATATTTGTAAAATATAAGAGTATAACACTATAAAAGTTAATGATTGTATAATTTCACTTAACACTTATGTTGCTCGACCTCGGTTATAAGTATATGACATGAGTGCCTATACAGTGTCAGATTCGCCTATATTATGGACAAACAATAATGTTTTTGGTCTAAATTAATCAGTTGCTTATGTAGTTCACAGTTTTGAACATTTGACATATGAAGTATGGCAAGGAACTAAATGAATTACCTATGAAATAGATTTTATTTATTATCTTGACGGTGATCCTACGTATTTAATTTTGAATAGGCTCTATTAGAATGGTGTATTTGAGGTTTGGATTTTAAGATCATAATTAATAACCGTGGTCGGATTGTATGGTCATAACTCATAACTCTTTCTTCCCTTTATTGTACGTTTTCAATGGAGCCAAAATTAAACACTCTTTTTCTTACAAAGCGATAATGTAAAATTTTCTACATATATCACTTGCAATATAATAATTATTAAGTTTAACTAGTAATATAGCATACTAAATTTACAACTAATTATTTATTTTAAGATTATATTTTGTTTTGAAAAATAAAATGAGCGATAATTTTTTATATCAAAAATTTTAACAAAAAAACAAACTATAAAGAAATTTATATTCTTGAAAAAGATTATTTGGCTATGAGTCGGGTGGACTTTAATCGGGTTAAAACGGGTTATGTAACACCCGGAAATGTACCCTAATTTTTATAGTGAAAATATTTTACGGATACTTTTCAGCAAATTTAAGTTTTAATATAGAATTTTATGTTCCGAGTCGAATTTAGAATTTCCGAGTTCGTATTTAGAATTTCCGCGAGATTCCATGAGAATCCCGTTTTAAGTCGTCTTTGACTTTTCTTGACTTTTAAGTCGTCTTTGACTTTTCTTGACTTTTAAGTCGTCTTTGACTTTTCTTGACTTTTGAGCCGTCTTTGACTTTTCTTGACTTTTTCCTTATAAATATCACACTACACTTAACCTATTTTCTCATTCACACAAACCAAATTACTTCCTCTTTAAGAAATCTCAAAACCTTGCCTCCCTCTTTGATTTCAATCTTTGAATCATCTTAGCTCTTTCGTTACTTGATAGAATTCACGTAAGTTCGTCTCATTCTTCTCCTCTTACCTTCCTCTATCCGTATTGGTAATAAAATTACCGTCTTTCTCGCTTTTTAAATTATCCGTCTTTCTCAAGGTGAAATATATTCATCTTTTATTACCTAATTGTAGGTGGAGACCACTAGGAAGGCTTATTAATCGATTAAAGACGCGTAAAGGTAACGGTGAAGGGTTACTCGATATCATTTACGTGTTTTATGTGATTTCTAGGATAGAAACCGTATTTAGATTATGGTTAGTATGCTTAGGACTTATGTTGTTGTTGATGGATGTTGTTAGTTGTTAATTGATATGAGAATTGATGATTTGTGATGATAAATGAGGAGTTTGTTGTGGATAACATGTTGATTTTTGATCGTCCTTGAATCCCGTGAAGGACGCAGGTTGCGTCGTGGTGACGCAGGCTGCGTCACACGCTGCCAACAGAATTTTTCCTGCACTGACCCCTTTTCGTAAAATGATCATATCTCCTTCGTTACTTCCTTGTTTTGGGCGTGTGACATCTCGTTGGAACTGTAAGAGGATAAACTATCACCTCGACTTGGAATTTCTGTATTTTCATGTCTAGAACTCTAGTTATGACCGTTTGAAGTGGACCCTTGTTTTCGTTGGTTTCCAAACAACGTTGTTATGGAGAGGTGATCTATGTTTTTATTCATTATGCTTCATAAACTTGTTCTAATGCTTATGTATCATGTATTGACTCATGTTTATCATATTTAAACTTATATGATTCCCTATTCTCATGTTTTGTGACGGTTTTTGGTATGTTCCCACTTTGAGTCGGATTTTACAAACGTTACGGTTTGAGCACTATTTTGTCTTGTGCTTTGTACTCTCATTCCCTTGGCTACCTCCACGTTCGTAAGGCTGGAATGTCGGAACGGGGAGGTATCCTACTGCTTAAATGCATGTGTTAGTGGGCATACGACGCGTTGTTGGGAGTTGAACGCTATGCGTTGATCGACCCGGCCGTCAAATGTTGTGTACTTGCGAGGTGGTGTTATTTGCATGTAGCGTACCGCTTGTTATGAGACTTGAGCTCTTTTCCGCCTCTTTCGTGAATTGATCTACCGAATTTGGGGTATTCGGCGTCTAGTGTAAGACCGAGTCTTGGATGCGAAACGTCATCGCATGTCGAATCGGAAAACGGTTTATTCCGAGAATCTGGCCAGGTTTAGACTAGGACTGGATATTTATATCGTCGTGCTACCAGGAGGAAATTAGTCTACATAGGCGAAATGTAAGCATCGCGTATGAGTTCAGGGTAATGTGATCCCGTGGATGCCTGTTAATCATACTTGCCATGTACACGATGCTAGTGCGTTTCATTTACCGTGAGAGATATCGTCTTGTGTCGTTCTTGAATGCGTGATTTCATGATATTGTTCATGGTCATTGCATGATTGGACACCGTCAATGTCTTGGTTCGTGAATGGATGATAATATGTTGGATTTACTGTGATCATCGCATGACTTGACTTGGTTTATCTGTCGAGTCTCATTCTTATCAATCTTATACCGCTAACGGTGAGATGCAAGCCCTAGTGAGCGTATTCGGTTGCCTAAGAGTGTCTTCCCCGAGTCTTTGAATAACATGATGGTTTTGGATTTTTGATTTCCATATGATCTTATCATTATATATATTGGATTGCCTATCTATTCTTATCGTAACTCACATGTATATCTATATATGCATGATTTTACTTTTGTATTTTCTTATATGTACGTTTAATGTGATATGGCTGGGAGAACCCGGAGTTACTCCCCACTGATTGTGGCGTTCATGTTTTTCATGAATGAAGAGGTTGCTTGCACGGATGGCTTTTTGCTTTGACTATTTTGGGTTCGGGTGTGAGCTAGCGGGCGTTGTCCCTGTAAGTTTCACCTCTAGACGATTTAGCTAGTTTTGTTAAACACTCGTTCTTTGCTAACATTTTAAGAGACTCCGTCTCTTTGTTATATTTCCGCACTTAGTTTGTAATGTTTTGACACTCCTCGTATTTTATATCTTGCATGTATAAAAGTTTTTAAAACACCGTATTTCCGCATATTATTTCACATGCTTGTATGTTTTATATTTCCGCATTCGCGAGGGTTGTCAAAGGTTACATGTCGGTTCAGTTCGGTTTGGGTCAGGTCAGGTTTGTGGGTGAATCGGGTTTCGGATCGGGTCAGGTCGAGTCACAAGTCACTTCGGGTCATATCATTTCAGGTTCTATCGGTTTGTCGGTTAACCTTCGGGTCGGTTCAGGTCGGTTTCAGTTCAGCAAATTTACGGGTTCTATCAGGTCGGTTTTCGGATAAGTCAGGTCGGTTCTTCGGGTCGGGTCACCTTTTGTCAGCTCTAATTAAGTCCTTCAAATTTCAAAATCTCATAGTAATTTAATACTCCTTCCGTCCCGTAATTTGTTTACCATTTCTATTTTAGGGTGTCTCACTCATTTGTTTATCTTTCTACGGAGTATATTAGAGAACTAATCTATGAGTAATTTGATTACCAATGAGACTATTATCCACATGTCATCTACCCTAAGTACCACCACAAATGACCCCCTACCATCTCCTTAACAATTGTGTGAAAAGCAAAGGTAAACAAATGACCGGGACGAAAAGAGTATCTCATACGGAGTCCATAAAATTTAAACATCTAACCAACAGAGTAATTAAATTTCTAAAACAAAAAAAATACAAATATAAAATTAAAAAAAATAGAATATTTCATTTAGAAAAAAAAATAATGGGGAAAGAATGATAAAAAAATTTAGGAAAATAAAAATAATTTTTTTAAAATTTCGAAAAAAATATGTAATACGGAGTAAATTTTTTGCGCGTTATATTACTGTATATGATCCATACTTCCATTTTTTTATATTTTTGTGATCGGGAGATATTTATGTTTGAATGGGTCTTGTGAGAGATGGTCTCGCAATAAGCTTATTGCCATAATTTAATGAGTTAATTAAAAAAAAGGTAAGAACCGAAGGTAAGAAAACAAACCAAAGATAGTGTTGGTAGGGTTGATGGGCCCCTGGCTTTTAGCAGCATCGCCAATATGGCGATGGGTTTGGGTGAAAGCTACCCAGGACGGTGTGGTACGGTTGCCCAAGTCGTTGGTGATGATCTCGACCCGGCCGTGTTGCCAAACCCCGACACATGAGTAGGTAGTTCCAAGATCAATCCCAATAGCAGGCTCCTTTAGTTTTGTACTTGCAGTTGTTTTCGTGCACGAGCTCTCACCTTTCTTCTTCAGAGTTGAGAGTGACGAACTTATCTTCAACTCAATTTCAGTAATTCTTTTCGAATAAAAGAAAGTGTTTTGGGTATGTCGATTCACAATTAGCGCGTGGATTTAGTATATATGGTGGATTAGTTCACTTTTTCGTTTTGCTTTAGACTTTGTCAATTAACCATTTGTTGAAGAAACATACTGAGTACATGTTAGACTGTAGGGACTAAAGTATCATTGTGTAGCTTTAAGGTCTTCAAAATTACTTCCTGGCCAAAACACACTTGTGTATTGCATACACTCCGAATTGTTTTGCAGAATTTTTGAATTTTGCTACGGAAATTCCGTAGCCAAGATCTTTGGTACAGAATTTTGCTGCGGAAATTCCATAGCAAAATATTTTGTATTCGCTGGACATTTCGAGTTAAACCGAAACTGCTATGAACTAAATGAAATTGCGATTGATTTTCCGTCGCATATTTGTCCAGCATCAACAAAGTTTCAGAAACTTGTTATGTATATAAATATCTTTGTGTTTGAAAAAAAAATAGTCGCAATTTGTTTGAAATGGAAATTTCGTAGCAAGATAGTTTGTTAAGGAAATTTCGTAGCGAAGTCTTAATTGCGATGAGAATCATGACGGATCGTGTATATCACTTTCGAGTCAGTGGTTACAAATGGGTAAATAAGGTCTGAATATGCATCCTCAAAACATGCAACAGAGTTTGTATAGTGTAGATCTATTAGAACGCATAAACTTGTTAAGTGACGGTTGTATGCTAGGCTGAACTGTTTAAGAAATTTAACTGCTTGGTTTTATACCTTAAACAACGCCGTCACATATAATCGTCGCATACAAAACTTGGTATTTGAATGGAGCTGACGGAGTACGTGTGGTACACCATTACAGCAATCAATGTCGATTAAAACAGATTACAATCAGAAAGTTACAAGCTGTAGAACATATCAAGTTTACAGCAATGGAGTATCGAGAATGTAGCACTAGAAAGTAAAGAATTCTAGCAGACCTATCAAATTCAGAACAGTATTGAAAGATGGGTTAGTTACATAAGTACAGAATTAAAAGAATCGATATTAAGAGCCACAGATCAACTCGCACGACAAAACAGAAAAAGAACGCCACATCTTCAAAATATCATCAGAAAGACATCCTGAAGTTCAGCCTTCTTTCGCTCAAACATAGAAGCGTCACCACAAAGATCATTCCAATCTAACCATGCCAATGTCTGCTCAATCGCTTCCTCTACGGATCTCTTATCCTTCTCCTTGATCCTATTGCGGCATTGTCCCACAATCGCGCTAACCTCCTCTATGTAATTCTCTAGAGCAGTCTTAGCCTCAACTGCCCTTTTGTATTCCTCGTCTTGAGCTTTATACATCTCACCCTCTAACACCATTTTATCGATCAACTCCTTTGTTAGCCTTCCGCTATGCTCGGTGATAGTGATTTGGTCCTTGTTTTTGGTGCCAACAAGATTAGCTGACACGGTCAGGATACCATTAACATCAATCTCGAAGCAGACATCGAACTTACACTCGCCTTTAGGTCTTCGTGGTATGTCGTACAACACAAACTTGCCCAAGAAGTTGTTGTCTTTGGCAATTAATCTCTCACCCTCATAGACACCGAAAGGCACTTCAGTTTGGTTAGCCTTTGCTGTTGAATAATCTCTCTTGAAAATCTTAGTAGGTATAGTTGTATTTCTAGGAATAACAACACTCAAGGATTTACTATGAACCTCAATACCCAGTGATAAAGGATTAACGTCGACAAGCACAATATCCTTGTGATCGCCAACACCTGCTAAGATTGCTGCGTGGGAAGCCGCTCCATAAGCTATCGCCTCATCAGGATTTATACTTTTACATAGCTCTTTTCCATCAAAGTAATCTTGCAACAATTGTTGCACCTTAGGAATGCGAGTTGACCCACCCACAAGCACTATATCGTGCACATCGGTTTTTTTCATCTTTGCGTCTTCTAGACACTTATCCACTGATACTAAACATTTGTTAAACAAGTCTTGATTCAGGTATTCAAAATTTGCACGAGATATTGTTGTAGAGAAGTCTATGGCATCGAGAAGGCAATCAATTTCAACTGATGTTGAAGTTGTCGAAGAAAGGTTCCTCTTAGCCCTCTCGCATGCGGCCCTCAATCTCCCTAGAGCTCTGGGGTTTTCACCCAATTTTTTCTTATATTTCCGATCAAACTTCTCCACAAGGTAGCTCACCAATCTTGTGTCAAAATCACCTCCGCCAAGGTGGGTATCCCCACTCACGGCTTTAACCTCAAAAGAATCCTTTTGGACCGTCACTAAAGAGACATCGAACGTTCCACCACCGAGATCAAACACCAAGATATTTTTTGTCACAGCATTGTATCCAGTAAGCTTCTTATCGAGACCATAGGCAATGGCAGCAGCAGTGGGCTCATTAATGATGCGCTCAACATTGAACCCGGCAATGACTCCAGCGTCCTTAGTCGCCTTACGTTGTGCATCATTAAAGTAAGCCGGAACAGTAATAACAGCATCCTTAACTTCTTTACCTAAATAGGTTTCGGCAATCTCTTTCATCTTCACTAGAATCATTGATGATATTTGTTCGGGGCTAAATAGCTTATCTTCATTCTTGTAGGTCACAACAATCCTAGGATTGTTCTCTTTTGGATTTTCAGGATCAACAATGACTTTAAATGGCCAGTGTTTCATGTCATCTTGAACTATTGGGTCATCAAATTTTCTTCCAATTAACCTCTTTGTATCTGTGATTCAAATACATTTTAATCATCAATATTATAATGATTTAAAAGTGATTTAGATTTTAACTTTTCAGCTTAAATAATCCCGTTTTAAATCAGGTTATTATTTGTAAGAATATTGTTCATAAATACATTAGATCTGGGCATATAGTCGATCACACTAACTCAAAAATCAATAGTTAGATGATCGTATCATATTACATTAGTATTTGTAAGTTGATAATCAAGTTGAACTCAAAATTTTATGTCCCATATTGTTCTCATTTCATGTTCCGCTACTTTTTCTTGTGACATATTATCAGGGGCGGATTTAGTGGTTGGCTATCAACTTTTTATTTCGTTGGTCAGGGGTTCGGCTCTCATAATAGTGTTTTTTCTTTTTGTCATAAATGTGTTTTTTATTTGTATTTAATTGAATTTTTTGGATCCAATTTTATAGGGAGTATTAAGTTATTGTTTTACTTTAGTTCATAATATTTTGGTGAATAAATTTTAGCTCTCATTACCGAAATCATTTATCAATTTATTGCACCTCTTACGTTCAAATCAATTTAGTTCATCAGTTTTATCTAAAATATCATGTAACTTATTATTTAAGGCAATGATGTGTCACAACATATGCGACGGCTTTATTATTTTTATATAAATTATTTTCAATAAGATCGTCGTCATTATTGTTATTTTCACTACTCTTGCATTTAATATAACGGAGTATTAATTTTACTACTTTGGTTGTTGCTACTAATACTTTCACTACTCCCGCGACAATTATTGATACTTTTATTAATCAAGTACTCACACATGAGAATGTTGCTATAATTATTTAAAATAAATATCAAATATTTGATATAATCATTTAAAGACTAAATAAAATACAAATATAAAGAATTATGGATCGGAATCTTGTATCTTTTGTGAATTTTGCATTAATAAAGCAAAGTCGTAAACACTTTTGAATAAAAGTGTATCTATGTATATATATTATATAATCCGTCTGTCCCAATCATTTGTTTGCATTTAATTTTTTTTATTCTTTCTAAGGGATATTTTAATCAAACGCAAACAAATGGTTGGGACGGTAGGACTAGTTAGTTGATACGGCAGATAACTTGAAATTATATCATGTTATAAGTTATAAGAAGTATCATATCACATAGTCCCTTTACGCAATTGTTTTCTTTACATTTTTCTAATATATGTGTGGAGTATTTTTATGAAATGGGAAGAAAATAATTGAGGTAGTATTACTTTGAATAACAAATTAATTTATTTTCTTCTAAGTTCAATATTTCGATAAAATATTTATATGCTCATTTAAACTCTCTCTCTCTCCAGTTTATTGTTACATTGATTACCCTATTTGCTACCGTCATTTGTTTGTTTTAACATACGAGTATATTTTAGGGTGTCTAATTTCATGTGTTTATCTTGTATATTGAGACTGTCTTCTAATAATAATTGGCACAAATGGTTCATTCCTCTCTCTCCTTGATCAATTCATGCAAATCAATTCATGTAAATCATAATTTTCCAAATATCTAGATGTACTATGTTAATTTTTTTTTTTTTTTGAATATTTCATTGAAAAATGAAAAACTTTATTGTTAATGTTTTTTTATGACATTCTTATATTTCAAAACATGAAATAAAATGTTCTGATCTTTGTATTGGGGTAGTGGGTAATTACTTTTGCTTTTAATTCTAAAAATTAAGCGACCAATCACATCTCTTTAAAATAATTCCCTAGAAGATCTGCTAATTAAAAGAACACAAATTCTCATTGAAAATGAGCACTATCTGTCACAAGTTGAGAACGGATAGTGTCTCTCTCACAATATATAAGTGGGAGTACAAGTGGAGGGCAAATGGAGCCCCCCACTTGCATATTGTATTGTGAAAGGGACATTATCCGTATTCAGCTTATGACGGATAGTGTCCGTCTTCCGTGAGACGAGCTGAAGAAAGAAATAAAGGTAAGAGAACGCAAGAGAAAGAACAAACCAAAGATAGTGTTTGTAGGATTCATAGGGCCCTGGGTTTTAGCAGCATCGCCAATAAGGCGATGCGTTCCGGTGAAAGCAACCCAAGACGGTGTCGTGCGGCTGCCTAAGTCGTTAGTGATGATCTCGATACGACCGTGTTGCGAAACCCCGACACATGAGTAGGTGGTCCCAAGATCGATCCCGATACCAGGCTCCTTTAAAGTTCTACTCGTGGTTGGCTTCTCACACGAGCTCTCACCTTTCTTCTTCAAAGTTGATGGTGACGGACTCATCTTTGTCAACTCGATTTCAGTGATTCTTCTTCAAAATTGCTTATTGAATTTAAGCGTAGGAATGTTATATATAGTCGATTGTTGTAGGTTTTGCATTAGACTTTGTCGATCGCTATTTGTACAAGAAACATACTCGTTCTTACAAGATTTAGTATTACGCCTTGCGTGTGGGGTTACCACACTAATTTTTCAACTGGCTATTTGAGTATCAGGTAGACGCTGGTGATATTGAGGTCCAATATTCTCTTTTCGACGCGGGTAGTACTGAGAATCGATATCTCCTTCTCATATATCTCTGTGTATGTACGAGAGTTTATCGTACACGTGTGGGTGGGTGGGTGGCAGTGGCGTTTCTAGGACTTCATCGATGGAGGTTCGAGTATTAAATATACAATTAATTCTTAAAATATTGAATTATAGTTTTAGAAGTGGAGACTGGAAATCACTCCTCAAATAACTTTTGGAATATTACTCGGCAGATAATACTACAAAAGTCTCAAGAAATCCGTCCTTTATTATATTATTAAGAGACCATTTTCCGTGCCCTTTACGCGTTTCTGGTAAAAATCGTCGCTTATTATATTATTTAGAGACCACTTTTTCATACCCCTTGAGCCCTTCACACGTTTTTCATGACTCCTTTATTTTTAAGATTCGTACCTGTTTAATTATACTTTATTCCAAATTATGATAAGTACTAGTTTTAACCCCGTGCAAAACTGCACGGGGTGTTTTTATGAAAAATAGTAAAAATATTATTAACAAAACAATACATAATCTAATTGGGTAAAATTTATTAAATTAGCCAATATATTTTACAAACAATAATTATTGGTCAAAGTTCAGGCATGAATATTCACGTCCAAGTCTGGTATTAGACGGGTTTTTATGCATGGTCCAAATTTTAGTGTTTTTTATAGTAAATTTTAATATAGAAGTTTCAATTATCATCGTTGATAGATTAATTTTTCAAATCATTGTCGTTATTCGTTATAATTTATATTTGTTGAATTTATTTTTTTGTTTAATTTGTAATCTCTTCAATTTATTTTTTTGGTGATCTATTGTGATTTTCATCTAAAATAGTAAAAAAAATTAGATAGAAAGTATTCCCGCCGTCTCAATTATTTGTGTATATTTTATTACAATATCTAAGATAAAGTTAAAAAAAATGACGGAGGCGGATTGAAACAAATTTAGAAGCTAAGGCTAAAGTTGGGAAAGTAGGAAAAATGTCAACGACGCATAGTTTTTTGTTTATGTTTTATAAAAAAATCTGCAAATAATTTCATTCGGTTTTTCGAGTTTGAGTTTATTTGGGTCAAAATAAATAGTGAAAAAAAAATGATACACATGAAAAAAATAAAGTAATAGAGGTAAAAAAGTGGGGTCCACTACTTTGTTGTGATGAGGTGGCTTAATGTGGAGGCTTTAAATGTTTGTGTTTTAATATATAGAGGATTTTTCATGACAAGCTGTTGATTGCAACTCTAATTACAAGTTGTTCTCATTGAAGTGAAGATTGATTATTAGTAATTTCAAATAGCTTGCTCAACTGTTCGATCAAGAATTGGTAGGTGAACTGATTATTTTTTATTAATGATGCAAAATAAAGTAGCTAAATAACAAGACTAATTCAATAAGAAAAAAATTCCAATGATAGATGCAAAAAGGCATTGAAAATAACAATAATAAGATATAAATATAATAGTTGTGCTTCAAGCACAATTTTAAGGTTTTGATTAAAACGGTTCATCTATCATGATATTAGAGTCAGTGTATCCTGACAGCCTCCAATATCCCACAAAGTAGAATTTTAGCACATGGTACATGGAGTATGTGTATTAACCACTCATCAAGTCCAATGAGCGAGCATTCGAATTAAGGGGGAGTAATAGAATATAAATGTAACTAGTTTAGGACCCGTGCAAAGTTACACAGGTATAGATCGATAACATACATAATAAAAGCTTTAAAATTTACGATTTTATCATTGTTATACTTTGATGCAGACCTTCTTATATAAACATTTATAGAAATTAATTGAGTACTTTAAAATCAACATAAGTGAATTATAATTGGGCAAATCATTGTTTTAGAGAGACCAAATCCGTCGAAAATATAGACGGGTTAAATATCGTCATTTTACGTTATATGTAACTATTTGGTGTTAAAATGTTACCATCACCTCTTTTTTTTGTTAAAAAGTGACAAAAATCGGCAATTTGGTGTTAAAATGCTACCATCACCCTTTTTTGTTAAAAATATTTTAACACCAATTTGTCACAAGAATAATAATAAGACTGTAGACTATAGATAAAAAATGACTTTGTAACCACCACTTCTCCCTGCCACCCAGTGGATCCTATCTCTGGCATCTCCGTAGCCGGAGATGAGGCTATTTTGACCCGTCTCCGGCGACGATTCCTCTCCCTTTTACAAATATTGATCTTTTATTCCATATTTCACCTTTCCAATCAAATTTGATTTTACTCTCAATTTTTGGGTATTTGGCGATCGATCATATTTGCAATGTTGTGTTACAACTTTATGGCTTGCCTCCCTTTGCGTATGTCCTAGTGTCTCGTGTGCATGCAACATCTTAGTTTCAGGGGGGATTTTTTCCCCCTCCCCTCGTTCATCTTCCCTATATTTCCTGGCTTTGTGGTGGTGGTCGATGATGGCTTTTTGGTCAGCTATTATGGGTCTGGTTTTGTGTGGTTTTGGAACCGACATGGCGTTCCCCCTTCCTCTCGCCCCCTTCCCCCGCCTGTTGGTTTCCGGACTGTTTTCCATCCTGATGGTGGTGTTGTTGGACTATCATTTACTACTCTTGTTGCATGCATGTGGGTCTGTTTGTGTCCGTCACAATGTGAGTTTTGGGTCCTCTTAGAGTTTTAGCAACTAACTCTTGTTTCTGTTTTTGTATGGATCTTTGGTTGTCTATTTCGGGTATTGTTGGGTATCACTCTTATCTTTTGGGTTGGTGAGTCTGGTGATGGTAGTTTTATATACCTCGCAAGTGAACGAAGGACGTCGCACTTAAACAAGGGTCGAACCACAAGGAGCAATGGTGACTACTAATCGTTTCGATTCAAATGTTTAGCTAAGTCGGATAAAACTTGAAAGGTAGAGTATCAATTTAAAGTAAAAGGCAAATAATTAAAATTAAACTAATGCAAGAGTAAAAGAAACTATAACAAGATAATAAGATAAGGTTTAATTCAAACGATTAAAAGTCTAGGACTCGACTTTTCCACCGACATTTGCAACAACTAGCAAATCCCATTAATTGGTTACCAAGGAAGATGAGTTAGGGGAAAACGCCTCTAAGTCGCCTAACACCTCCCTCCCGGTTTCGCGTTAGGACGGTAGCTATCCCGATCACCTCCCTCCCGGGTTCGTGTCGGAATCCCCTATCCTAGGCCAAGATCCACTAAAACGGGCCCATTCTCAAAGGCTAAGGTCAATGATCCAAGTTATCTTCCCGGTCATCCCGATCCTTTTCCCAAAGGTAAAATTCAAACCGATAACTAAAGGCACCCTCATTAGGTTCTCCCTCCCGGGTTCAACCTAAGTCGACAACTAATCTAGATGAGCTGAGCCGACTCTCAGCCTAGCCAACTCCCGTCGACGGTCAAGGTTCAAAAGTCAACACAAATCCCAAATAAAACATTAAACAATCAAACTCGCAAGGTATGCCCCAACCAAATCCCCCAACAACCAATTAAAGCGGAATTTATTAGGTTAATCACTCATGTCGGGGATTAATCGAGTCCTAGTAAGAAGACTACTCACTATTCATAGTGATAACATAAGAAAAATCAATAAAGATAAGGTCTTTAATGTTAAACATTAAAATGATTATATTTTTATCCAAGACAAGTAATTGCTCAATTAAAAGGAACTAAAAACCAATAAAACTAAAATTCAACAATAACTAAGCACAAAGGAAGAGCCTTTATGAGCGAACCAACTCTAAAAATTCAAACTTTAAGTAACTACAATGAAAACAAGAACAAATAAAAATCAAAGGGAAAGAGATAGTACCAACAATGAAAGACAAGGAAGAACAAATAAACTTAGAAGGGAAAAATAAAGCTTCAATCTTTGATTAGATGAAAATTATGAGAACTATAGATCCAATTACAAGGGAGTAGTTGAGTTTTCTCTCTCTAAAAATATGCTCAAAATGAAGTTCCTCCCTCAAGTTTTCGAGTTTGGCCTATTTATAAAAGATTAAAATCACGCAAAACGAGGTCGTATAAGGCCGGGGTGAACAGTGTGCGAAATTGAGACTTTGCACGGCTCACTTCGTTCCGCACGACCAACTTTGCACAGTCACTACTTCCTTGTTTCGAGTTCGCACGGTTGACTTCGCCATGAATGGTCAACTTCGCACGACTTATACCTTCATGCTTCAATTTCGCACGGTGTTCATTTTTTCCTTGATTCGTGTGATCCTTCTTCTTCTTTTCGGGTCGTGGGTCGTTGAGCTGTCCCAAGGGCCTCCTTTATACTGCTCGGTGAGTCCATATCGTACCTAAATAGCATTAAAAACCCAAAATTATAGAACCAAGCATCCGAAAGTCGGGTTTTACGCATTTAAGCATTTAAGCATGATTCTAACATAAAGCACATAAGAATATGAATTAAATAACACAATTATTAGCATAAAAAGTGTGCAAATAATTAGGCTATCATATGGGCGTATTTGTTTAATTTTGTTTGGAGAGGGAGTTAATTAGACGATCTGAGGTGGATTTCAGTGGGATTGGCTGGTTTGGAGGTGGTGGTTATATATCATCAATGTCTCATCATTTTAATCTTCTGTTTTGGTTTTATTCCCTAATAATCTCCTTCAGTAGGAGTTTTAGACTAAGCCTATGGGTTGTTAGACGAATAAATGGTTTTGGTGAGGACGTAAATATGTCTCTGTGGGTTCGTGCTACTCATTGCATGTTGGATTCCATTGTGTGTTGATCCTTCAATCAAAGGGATCGATCTCCAGGGTGTAGGAGTTTTATCTCCATTATATTGATAGCAGACTTAGTCGTCTTGCTTATCGCCTTGTCTTTCTACGCTCTTTTCGCAAGAACGTAAGTATGCCTTGTTATCGTCTCCCGATGATTCGTGAGTATCAATGCATTTTCGAGGCCATTCGTGTTGATGGAGATTGCTCGATCGCTCGTGGCTCTTCTACAGCTCTCCTTCCTCATGCCTTTATTTCTCCGCCTTATGTTAAAGTCGTAATTTTAATTTTATATAAGAAAGTTAATATAATCTTTGATGGCTTTGTAGCAATAGATTTGCTAGTCGGATTTCTAATGCTATTTAGTCAAAAAGCTTACTATGTATCACCTATATAAGATATTGTAAGTTATTCCCTTCTGTCAAAAAAAAAAGATTATAATTACAAAGACTAATTTACTTTCGATTAGACTCCTGCTAATTGCGTTATATCAATAGCAAAGTTGTTGTGCTCAAGGTGCTAATAATGATCACAAATTCTTATTTAAGACGGAGGTATCCGTCTTAAGCTTAAGACGGATACCATATTCTCTCACAAAATACCCATCAAGGGTGAGTGGAGAGCACATGGGGGGGTGCCCACCTTGTCCCCTCTACCCATTTCCTCTCACAAAATACACGTTGCAAGATCCGACCCGTCTTAAGCAAGACCTACCGAATAATGATAACAACCATGCAGTCAATATAGGTTGATGGTTGATATTGATCCAAGTTGACCCTGTTGACTACTACTTGACTCTTAATACCGTTTTTCACAATTTAGGCCAAACAATTTTTAGATTTTTTGCGGTTGTACAATGCTTTTGTACAGCCGATTGTACAATCCTATTTACCAATGAGTTGTTAGTAAAGAAAAAAAAACATAAATAAAATAATAAAAATGCATATTTGGGAGAAGATAATCACTATCATATTTGGGATTCTTGCATGGCGGCGGGCTATGGTTTTATGCCTTTCTCGTTCTCTTCGCTGGAGGATTTAGGTACGGATAATGTTGCCATGCTCAAGCGGATTCATAAATTCTCGGTGTATCAGGATGTCGGGGCTCGAGCTGCCGCTTACATTTATCCTAGACTTAGATTTGTTGTTGGTAAGGGAATGAAAGCCCAGATAGTATCTCGGCTGTCAATGTCGGCTCAATCGATTCTCTACGGATCTCTTATACTTTTCCTTGATCCTATTGAAGCATTATCTCACCCTCACGCTAACCTCCTCAATCTAATTCACGCGGTTTTAACTTCAAATGCTCTTTTGTGTTGAGAGGAACAACAACACTCAAGGATTGATCATAAAGCGGCTCCATAGGCAATTTTTATCAATACTACGGAGTACATTATTTCTACATAAACTTAGACTACTAGCTAGGGCCTAGGGGTGGGGGAACTTAAAACACGAGGTTTCTTCGGCGAGTTGTTGAGAATGTTCAATCTTTCCTTTTCTTCAGAATTTGAGCCCTATAAAAGTACCTGCAAAGGACACACTCACGTCACGAGGATGAGGGAATTTACATGGGTAGATATGAATCTTACGTCTTGGAGATTCTTCTCTTCGACTTTAAATTCTTGTTATTTGTCTTCTAGCTCAAAAGAGTTTAGCAATCTTCAACCTCGATGACGTAAACACGAAATACGGTGGCTGATGAGAAATAACTTCAGTTGAATTGCATAAAGCATGATGATTAACAAACTCACTAGGTAAATTTGAGTTACATTCACAACATGCGTATCACAAATAGTGTTGAGCTAGTTTGATTGATGATGACAAGCCTAACTAATGTATGTTTCTTAGTTAAGTTTTCAGGAAATCTCAAGTCTCCAAGCAAGAATAATCTCCAACCAAGAGTAGATGAAGAGTTGAAATGCCCAAGAAAAATTGAGTTGTAAAGAGTCGTCTATTGTAAAGGTAGTAGAGTATGGTACTTACAAATGCAACAGTCTTGGCAACCGTTACCTCACTTGTTCAGTGTAACAGTGAGGACGACTGTTGCACATGTCTGAAACTTTTCAAAGACTTTCTAAAACAAATCTTCCTGCTGCTTTTGAAAAGTTACTTGAACCATTCTTGAAATGATTTTGAACGTGATTTGAAGGTGATAAGAAGGAATCATTTGAAAGTGTTTTTCCTCATTTGCACAAACAAACTTTTTCTCAAAAAGAAAAGCAATGCTTGGCTTGTTCCCAAATGAGTTTGTCAGACTTTCACCCAAGGGTAAAATGTTTCCTGCATCTTGAGCAGCCCACTTCTCTGAGACATTTTGTCACTTGTGAAAGCTTTGTGCAGGACATTCACTTTGCCCACTTGCTTGAGAATGGACTTTCTCAAGGCCCTTCTTTAACCTTTTCAAATCACTTCTTCCTCTATAAATAGAGAGCACACCTCTCTCATTTCTTCAAGGCTTTCCAGAGAAATCAAACTTACTGCTTTGCAAATTTTCTTCAAAAGTTCTTAAGCTTTTAATCTTTGCAAACTTTCTTCAAAGTCTTCAAAAGTTACAGACATGACAACTGTTGCGTTAAGTATTGTATTCTTCTATCTAGAATAGTTAGATCTTAATGAATTCGCCTTCGTTCTTTCCACAAGAACAAAATCAGGGAATTTGATCTTGTAACTTTCTTAGAAGAAGAGTCGAGTTTGAGACGGAGTAGTCTCGAATTCATTTCGCAACCGGAGTAGGTTGTTGGTCCTTTTTATTGTAAGGGTCTTAGGTAGTCGGAGTAGATTACTTAATTGAATCAATAAGAAGAAGATTGGACGTAGGCCTTTCAAAATGGCTGAACCAATTCAAAACTCCTGTGTTATTTTTGTTGTTTGTTTAATTTCCGTTGCACTTTTCTTTACTTGTGTATTTTGCATTTCTGTCTAGTGCAACAGTCTCGAATACTGTTACTTTCGTATTGTAGCCTTTACTTCATCTGCTAAAACGAACAAAGTAACAGTCAGACTCACTGTGACGTTCACTTTACAGCAACTTATTACTTTAGCTCTACACTCTTGATAACCTTGTTCATTTAGTGTATCCATTTACTCTTCTTAACTCCATCAACTTTCTTTAAACAATAAAGATTAAGTTGAAATTTTTAAAGTGGTACCTAATTCACCCCCTCCCCCTCTTAGGTACTTGGAATCCAAACCCTTCAATTGGTATCAGAGCCTCGTGCTCTTGATCGAGGCTAATCGCCTTTGAGTTGGATTCTAGGCCTATGGATTCCTCAAAACACTCCAAGATCCCGGTCTTTACCGGTGAGAATTTTGGATGGTGGAAACTCAAAATGGAACACTACATCAAAAGTATTGATTACCAATGTTGGAAAATCATCAAAGATGGACCACTCATTATTGAAGATAAGGACATGATGACGGGATATTCTACGGTCAAACTCGAAAGAGATTACAATGAAAATGATTTTAAATTGGCCGAGAAAAATTCCAAAGCCATGACCATTCTTCAACGATGTGTTGGTGAGGAGGAAGTGAGTCGTATATCCGGTTGTACGACGGCTAAACAAATATGGGACGTCCTTGAACTCGCACACGAGGGAACCATACAAGTTAAGAAACAACGTATAGACCTTCTCATAAAAAAATATGAGATGTTCCATTTGTTGAAGGATGAGTCCATCAATAGTTTAGCCTCTCGATTTTCTAGCATTATTAATGAGTTTAAATGTCTAGGAAGAACTTTCGAGTCCGAGGACATCATTCGAAAAATTCTTCGTAGTCTTACCGCTAAGTGGCAACCAAAAGTCACCGCTATTGAAGAGGCTAGAGACCTAACCACATTAACCTTTCATGAACTAATGGGGTCCCTAATTGCACATGAGTTAAATCTCGACAATGCTCCTAGTGAGACCTCAAAGGGAAAAGGACTTGCTCTTAAATCCACCTCAAGTGATGAGGAAGGAGAAGAGGAAGATGAATTTGCCATGTTCTCAAGAAACCTTGTTGGGATGGTCAATAGCCAAGGATTCAAAAATTTCAAGGTGAACCATGCTAGAAAACGATTTCCTAAGAGACAACCGAGTTCCGCTATGGGATGTTTCAAATGTGGTGACAAAGGTCACTTAATTAAAGAATGCCCAAAATGGAATGACATCAAATCTAAGGATAGAAGAGACACGGCCAAAAGAGAACTCAAGCATAAGGTCATGTCCGCCATTTGGGGCATGTCCGACTCCGAGGACGATGAACCCATCGAGGAGCAACTAGATGCTAAAATGTGTTTGACAAACAATCTCAAAAATAAAACACATAAACTTGCTAGGAGTGAGTCTCTTAGGTGTCTTATGGCACATCCGGATGAATCCGATTCCGAGTCCGACAATGAGGTAAAATATCTTAAGGCTAAGGTTAGAACTTATTCCAAGGACAAGGTGTGTAAGTTACTTGATAAGTTGTTTGACAAGTGTCGTAACCAAACCGAGAAACTTGATGTCATGCAAGATCAAATAGAGGAGATTGCTCAAGAAAACGTTCTTCTAAAACAGGAATTGAATGATACAGACACAGTGACTGTTACCTCTGAAGTTGAGACTGAATTTAAGAGATTAAGGAAATTAAACAGAAATCTGACTAATGAACTTGATCTCCTTAAAACCTCTAGCTCTAACTCTACCCCCTCTGATCTTGAAGAGATTAACACCTCCTTAGTCTTCCAAATTTCAAAAATCTCAAAGGAGCGTGATGATCTCATCAAAGATCTTGAGTTGTCTAAAACTGAAGTAGTCGACCTTGAAGAAAAAGTTGAAAGTCTGAAAGTCACAATCCCTCTGTCTGTTGCCTCTGACATTGAAAAGCAAAGCTCATCCTCTCATGATCTTGTCAAAACTTTAACCACTGAGAATGATCGACTCAAGGTTGATCTCAATGCCTTCAAAGGGGAAATTAGAATCCTTCATGAGAAACTTGTTAACATACAACATGAAAAAAACAAGAATTGCTCCTCCGACCCTAAGGTCACTCAATTGAACTTTTGCATCTCCAACCTTAAGATTGACATTGAACAAAAAATCAACACCATCATTGACTTAAAATCTAAATTTGTTGTGATAAAAAATGATTTGGACATTTCTAAGGAAAAGAACAGGTTGCTTTTGGCTAAAATTGAGAAACTTGGCAAGGATCTTAATGAAGCTAAACATGTGTCTAAAAAATGGGAAGGAAGTCAAAATGTCTTGAATTTTCTCACTAGTCAATCCAAGAGGTGTGATAGAGTGGCTGGTCTGGGTTTTAAATGGAACAGTCAGTCGCACTGTTACATTCAAAAACCAGATCCTAGCAAAACTGACTTCCGAAGAAGGAAGTATGTTGGTCTTCCTGAATACATCATTTGCAACTATTGTGGAAAAACTGGTCATGTCTTTAATGCTTGCAAAAAGAGACATAATGACATTGAAAGAAATATTAAAGTTGTTAAGCAAATATGGATTCGGAAAGATCTCCTTAAGCAAGTTGGTGGTAAGAAGGGACCCAAAATGATTTGGGTTCCTAAACTTAAAGTCTAATCTCTTGTAGGGCTTGGTGAGAGGCGGCCGCAATTGGTACTTGGATAGTGGATGTTCTCGTCACATGACGGGAGACAAAAGCCAATTTCTCTCACTTGAAGCTTATGATGGTGGCACGGTAACGTTCGGTGACAACAAGAAAGGTGAAGTAATAGGCATTGGGAAGGTTGGTAAGTCATCGTTACTTTGTGTCGACAATGTGCGGCTTGTCAAAGGTTTGAAGCATAATCTCCTTAGCATCTCTCAATTATGTGACCGTGGTAACTTGGTTGAATTTAGTGCTAGTCTTTGTCGAATCATTGATGCCACAACCCATGAGGTAATACTTGAAGGTAGACGAGTGAAAGACGTCTACCTAACCGATTTAAACACTTTATCCGGACATACTATGTCTTGTATGAGTGTAATGAAAAATGATCCTTGGTTGTGGCATAAACGATTTGGACATGTAAGTACTAAGACTCTCAATACTCTCAAAAGACTTGACTTGGTTGAAGGATTTCCTAACATAAAATTTGATCTTGATAAAATTTGTGATGAATGTGCTAAATGCAAACATGTTAGAAGTTCCTTCAAATCGAAAAAGGTTGTGAGTACCTCTCGTCCACTACAACTCTTGCACATTGATTTATGTGGACCCATGAGAACCCGTAGTAGAGGAGGGAGTCGCTATGTGTGTGTCATTGTTGATGATTATAGTAGATTTGTTTGGGCATTGTTCCTAAGTTCCAAAGATGAGGCATTTGATGAGTTTTTAATTTGGTTAAAAAAGATTCAAAACAAACTTGATTTAAAACTTGTTTCCATTCGAACCGATCATGGAACCGAATTTGAAAATTCATCATTTGGTGCTTATTGTGATGACAATGGTGTTGATCATAATTTCTCCGCCCCAAGAACTCCTCAACAAAATGGCGTTGTTGAACGCATGAATAGAACTCTTGAAGGCATGGCTAGAACCATGTTATTGTGTAGTAAGCTTCCTCGAAACTTTTGGGCCGAAGCGGTAAACACCGCTTGCTATATTCATAATCGAGTCATGGTAAGAAGTCTACTCAATAAAACACCATATGAATTACTACGTGGAAGAAAGCCCAACATTTCATACTTTAGATGCTTTGGTAGCAAATGTTTTGTTCACAACAATGGTAAAAATAATTTAGGTAAATTCGATCCACGTAGCGATGAAGCGGTTTTTATTGGCTATTCTAATCATAGCAAGGCCTACAAAGTTTACAACAAGAGGACTATGTTGATTGAGGAAAGTGTACATGTCATTTTTGATGAATCTAGTCTCTTTGAGCAGGTACAAATTGATGAGGAAGATGATGAATTCGAGATTGGGCTTGTGCGAGAAGACTTTGTGCTTAATCAAGAAGGAGCCTTGAACAATTCGAATATCATTGATCAACAACAGACGCAGAGGCTATTACCTGTTACAGACAGCATCAACTCAGGGGGAATCAACAGTAACTCTGCTACTGCTTCTACCTCCCAGACTGTAACAGTCCCTCTGACTGTTGAACAGGGAGAGTCCTCCAACTCTGATGAAGGACCAACATCCGACCAGGAAGTAACAGTCACTCAGACTGTTGCTGTTGAAAGGGAAGAAGTCCCCTTCGTGCCAAAGAAGTGGAAACATCAAAACTCACATCCTTTGTCAAATCTGACAAGTGACATCAGATCTGGAATAAGAACAAGAGCCTCTCTCAACAACTTCTGTGCACACAATGCATTTCTCTCTCAAATTGAACCTGCCAATGTAACAGTCGTTCTGACTGTTGCTGACTGGGTAATTGCAATGCAAGAAGAACTCAATCAATTCAAGAGAAATGAGGTATGGCACTTGGTCCCTAGGCCACCCAATCGTACCGTCATTGGTACTAGGTGGGTCTTTCGCAACAAGCTTGATGATTCCGGAGAAATCGTAAGGAACAAGGCTAGACTAGTGGTGCAAGGTTACAATCAACAAGAGGGTATTGACTATGATGAAACCTATGCACCGGTAGCTAGACTTGAGGCCATACGATTACTTATTGCTTTTGCGGCTCACAAAGGCATTAAACTCTTCCAAATGGATGTTAAAACCGCTTTTCTAAATGGCTATTTAGAAGAGGATGTCTTTGTTGAGCAACCCCCGGGGTTTTTGGACAATGATTTTCCTAATCACGTTTTCAAGTTGGACAAAGCTCTTTACGGTTTAAAACAAGCACCCCGTGCTTGGTATGATAGATTGTCAAAATTCCTACTTGAGAACGGGTTTAGAAGAGGATCCGTGGACAAAACCATGTTCTTAAAGTCACAGTCTGATGGACTGTTGATTGTGCAAGTGTATGTCGATGACATCATTTTTGGTGCTACTAATGAGCTTTTTTGTGTGTACTTTTCGGAATTAATGAAATCGGAATTCGAGATGAGCATGATGGGTGAACTAGGATTCTTTCTTGGACTTCAAATCAAACAAACCAAAGAAGGAATCCTAATTCATCAACAAAAGTATATTAAAGAAATGCTTAAGAAATTCGGGATGACGGATGCTAAATCATACTCTACACCTATGGTATCTACTTCCAAGTTGGACAAGGATGAAAATGGCAAAAATGTAAGTGACAAGGTGTATAGAGGTATGATTGGATCTCTTCTTTACTTAACCGCTAGTCGTCCCGACATTCTCTTTAGTGTTTGTTTATGTGCTCGGTTCCAATCAAATCCGAAAGAATCCCATTTCAAAGCCGTCAAACGAATTCTTCGATATTTGATTGGAACCCAACATCTCCACTTGTGGTATCCGTTGTATTGTCCCCTTGATCTTGTAGGATTTTCCGATGCCGACTTTGCGGGATGCACGGTAGACCGAAAGAGCACCTCCGGGATTGCCACGTTCCTTGGACCTTGTCTCGTTTCATGGGGTTCAAAGAAACAAAATACGGTAGCTCTTTCAACGGCCGAAAGCGAATATGTTAGTGCCGCTCATTGTTGTTCACAACTTCTTTGGGTACGACAACAACTTCAAGATTTTGGTATGATTTATGACTCTATTCCTATCATGTGTGATAATACTAGTGCCATAAACATTTTCAAAAATCCCATTCAACACTCTAGGACTAAGCATATTGAGATTCGTCATCATTTCCTTCGTGATCACGTAGAGAAAGGACATATTAAGCTTATTTTTTGCAAAACCGAAGATCAAATTGCGGATATTTTTACGAAACCACTAGCAAGAGAACAATTTGAGAAACTTCGGTTACAAATTGGTTTAATTAATTGTATGTAATTCATGTGTGTGTGTGTGTCTAAACCCTTGCATGATTGACGAGAATTGGCATGTAAGTATACTCTTCTTTATTCTAATTCACATATGTTTCAATTTGTCATGATTTTCCTGCACATTTTGGTACTTAATTGCATACTCAACACTTGACTATCCTATGTTCAAAGTTACTGCCACTTATCCCATTTACCCCTCAAAAATAAAACCCTTCAATGTCATATCAAACTCATCATCCAAAATACCCTTGAATCCACCAATTCCCTTTTTCTTCTTCACTCAATAACCCCATCATTTCCGAGTCACCTTGTGTTCTACAACCACTCCAATCATCAAAACCAAATCTTGCTCAAAATGGCCTCATTGATCCGTAAGAAAAATCAAACCGACACAAAACTAGCGAATGAAATCCTTCTGGTCTATGCAACAGTCGAAGTGAATGTGACATGCAGACAGGTCTATGCAACGGTCCAAGTGAATGTGACATACAGACTGGTCTATGCAACGGTCCAAGTGAACGTGACATCCAGATACTTATTTGTCAAAGTTAATGCAAAATCAACCTCCATAATCTTATGCTCACAAGATCTGCCACTTTGTCCAATATACTCAAGGATCGCAAAAAAAAAAAAAAAAAAAAAAAAAAAAAAAGTTCGACTTATGGTATTTCGATTTTGATAATGCTTAAGGCCAAAGGATGTTTGGTGCAAGAAAGTGTGGAATCGCAAGGATTGCATGATCACATGAAAATTTAGGGAAAATGATGTTGAAAGTTATTAAAGGGAAGCTAAGGGATGTAAACTACACCACATCCAAAATGCTTAAAGTGAGCCTCTTATTCAAAGGGATTTGATGTGGGTGGTGGTGAACACAATGGTGAAGACAATGGTGTAGACAATGGTGCCGTTCTTTTTGCCTTGACTTGGATGATACCTTTTTACTTTGGTGGTGTAACATAAAACTTGCCCCTTTTTCAAAACTTGTCTTTCCTTGTTGGTGGTGTAACAATGAACATGTTTTAGCTTTGTTGACTATGTCATTTTGACCTATCTAGTGCGGATTTTGTGATATCTTGTGCATTTGTGTTCTGTGTCCGGGATGAGTATCATTGCCCCTTTGATGATGTCAAGAGGGGGAAAAGGCTAAACACACACTAGATAAGCATATCATTGATTAAACTCTTGCTTGTCGACTTAGTAGAATTATCTTGCTTACTAACTCTCTTGGTTTTGTTTGTCATATGCTTACTACCGTCACTTTTCTATATGTGCTATCATTGAAATCATTTGCCTTGGACTAAACTTTTGAGGGGGAACTTATCTTTAGATTTATGTGTTCTTAAGGCTTGTCATCATCAAAGGGGGAATTTGTTGAGCTAGTTTGATTGATGATGACAAGCCTAACTAATGTATGTTTCTTAGTTAAGTTTTCAGGAAATCTCAAGTCTCCAAGCAAGAATAATTTCCAACCAAGAGTAGATGAAGAGTTGAAATGCCCAAGAAAAATTGAGTTGTAAAGAGTCGTCTATTGTAAAGGTAGTAGAGTATGGTACTTACAAATGCAACAGTCTTGGCAACCGTTACCTCACTTGTTCAGTGTAACAGTGAGGACGACTGTTGCACATGTCTGAAACTTTTCAAAGACTTTCTAAAACAAATCTTCCTGCTGCTTTTGAAAAGTTACTTGAACCATTCTTGAAATGATTTTGAACGTAATTTGAAGGTGATAAGAAGGAATCATTTGAAAGTGTTTTTCCTCATTTGCACAAACAAACTTTTTCTCAAAAAGAAAAGCAATGCTTGGCTTGTTCCCAAATGAGTTTGTCAGACTTTCACCCAAGGGTAAAATGTTTCCTGCATCTTGAGCAGCCCACTTCTCTGAGACATTTTGTCACTTGTGAAAGCTTTGTTCAGGACATTCACTTTGCCCACTTGCTTGAGAATGGACTTTCTCAAGGCCCTTCTTTAACCTTTTCAAATCACTTCTTCCTCTATAAATAGAGAGCACACCTCTCTCATTTCTTCAAGGCTTTCCAGAGAAATCAAACTTACTGCTTTGCAAATTTTCTTCAAAAGTTCTTAAGCTTTTAATCTTTGCAAACTTTCTTTAAAGTCTTCAAAAGTTACAGACATGACAACTGTTGCGTTAAGTATTGTATTCTTCTATCTAGAATAGTTAGATCTTAATGAATTCGCCTTCGTTCTTTCCACAAGAACAAAATCAGGGAATTTGATCTTGTAACTTTCTTAGAAGAAGAGTCGAGTTTGAGACGGAGTAGTCTCGAATTCATTTCGCAACCGGAGTAGGTTGTTGGTCCTTTTTATTGTAAGGGTTTTAGGTAGTCGGAGTAGATTACTTAATTGAATCAATAAGAAGAAGATTGGACGTAGGCCTTTCAAAATGGCTGAACCAATTCAAAACTCCTGTGTTATTTTTGTTGTTTGTTTAATTTCCGTTGCACTTTTCTTTACTTGTGTATTTTGCATTTCTGTCTAGTGCAACAGTCTCGAATACTGTTACTTTCGTATTGTAGCCTTTACTTCATCTGCTAAAACGAACAAAGTAACAGTCAGACTCACTGTGACGTTCACTTTACAGCAACTTATTACTTTAGCTCTACACTCTTGATAACCTTGTTCGTTTAGTGTATCCATTTACTCTTCTTAACTCCATCAACTTTCTTTAAACAATAAAGATTAAGTTGAAATTTTTAAAGTGGTACCTAATTCACCCCCTCCCCCTCTTAGGTACTTGGAATCCAAACCCTTCAAATAGATTTGTTACATGCAACAAAAAATAAAGGAACATCCCTTCTTGTGTCGTATGTCACAGAAGTCACAGTTTCAGACCGCAGTTTTCTTACCTTTTCCTTTTCTTCTTATGGGAAGTGACAAAGCATGTCTCACGATTAAAGTCGACAAGCAAAATATCCTTGTCGCCAAGATAACGTCTGCTAAGATTAAGAGCTGTAGAACTCACACAACAAAACCAAAACTAAAAGAACACCTCGTCTTCTTCAAAACATCCTCAGACAAACGGTCTGAAGCTCAGCCTTCTTTCGCTCAAACATAGATGTATCAACACAAAGATCATTCAAATCTAACCATCTCAATGTCTGCTCAATCGCTTTCTCCACCAATATCTTATCCTTCTTCTCAAACCTATTACGACATTGTCTCACCTTCTCGCTAACCTCCTCTATATAATCCTCTAAAGCGGTTTTAGCCTCGAATGCTCTTTTGTATTCGGCATCTTGAGCCTTATAAAATCCACCCTCTACCACCATCTTATCGATCAACTCCTTTCTTAGCCTCCCGCCGTGCTCGGTGACAGTGATCTGGCCCATGTTATTGGTGCCGATAAGCCTAGCTGACACGGTCAGGATACCATTAGCATCGATCTCAAAGCAAACATCAAAGGTAGACGCACGTTCGGGTCCTGGTGGTATGTTGTACAAATAGAACATGCCCAAGAAGTTGTTCTCCTTTGCAATGAATTTCTCACCCTCATAGACTTGAAAGCTCACTGGATTTTGGTTCTTATATGATGTGTGTAGATTCCCATACCTCTTAGTAGGAATAGTTGTGTTTCGAGGAACAAAAACTCTCATGGAATTATCATATAAATCAACACCAAGTGATAAAGGAATAACGTCGACAAGCGCAGTATCCTTGAGATCTCCAACACCTGCTAAGATTGCCGCGTGACAAGCGGCTCCGTAGGCAACCGCCTCGTCAGGATTTATACTTCTACATAGCTCTTTTCCATTGAAGTGGTTTTGTAACAATTGTTGTACCATTGGGATTCGGGTTGACCCCCCCACAAGCACTATATCGTGCACATCAGTTTTGTTCATTTTCGCGTCATTTAGACATTTGTCTACGGGTTCTAAACATTTCTTGAACAAGTCCTCATTTAGGTATTCAAACCTTGCACGGGATATGGTGGAAGAGAAGTGTATTCCATCTAAAAGGCAATCAATTTCAATTGACGTCGTAGTACTCGAAGAAAGGTTCCACTTAGCCCTTTCGCAAGCCGCTCTCAACCTCCCTAGAGCTCTGGGGTTTTCACCCAAATGTTTCTTATATTTCCGAGCAAACATGTCCACAAAGTAGCTCACCAATCTCTTGTCAAAATCACCTCCGCCAAGGTGGGTATCGCCACTCACGGCTTTAACCTCAAAGGACTTCTTTTGGACCGTCACTATAGAGACATCAAGCGTCCCACCACCAAGATCAAACACCAAGATATTTTTTGTCGCGGCATTGTATCTAGTAAGCTCCTTGTTGAGACCATAGGCAATGGCAGCTGCAGTTGGCTCATTAATAATGCGCTCAACATTGAGCCCGGCAATGACTCCAGCGTCTTTAGTCGCCTTACGTTGTGCATTATTGAAATATGCCGGAACTGTAACAACAGCATTCTTGACTTCTTTACCCAAATAGGTTTCGGCAATCTCTTTCATCTTCACTAGAATCATTGACGATATTTGTTCGGGGCTAAATAGCTTCTCTTCATTCTTGTAAGTCACAACAATCCTAGGATTGTTCTCTTTGGGATTTTCAGGATCAACAATGACTTTAAATGGCCAGTGTTTCATCTCATCTTGAACTATCGGGTCGTCGAATTTTCTTCCAATTAGCCTCTTTGTATCTGTGATTCAAATAAGTTTTAATCATGAAAATTATAATTGGGTAAAAGTGTTAGCATGAACTGTTTTTGGTACGTTGTTGCCATGAATTACTGAAATATGTAAATTAATTTAGAAAAATAAGGGTTTGACAAAAGTAAGGGTCCTGGTGGTATGTTCTATCCTCGTGTTTTTTCGATTTCTACGTGGTATCTCTCATTTTTTGGAAACATTACTGGTATCCCTTAATTTTATAAATTGTCTATAAAATACCGAGACACATAAAATTTGACTTTTCTAACAATTAGATTTAATAAAGAATATGTATTTCAGATTGAGTAAACGCAATTTGTGGCAAGAGTTTGACAAATGATCGCCAAAAAAGTAATCGAAAATACATAACTAAACATTTTAAATTGGCTGATTAGAGCCTTATAAGTAGTTTAAGAAGTTTTCATTAAATTTACGGGTACCAATAATATTTCCAAAAGATAAGGAATACCATGTAGAAATCGAAAAAACATGAGGATAACATGTAGAAACTCCTTAGAAATTTTTTGACGTGACTATAGTCATTTTGTACATTTAATCAAACAAAGCTCAAAAAAGGTATTACTAAGGCCCTGTTCTTTCCAGCTTAATTTTAGCTCATTTCAGTTCAGTTCAGCTCTATTTAGTTCAGTTCAGCTCAGTTCAGTTCAGTTCAGCTCCATTCAGTTCAGTTCAGTTCAGTTCAGCTCTATTCAGTTCAGTTCAGCTCAAGATCATTCAGTTCAGTTCAGCTCCATTAAATTCAGCTCATTTCAGTTCTACTCATCTTAAACTTAAAATTTTTTATTAATATTAATATTAGTTATTATTATTATTTTATTACTATTATTATTATTAATTAAATAATACTCCCTCCATCTCATAATTATCCCTCGTTATAACTTTGACCATAAATAAGTTTTAAAATATAAAAATTTAGATGTTATAACAAAAAACATTTACATTCATCATAACAAAATATTGGAAACATATTTTTTAAATGAAAAAAAAATTGAATATAAATGAAGAGAAATCAAGTCAAAGTGTCGTCTCGAAAACTATGCAATACAAAATACGAAAATTATCATGAACTGGAGGGAAATATTCTATTAATAGCAACTATTATCAATATTATTAATATTACTATTATTATTTATTATAATAATTACAATTACTACTATTATTATTATTATTATTTTATCAAGCTCAGAGCACAATTTAAAAGAAAGTAGTGGTCAACCGAGTAACTACTAGGAGAAATGAGAAGATAATATAATACTTCTCACATATATTGGAGAAATGAGAAGATAAAAGTTGAACAGAGGTAGTAATAATCATTATTATTGTTGTTGTTGTTGTTATTATTATAATAATTATTTTTTTTTTTTTTTTTTTTTTAAGATGCGCGCAGCTTTCATTCAAATAAAATGTAAAATTTACAAGAAGTTCGTGGGGAGCCGAAAGACAATCTGGGCCCCCACCCCCTTAGCTATAGAAAAACTAAGCCTAGTAAAGATATAAGCGGCCACCCGAGCCTCAGCATCCTGAGATACCGAGAATTTCTGGATCCGCTTGAGCAAGTCAACAGCATCCGAGCCCAGCTCTCCAAGCGAAGAGAAAGAGAAGGGTAGGAAACCATAGCCAGCAGCCGCGCATAAATCTCCATACTTAGCACATTTGCGCTGAGCAGCATCAGCGACAACCCGTCCCGGCACAAATTCAGCGCATAAATCGGTATTATTATTATTATTATTTTATTATTATTATTATTATTATTATTATTTCAGCTCAGTTCAGCTCCAATAAGCTTATTTCAGTTCAGTTTATTTAGTTTAGTTCAGCTCAGCTCCCTTCAGTTCAGTTCAGTTCAGTTCATCTCCATTCAGTTCAGTTCAGCTCAGTTCAGTTCAGCTCTATTAAGTTCAGTTCAATTCAGTTTAGCTCTAAAAAGTCAGAAAGAACAGGACCTAAGTCAAACATGAACTAAAGAAAGCCCAAAAATGGTTTCGAAAATTTAGAATTACATGAAAGTCAAGTATGCCATCTTAATGCACAAATAGGATACAACGAGTTGTATATAAGCATTTTACAATCAATATATAAATAAATATCTGAGCCTATATATATTTTCTCTGAGCTAATTCAAATTTCATATTTTTAATGTGTAAATGTATGAGTTCAGATATTTTCTAATAAAGCTCATATTTTTTAAAATAAAACTCGGATACTTAACTACAAAGCGCAGATTCTACATCGTACAACTGGTACAACTAGTGGTATAGTCCATTAGTTGTAATCCCTCATATTTTTTAAAGTAAAACCCGGATACTTTATTACAAAGCTCGTTTTTATATCGTACAACTGGTACAACTAGTGGTATAATCCATTAATTGTATTTTGACACTATTTTACTATATACGTTACACTTACATTTTCGGTCAAATTTTTATATTATTAAATAGGGTTTTTTAATGTACCTCGTATGTAAATGTTTATATCAATTTTTTTTAATATGTTTGGTGGTGGGTGGAGCTAATGTTATGTTAATACTTAACAGGGAAAGGGAGCATGGTACCTTTGGTGTGGTGGGGGGGGGGGGGGGGGGGGGGGGGGGGGGGGGGGGGGGGGGGGGGGGGGGGGGGGGGGTGGAATGTAGGGGTGGTAATGAGACGAGACAGCTCACGTGAAACTCGAGATCGGCTCGGTAAAAGCTTGGTCAAAGCCCGACTCGTGCAAGCACGGCTCCGGCTCTGGCTCGGCTCGAGAATTTAACTAGTCAAGCCGAACAATCGATGGTTCGTCTAGAAAACCTCGTGAGCAGCTCGAATTTGTATATTAGATAAGATATTACTAATATTTACTATAAATATTTTATCATGATTATATCTTTATATCACACATATCAAATAGGCTCGATTAACACTTATATATAGGCTCGATTTGAGCTTGAGTTTGGCTCGAGTTCGCGTTAAAGCTACCTCGCAAGCTTGATATCGAGCACTTTTTTTCAAGCTCGGGTAAGCTCGAGATCTGTTCGAACTCGAGTTTTGATTCTTGAGCACAAACCGAGCAACGCCAAGCTCGAGCCCGACTCGTCTCGTTATTAGCACCCCTAGTCCAACGTATTGAGGAGATGAAGAGGATACCGTTATTTTTGGTCTTATACTCATCCTCAATTACTTGAAGAATACCTCATTTTTAAGTTGCTAATTATAATTATTGTCATATTTGAGTTCATTTCTTACTTTGAATAAGTAATAGCTTAAATATTAATCTATACTCCCTCTATTCCATAATGTTCTTCCATTTACTTTTTCATTGTTTTCGCTTAAGACGGTACTTTGACTTTTTTTTTTATTATAGCTATATTATTTCTTTATTTTAAATTATGATTTTATAAAAGATTTTTTTATAACAGTTGTAATTACGTGAAAATTATGTTACTAAGTTTTATACTTTTTAGGGAATTAACGATCACCAAAAAGTAAATGAAAAGAACATTGTGGAATTAAGGGAATAATTATTTTCGATCCAGGTAGGAATTTAATCCTGACTTCGTCCCTCATTATTTTGTTTCCCTTCCCTGAATATCCCCAACGAAATTACAGTCAAACTTACGGTAACTTCTTTTTTCAGATTTGTTATATCACACCCCTTGCTTTACTTGTTACGCCACATGTTTTGTTTTTCTTTCCAAGTTTGCCCCTGACTTTTATTCTTTTATTTTGATAAAATTAAAATATAGTTTTATCGTAAATGAGTTTCGGTGACGATTTTTAATATTATTAATTTAACTCGTCGGACTATCTTTCAAATACTTTAGTTTCAATAGGAATTACTATATTACGATCCGTAATTTAAACACCGATTTCATTCATACAACGATCCTAATTAAAAATACATACTTTCGTCGAATGCTCTCACTTAACGATATTAATAACACGAAAAATAATAATAACGATTCAAATTTGGACGAAAAACTTTAAACGGCCACAACTTTGCGCTCGAGTGTCCGTTTTTTTTTTTCAAATCGCTTATCTCGACGAGACAAATGCAATGGAGAAAAAAAATTAGCCTGGTCAGATCGAGTGGTTCACACGACCCGGCCTAGACACTGTCGTGTGGCTTACACAACCTAACCTAGGGCATGTCGTGTGATCTACACGACCGCACCTTTTGGGTGTCTCATTCATTTGTTTACCTTTTCTATATAAGGATGGTAATCTATGAGTAATTTGATCACTCAATGGGACTATTTTCCACATGTCATCTACCAAGTAGCACTATAAATGGTTCCCTGCCATTTCCTTAATAATTGTGCCAAAAACAAAGGTAAACAAATGACCGGAACGAAGGGTGTACTTCGTACAACGTAATATACAAAATCCGTTAATTAAAAGGAAAAAAAAAAAGAGAACGCAAGGGGGAGAACAAACCAAAGATAGTGTTAGTAGGGTTCATGGGGCCCTGGGTTTTAGCAGCATCGCCAATATGGCGATGAGTTTGGGTGAAAGCAACCCAAGACGGTGTCGTGCGATTGCCCAAGTCGTTTGTGATTATCTCGATGCGACCGTGTTGCCAAACCCCGACACATGAGTTGGTGGTTCCAAGATCGATCCCGATAGCAGGCTCCTTAAAATTTCTACTCGTGGTTGTCTTCTCGCATGAGCTCTCACCTTTCGTCTTCAAAGTTGAGGGTGAAGAACTCATCTTTGTCGACTTGATTTCAGTGATTTTTTTCGAAATTTAAGAATGGCAAGAGTTTGCTTATTGAATTTTAGTGTCGGAATATTATATGTAGCATTAGATTTTGTCAAATCATTATTTGTACAAGAAGCATACTCCATCTTACGAGATTTAGTATTAGGCATTGCGTGTGGCATGGGATTACCACACTACTTTTTCAACCGCAATTTGCTGTCAAGAAAACATTTCAATCAAAAGCTTTAACTGATGATTCAAGTTTCATTATCAGTTTTATATTCTAACACGTCCTTTCACACGGGTGCCCATTGGGCTTGAAGCGTGGATAAATTACAAACCTCCCTATAGTTGGTGTTAATATTCCACTTGCTATGTAACCATGTCAATAAATCATTTCAACCAAAAGCTTAAACTATCGGTTTTATATTCTTAACATTTGGAACATTACTCTGCAAAGAATATCACAAAAACATCAACAGACCGTCCGTCATTATATTACTCGTATTAAGAAACCATTATTTCGTACTCTTCACGTGTTTCTTTTAGAAACCGTCACTTTATTGAGAGACCCCTCTTTCGTATCCTTTCAGGCCTTCAAGCGTTTTCCATGACTCCTTTATTTTTAAGATTGTTACCTATTTGATAATACTTTATTGCAGTTTTTGACAAGCGTTTTTTTATGGCAGCCTGTTGATTAAAAATCTTATTACAAGCCGTTCTCATTAAAGTGAAGGTTGAATACTAGTAATTTCAAATTGCTTGGTCAACAGTTCAATCAAGAATTGGTAGTCGGACTGATTATTTTTAAATTAATGATGCAAAATAAAATCGCTAAATAACAAGACTAATTCAATAAGAGAAAGAATTTGTATGAATCAAAACTTCATGCACCCTAAGTTGCGGGCAGAGCTAGAACTGAAAATTTGGGATTCTAATGAAGATGCAAAGAGGCACCGAGAATTTATGACCAAGTGATACATGATGCAAAAAAAAATGCAGTTTGTCTCCGTTCATACAAGCCATTTTCGTTTGAAACAATAACAAAGAGTTGTCTGACAATTTTACAGTAAAATGTGACCATTTTTTGAAATCAAGTTACCATAAGTCTATAATATGAGTATATAACACACACTGAATCATTATGATTACATTTGAAAATAAAATGGTTAGAAAACTTCGTCTTATTCTTCAAACAGAATTGGTCCGTCAGAAACAAGTGTCGTGCATATATGGTGAATTGATGTTAGTAATGTAAAGGTTTGAAGGTTTATTATTTTCATTCATGATTGACAATGAATACAAGGCTAGTATTTATAGTAGTTACAATTATAAACCCTAACACAATATTTACCTAATACAAACTATGGTAATATACTATAAGACGGAGATTTGGAAATATTAACAAGATTACATAATAAGAAATATAGAAAGATAAATATATGGAAGATTACGTAAGATTACGTAATATTCCTAACACGCTCCCGCAAGACGGACGATCCGAAGGCAAGACCGATCTTGGAAAGTAACGAGCTAAATCGTGGTCGATGAAGGGGTTTGGTGAGGACATCTTCAAGTTGATCATCACCAGAAATATGTTGAACACGAAGAAGACCAGTTTGAACTTGTTCGCGAACAAAGTGAAATGCTAAAGCCAGATGTTTCATACGAGAATGAAAGACATGGTTAACAGAATAGTGAGTAGCACTAAGGTTGTCACAATAGATAACCGGTGTAGAAGTAGCTGGAACACGAAGTTCAGTTAGCAAAGAGCGAAGCCAAGTCAGTTCGGCCGAGGTGGTGGCAATAGCTCGGAATTCAGCTTCGGTGGAAGAACGGGCTAAGGCACGTTGTCGTTTGGATGCCCACGAGAGAGCATTTCGACCCATGTAGGTAACATAACCAGTGGTAGATAAATACGAGTCACGATCACCCGCCCAATCAGCATCACAGTAGGCATGAAGTTGAGTGGGAGAGGACCGAAATAGTTGAATGCCAACATTGATGGTGCCATTCAAGTAGCGAAGAAGACGTTTGAGTGCAATCCAATGTAGTTCAGTGGGACGATGCATGAATTGAGCCAATTTGTTGACGGTGTAAGCAATGTCAGGACGAGTAAATGACAAATATTGAAGACTACCCAGTAAGGAGCGATAGGCGGTGATATTAGATATTGTAGAACTCCCATCATTGTGGAGGGGAGGGTTAACCGCTACTGGTGTGGTAGCAGGTTTAGACTCGATCATTTTGTGAGTGTGCAATAAGTCATGGATGTATTTAGATTGTGTCAACAAGAGACCATGGGGGTTGGGGGTGACTTCGACGCCAAGGAAGTAGGAGAGTGTGCCCAAATCCTTGAGTGAGAACCGTGTGGCTAGAGACTCAATGAAGGCTGACACGATTTGAGTATTGGAGCCGGTGACAATAATGTCATCAACATAAACTAATAAATAAATGGTGTGAGACGATGTCGTGCATAAAAATAAAGACGGGTCGGCAAGTGAGGCCGTGAAGGCAGTTGCAAGAAGGTGAAGCTTCAGTGTTGTGTACTGTACCAAGCACGCGGTGCTTGTTTAAGACCGTATATAGCTTTGGTGAGCTTACATACATAGGTGGGATGTTCGGGGTCAGTGAACCCCGGTGGTTGTGACATGTAGACCGTGTCGGTGAGGGCACCTTGTAAGAAGGCATTGTTGATATCAAGTTGGCGAAGACACCAACCATTAATGAGAGCAAGGGAAAGAATAGTACGCACCGTGGCGGGTTTTACAACCGGACTAAAGGTGTCCGAGTAATCAATTCCGGGTCGTTGAAGGAAGCCTTTGGCAACCAACCGAGCTTTGTATTTGTCAATTGAGTTATCAGGCTTGGATTTGATACGATAAATCCACTTACATCCAATGACATTGAGGGATGGGTTTGGTGGGACGAGGGTCCATGTTGCATTGTGTTGAAGAGCATTGTATTCGGCAATCATGGCGTTACGCCATTGCGGGTCAACTAAGGCTTGCTTAGTGGTATGGGGTAACCGGGAGAGGGGTAGTATAGTGGCGATCTTGGCATATTTGGGGTTGGGGCAGCGGATGTTGTGAGTGAGGCGCGTGATGGCACCAGGACGAGGAGGTGGGGGAGGTGGTGGTGGAGGTGGGGGTGAAGGAATGACCGAGTTAGGGGCAGGGGCAGAGGAGGGTTGTGGGGAAGCAGGGGATTAGGGCGAAACAGGGGAGTTGGTGGGAGGGAGCTGAGTGGGCTGATTGTAGGGGGTTGAGGGTAGGGACTGAGTTGGAGGGGTCACAGGTGTGGTCTGGGTTGGTGGTGGGTGAGATGCAGCGGAGGGTGGTGGCAGCGGGGTATGAAACCAGTGGGAGGAGGTGGGTTGAGGGGAGGTGTCGATGGGGTTGGTTGTCGAGACAAGGTCGGGGTAGGGGAATCGGTTTTCGATGAATTTGACATGGCGAGACACATAAACTTTGTGAGTGATGGGTTCGAGACAGTAAAACGCACTTTGCGTGGGTGAATACCCGACAAACACACATGGCTTAGACCTAGGTTCGAGTTTGTGTGAGGTGTACGGACGAAGCCAAGGATAACAAATGCATCCAAAGCTCCTAAGTTTGGCGTAGTTGGGGTCATGACCGAAAAGTGTGTGGTACGGGGATGAGTTATTGAGAGTGGGTGTAGGAAGCCGGTTGATGAGGTAAACGGCGGTGGTGAAGGCATGAGGCCACAAGGTCGAGGGATGACGAGCATGGTTAAGGAGAGCTAGACCGGTCTCAACGATGTGTCGGTGACGACGTTCGGCAAACCCGTTTAATTCGGGGGTGTGAGGTGGGGTTGTGAGGTGACTAATGCCGTGAGCATTGAAGGTGTGGGCCATTTTAATGTATTTGCCACCGTTGTCGGAGAAGACTTGTCGAATGGGTTTTTTGAAGTATTTTTCAACGAGTTTTTGAAAGCGCACAAATATCACTACTACAAAAATCATCATAGACATCCGACTTTTTCATTAATAGGCATCAGATTTGCAACTGATGCACAGTTGACACATGTATATACTTTATGCTTATACATCAGTCTTAAGTCTGATGTCTATTTGAAAATAGACATCAGATTTTTTGAAAATCCAATGTCTATATCTTATATAGACATCAGTCATCAGATGTTTAAAAAAACCTGATGTTTATTTAAGGCCATGGACATCAGATATCCAAAAACACCGATGTCTATTATTAATTTTTTCATAAAAAAAATAAATACCGCTATTATTTCTCAATACATTAATCATACACATAATCACAAATGCAAGATAATTCTATAGTTAACAACAAATATGACACATATCTTTATACACACAACCGATTATTCCAAGTCAATTATCAAAACTTTAACCAACTAACCCGTCTACAAAATTAATGTTACATCGGCGACTCCACTTTCAATTCTTACTTAGCCGTAAGAGTATCCTTGCCATCTTTCATAACAAAATCCAAAGCAGCCAGTGACGAAATCCCTCCTTAACAACTCGTACTCCTTGACCTTCACTTTAGACTTGTCACCTCTTCAAATCCAATGATTCCTGTAAAATTAAAACATAACATTAAACTAAGTGAAATTTGAAATATATGAGAGCATTGCATGCTCAAAACGATATTGCCAGTATCACTGGTGTGCAATACAAACTGCAAGATTTTTTGGTTAGATGGTGAAACAAGCTGATACACAAACGACAAAGGAAAAAATATCTTTTACTCTTTGTTTTGATTAAATTATTTGAAGGAAAAGTGAGGGGATCAAATAATATTGAGCTAACTTAGTACGACACTACAATGTGGATATCGCCATGCGAAGGCAAAAAATACAATGAGTACTTAACTTCAAAAAATGAATGAGATTAAAAAAACTACCTTATCTAGAGAACGCATCGAATTTGGACTAGTGACGATCTCCATCATGTACCGCATAATCTAGTAACCACGTTTGTTATACCTGGTTGTCAGGGACACTAAAACAACAAGTCATGAGTATAAATGACACATTCATTTCTAACAAAAGTAGTGAACAACGTCAAAGAAAAAATTGTATGTGTGGAGCCAGGCCATATACATTATATAACACGGTCGCACAAATTATATAACACGACAAGTACTTACCTCAAGCTTTATCTATTGTGGCATTTTGCTAGACTTTCTTGCGCCCTCTTCATAGCCATAAACTCTTATATACCTATGACATAGGTGCATTTTGAAAAAAGGGGGGGGGGGTTACTACACAAGATGTCTATTGAACCGTCACAAAAATAAGATGTCAAACAAGTTATTACATTATGTGTTAATTCTCTTTTAAGAGTGTACCCATATCAACACTATACGACATGGAACTGACATGGAACTAAATTCGAGCAAACTTGACAATATGTGTTATTAACTACTAAAATTATTCTAATACAACACCTCTTCTCATATTTGTTTTACACAAAAAACCAATATTAACTGGTGCTTTAACAACTTTGGTAAGTTTCTGTGCTTTGTTCGCTTCATCAGAAATGTGTTGGTACTTAGAGACAATGTCCACCATTGACATTTTCCATCATTCTATTCACATCTTAGTTAGAAAGATGAAAAAATACAAAGATGATTGGAAATCAAATGTGGCTGAGATTTGCTAAATGCCACAAACCCAAACCGATTAATTATTCCAATACAACACATATATAAGATGATTTGTCATAAACTCATAATACGTACGAAAGTGCATATATAACCGTTTCAAGTTTTGTTTTGTGGTCTTAAGGAAGTTGATGTATAGCTGTTTCTAGAGTTACTTGTGTATCAAATATTGACAATATGCAATTGTTGTTAAG
This sequence comes from Heliosperma pusillum, assembly GCA_022085475.1. Taxonomy (NCBI): domain Eukaryota; kingdom Viridiplantae; phylum Streptophyta; class Magnoliopsida; order Caryophyllales; family Caryophyllaceae; genus Heliosperma; species Heliosperma pusillum. The sequence goes on from JAIUZE010000361.1 coordinate 342,346, forward strand.
TCGTGTTTAGACTCAAATCTTATTTAATTTTTCTAGACTCAAATCTTAACAACTATTTACAATATTTGCTGCTACCTACTACATTTGATGCTTCATTTCTTTCCTGAAGATACATGCTTATTGACAATTGGTTTAGATATTGGTTGCTAGCTATTACAATAGATGGGGTAGCATTTTCTTATGATCTGTAGCTTAATACAATTCTCATTTAAGACGGTCACTATCCGTCTTAAACTTAAGACGGGTCAAATACATATCAACTCACCCTACTTGTTGTCTAGGAAATAACAAAAGTATTGTTTTTATTACCACCATGTAGTAGAATTTGACCTGTCTTAAGCTTAAGACGGATCGTACCCGCCTTAAGCAAGAGTCTATGATAGTTTAGCACAACGAAATCCAGCCAAGTTCATTCCTCAAAGTGACCAATTGGTCATATAAAAGGGATCGATCTAATGATATGCCAAATAGAAACAACAAAATCCAGCCAAGTTAATCTCTCTTATTATATCCAAAAACTAAGATAGTAAAACCAACTACACCAGCAACAATAGCACCTACAATAATGAACAATACCAGCAACAACACGTAATTTAACAAAGGAAAACCCTAAAATAAGATAAATCCCTAAATTAAGAACATTTAAACTAAGCAATTAACTAATCAATAAACTAAAAACTTTAAATAACAAATCAAAATCCAAACAGAAAAAAACCCTAAATTAAAATAAAGACAAATTAGAGGAGCAGACAAGTACCGATGGAGGAGAAGTGATGATGGCCTATGATTCAGGAGAACGGATGATGGCCATTGATAGAGCAACGACGATTATGGTCGGTGATGGAGGAGCGGTTGAGGAATGAAAAGAAGAAGGATTTTGCAGTTGAGGAGTTTTGAGCGCGGTGGAGCGGTAATGAGTTAGAAGAATGGGTGGAGGAATATTGTGTTCTAATTTTTTAATTTGTTTTAAAAAAACTCACTGATGAAATGTTGTTTGCGCCTAGTTACTTTTCTTATTTATGCATCGGTTTTTAATACCTCCGACATCTATATAAGTACATTTTAAATGGACATGGGTTCTTATAGAAGTCCGATGTCTATATAGTTGGATAGGCATCAGATTTTTTAAAATATCAGATGTATATATTTATACATCGGATGTTTTTAAAAATCTGATGCCTATTCAGTGATGTCTATTTAATGTTTTGTAGTAGTGATATGGTGGTGGCATCGGATTTCAATTTAAGAGGATATAACCATACATAGCGAGTAAAGTGATCAACGAAAATAATATAGTACTTGAAATTGTCATAAGACAAGACGGGAGATGACCAAACATCGGTGAAAATTAAATCTAATGGCGATTTTGAAATTAAAGTTGAATTAGAAAAGACTAACTTATGACTCTTGTGTATATTGCAAGAGTTACAAAAATCAATCGGTAAATGACTAGTGTCTATTGAAAACTTAGAAGTTAAAATATGGAGTAGTTTTGCCGACGGATGTCCAAGACGATGATGCCAACCATAGTCTTTAGATAAGCGGCTAGTGTATGCGGTAGGTTGAGGAGGGTGCCATTCATAGACTCCACCATTAGACGTCCCGCTTATAAGAATCCGATGAGTTTGAAGGTCCTTTATAGAAAAAGAGTTTTGTGAGAATTCAAAATAAGCGTTGTTGTCAAAGCAAAATTGAGAGACGGATAAGATATTACGAGAAATTAGAGGAACAAATAAGACTTTTTGAAAATTTAAAGCATTAGATTGAGAGCGAAGGCGGAACGAACCTATGCGTGAGATAGGAAGAGCCGAGCCATCGCCAATGACAAGTTCATCGCTCTCATCATACGGAGCGTGGAGGGCAAGATTGTCAAGATCATTGGTGATATGGTGCGTAGCACCACTGTCTACGAGCCACGGACGCGAGGCGGTTTGATCAAGTTGGTTCGTGTCGCTGTGTGAGCTTGAGGCGAGGGCCGGTTAGGGCGACCCGAGGTGAAGGCTTAGGAAGGGGGGAAGACGACATTAGGATAGTCACGTTTGAATTTGTAACATGACGAGATGACATGACCGGTGGCACGACAATATTGGCACTTGCCTTTGAAGGGAAGGGGGGTGTATAGTTCGATCGAGGATGGGGCTGGGTTAAAGGACACGGGGCGCGGGCTGGTTTGATTGTATGGTCTGGTGGGGGCACGGTTGTGGTAGGCAGCATGGGCGGAGGCGGGGAAGGGGGAAGGCTGGTTGTGGTGTTTTTGGGTTAGTTCAAAGTTGATCAATTTTTCGTGTAAGGCATCAAAGGAAATTGGGTCATCACGCGCATTAATGGAATCAATAATAGGTTTAAAAGTAGTATAGTCGAGTCCACGGATTACCTTAGCGATGATATCGTCGGAATCCATAGGTTTGCCAAGAATAGCAAGTTTGTCGGTGCAAGATTTGATGAGGTGCATATAGTCGGTTACGGTTTGATTAGATTCTTTAGCGACGGAGTCAAGTCGATCTTTGACTTGTAGGATATGACCCCGAGTAGATTTGGCAAAGGTATTTGCGAGAATAGTCCAAACATCGTTGGAAGTAGGAGCACGCATGACAAGAGCGTGAGTTTCCGGTGTTAGAGTACCAAGGAGAGCACCCTTGATAAGTTGGTCTTGCCGTTGCCAAGTGTGGAACGACGGGTTGGTGGTGGGTGTGGTTTTGTCGGTGGCAGAAGTGGCGGCTAGGGTGGCCGATGGACATGGGTAGGTACCATCGAGGAATTTGAGCAAATCATAGCCGATGAGAAGTGACGAAACTTGGTCTTGCCATTGCATAAACGTCAATAGGGTGAGTTTGTCAACCATGGACAAGTTGACGAGGTAGAGCGGGATGCTCAGTTCATGGATGTTTTGAATGGTGGAGGCCGACATAGCCGGAGTGTGAAGGCACGAGTTTTGTTGGTTAGGATCTTGAGGCGATTGATACCATGTAAAGGTTTGAAGGTTTATTATTTTCATTCATGATTGACAACGAATACAAGGCTAGTATTTATAGTAGTTACAATTATAAACCCTAACACAATATTTACCTAATACAAACTATGGTAATATACTATAAGACAGAGATTTGGAAATATTAACAAGATTACATAATAAGAAATATAGAAAGATAAATATATGGAAGATTACGTAAGATTACGTAATATTCCTAACAAGTAATTCAGTAAGTGTAAAGATTGAGATGGCTATAATAATTTCTATTTATAAGTAATCTAGTGAAGAAGGTCATATATTTATAAAGGAGAAATGCTACAATTAATTAGAGTACTAATAAACAGCTAACTTTTCCTAGATTAGTGCTAAAAAATAGGGATACATTTGAATGAAGACTAACAAGAAGAGTAAGACTAGGAGTCGAGTAAGGAGTCCATTGACTCGTTATTTGGGATGCAACTGATTGACTTGACTTTGTATCCTTAACACGCTTCCGCAAGATGGACGGTCGTAGAATGAGTCCAATCTTGGAGCTAAGGAGTGTAAAACGCTGTTTGGAAAGCGTTTTTTTGTAAGAGTATCTGCAAGCTGATCGTCGTTGTTGACATGTTGGTACCCGAATGGTGCCCAACTGAACTTGTTCTCGAACAAAGTGGAAAGCGAGGGCTAGATGTTTCATTTTCGAATAAAATACTAAATTGGTCCAATAGTTAGTTGCACCCAAGTTGTCGCAAAATATGACAGGTGGTTTTGAAAGTGAAATGCCAAGCTCCGAAAGAAGTGATTTTAACCAGAGCATCTCCGAGGTGGTGTCTGCTATGGCACGAATTTCTGCGTAACCAATTGTAGATATAAAGTCATCCTTATCGCCCACCCAATTCGCATCACAATAAGCATGAGGAGTAAACAGAGTGTTCTTAAGTTGATGAATACCTCGATGTAGAGTACCTTTAAGAAAGCGAAGTAAACGTTTCAAGTTAGACCAATGAGTGGAAGTCGGATGGGTGAGAAACTGAGCAAGCTTATTGACTGGAAATGTACTATCAGGTCGGGTCAAGGACGAATATGTCAAGCTGCCTACTATTGCATGATAAGAGCTCTCGTGTTCAACTGGTTGTTCATTAGCACGAACAAAAGGCAGACGAGTTAACATGGGAGCAGTAGTGGACGAACAACTATCGAATATATGGTAGCGAGTAAGACTATCCGAGATATACTTGGATTGGTTTAATTAGATGTAAATCCCCGGATGTTGGTGTAACTTCTATGAATGCCGAGGAAATATGATACGAAAATTTGCGGAAGCGATTTATAAGAATAAGTAACAATAATAAAATAAGGGATATTTGCTTTGAAATCCGTAAAGATCTCAAAACAATGAGATATTTGCTCGAACTAGACCTATAATTCGAACAATGGTGATTGAATCGCAAGACCTATTGTTATCAATCGTGTCAATGTCTGAAACGCGTCAAACAAAAACAATGTCGGAACGAAAAGCGTCGATCCTATGTCTACAAAACTTGCAAACACCAAAAGTTTCAGCTTTAATTCTTATTCATTCAATGTCTTCTCATAAGCAATACATATGAGCTCTATATATTTATACTAGCTAATAATCAACCTAACTGCCTTATTTCATACTCCTAAAGTGAATAGAAAGACCTAACAGATTTTCCTTAAATTGACTTTCCTAACATTATTCTAATTGGTCTTGCCTTATTCTGTAATTACCTAATTATGACATATGGTAAATATGCTGAAATAATTAAATAACAATAAAATAATATAAGCTAGCGTGACTAGATGCAGATCATATCTTTGACATTCATCACAAACTCGTCATCTTTATTTGAGCACATTATTTTTGGATCAAAATAAGACAAGGGTCCCAAATCCTTAAGCGAGAAGCGGTTGGAGATGACACGAATGAAAGATTCGACACCTGGTCTCGTTGAATCTCGGCGACACCATCTCACATGTTTTTGTAGGGGACCACTAAAATGGAAGGAATTTATGTAAGGGTTCACTAAAATGGTGGACCTACACAAAAATATGTAAAAGGGTGTCGCTGAGATTCGGTAACACCGCTGGTCGCATGATTCACTATTTGTCAAACATGATAAAAACCTTTTTTTTTTTTCGGCAGCAGTAAAGTTATCGTCTTATTTCTAGTCCCTCGCACCTTTAGCCAGCTCATGTGCCAACTTATTAAGGTTGCGGGGGATAAAACTAAAACATAAACAGTGAAAGAAAGGTAACAAATTTTCAATGTCTCTAATGATATCAACCGTAGTATGTTGCGCTTGATCCACTCCTGCTAATTGATAGAGAACCTGCAGACAATCAGATTGCACATGAAGATGTTTTATTCTTTGTTCCAGCCCCCATTGGAGTACTCCACGAATACCGATTGCTTCAGCCTGTGATGCATTTTCAGCTTTGATTTTAGATGCGTTTGAGAAAAAAGGAGTACTATTGGCATCATAGGATATCCATCCATAAGCAGCATTTAGGTTGGATTCCCAACTAGCATCAACTTTTATGCGGGTAATAGCGCATCCTGATTCCTTCCCGACCATGAAGAAAGGGTAAAAGTTCCTAATACTATCCCTCATTTCATATCCGTCATTGTCAATTGAGATATTTTCAATTTCTCCCTTATCTTTTAGATAACTCAAAGCCTTACTAGCTAAATCAGCCTCCTTTTCTTGAAGCCGGAAAAAATAATGCGGTGAGTATATATGATCTTCCCATACAAGCCTGTTACGAACGCACCAGATAGACCATAGAATAGAGATGAAAACAACAATGCCTGACTCCTCCTCTTGTTTTGAAAGCGCAAAATAATTGAACCAGTTGATTATCCATTCTTCAATCCCAATGAAATGATCATTTATAACAGATATTCCCAGAGAGGAAGCGGCCCAAATCCTTTGTATTTGAATACAGTCTCGAAAAAGATGGGCGCTCGTCTCAATTGCTCCTTTGCAAAACAAACAAGAATAGTCAATAGCAATGTCCCTTTTTTGAAATTCCTCCCTTAATGGTAGCGTGTTTGTAACCACTTTCCATAGAAAAATCTTCCATTTTTGAGAAACAGGAAGGTGCCATAGTTTTTTCCTACAAAAATTCCTGATGGAATTATTAATTCTATGTCGATCCTTGAGTGAACTATTTTTCTCCAAATATGAATTTAGAGCAAGAGCATATCCACTTTTAACAGTGTATATGCCCGTTGAATTTTTTGTCCAAAATAAATAATCTTCTTTTCTCGACTGACATATTGGCATGGCCCTAATTTTATTAGCCCAGTTTGGTTCAAAAAGTTCCTCTATTGCCTCAAAATTCCACGTATAAGAGCTTAAAATTAAGTCTTTAACCTTCAACTGTTCCACTTGGCTTGGCGGCCTAAATCCCAAAGATGTAATGCGAGGTGGGGCCTCACCCGCAATCCATTTGTCATCCCAGATATTTAAGTTAGAATTGGTTCCAAATTTCCAACCTAAATGTGGGATGATGAGTTCCAGCCCATGAATTATGCTTCTTCTTCCCCATGAAGCCCGTGTACATCTCTTAATTGAGTTAGGATCTGTTGGGACACCATTCTTAAAAATTTTATCATAGAAAATTTGACTTAGAAGGGATTCCTTATCTTGAATTATTCGCCAAGCCACCTTACCCAAAAGTGCATGATTAGTACATCTTATATTTCTAATACCCAAACCACCTGCAGATTGTGGAAGGCTAAAAAAATTCCTACTACACCAATGGATAGTCTTTGCAGATTTATTCCCTGTCCACCAAAAATGTGACAGTAAGGAGTTTATCCTATCTGCCACACTTACCGGTATTTTGAGTACCGATAGGGTGAAATTTGAGAGGGTGGACAGAACAGAACGAATCAAGGTCAGACGTCCAGCGGGTGATAAGAAAATGGCATTCCAAGAGGTGATTCTCCTTTTGACTTTATCTAACACTGCATTCAGGATTTCTTTCCTTGAGTTTCCAAAATCTGTTTCAATTCCTAGATATTTTCCTAACCCATTGCTATTAGAAATTTTGAAAGTCTTGATACATTGTTGTGCCTTTTGCAATGATGTGCTTGGGCTAATTAAAGAGAACTCCAGATTTTCTTGGATTGATTACTTGGCCAGATGCTTCACAAAATTCTTTCAGAATCTTAGCAAGTTTAAGTCCTGCCCCATCTTTATCATTTAAAAAGAAAACTGCGTCATCCGCAAAGAAAAGATGAGATATTTTGGGTGAGTTTCTTGCAGTCGATATTCCACAAATAATTCCTTTATTTTGAGCTGCAGAGATATTTTGAGATAGAATCTCCATACACAGAATAAAAAGAAGAGGAGATAATGGATCACCTTGACGTAAACCATATCCTGGTTTAAATTGTCTCATGGGAGAACCGTTAATTAGAATTTCATATGACACAGAATTGACACAGCTCATAATAAGCTTAACGAAGGGCTCAGGAAATCCAAAACACTTTAGCGTACCTTCCATGAAGTCCCATCTTACCCGATCAAACGCCTTGCTCATATCAGCTTTAAAAGCAAATCTCCCCGAGCTTCCAGACTTGTGATGATTTATATAGTCAATTAACTCATTAGCAATAAGAATATTATCCGAGATTTGCCTTCCCTTAATGAATGCATTCTGATATGGCCCAATTAAGTATTTCATAATCCTTGATAAACGATTTGCTATGCATTTAGATACAATACGCATTATGACGTTACACAAGCTTATTGGTCGGAAATCTTCAACAATTTGAGGCGAAGTGCATTTTGGAATAAGTACTATGAAAGTACGATTAAGCTCTTGTAGCACATGTCCCCCATTTAGAATTGCAAGCACGGCGTTGGAGACGTCCGACTTAATAAAATGCCAACATTTTTGATAGAAGAGTGCAGGAAAACCATCTGGGCCCGGAGATTTTAAAGGTCCTAATTGAAAAACCGCTTTTCGGACTTCCTTTCTAGAGAAAAACTTATTTAGATAGTCTTTATCATCTTCTTTTACTCTGGACTTTATTTCCTGAAACATAGAGCGAAACCCCGCAACCTGAGAATATCTGCAACCATTATTATTTTCCGGATTGAAGAGGGCATAGAAATGATTCTGAAATAAGTTTCCAAAAATCTCTTCGTCATATGTCCAATCTCCGTTTCGATCTTTGATTCCACAAATAAAATTTCTACCTGCTCTTCCTGTGACCCAGTTGAAAAAATATTTAGTACAAGTGTCCCCTTCAATATTCCATTTTATTTTTGCTCGTTGCTTCCAAAAAAGAGCCGTTGCTTTTGCAAAATCTATTACATCCGAATTAGCCTTTTCGTGAAAAGATTCGCACCCGGACGATATAGTGTTCTCCATTGCAACCTCTAATTTCTCATCAAAGTCTTCCCATTTCGCATTCCATTCTTTTTTCCTATCCAATGTCCACTTTTTAATAACACTTCTAGCCCTAGAAAGTTTTCTAGCTAAACTGAATTGGGCAGTACCTTCAATAGAACAAGACCAATTATTCCTAATTAGAGATAGACAATTCATATCCTCTAAACACCACGACTCTATTTTGTATGACCTCGTCCTTTAATTTGACAGACCGTAAGATTAAGATCGAGCTCTATTGGCGCGTGGTCAGAGATTTGAATAGGATAATGTTTGACCCCCGAGCTCGGAAAATAAGAGAACCAATCTTTTGATCCATATGCCTTATCAATTCTTTCGTAAACTCTATGAATGCCCTTTCTATTATTACACCATGTAAAGCGAGGTCCCTTAAACGGAATATCTATTAAATTGTTATCCATTTTCCATTTACAAAAAATATCCGCTCCTACAATAGTACCCTTGTTTTTACTAAATTTGTCCGTATGAAATTCCACCTGATTGAAATCCCCTAAAATAATGAATGGGTATTGAAGAGTAGTGAGCCACTTTTCAAGAGCATTAAACACGTTTTGTCTTTCGGACGACTCAGGTGCACCATAAAACAGAATCAAGTACCACGGCAAAGAAGAACTTTCATTAAGCAAAAGAATGATGAAGTTGCAGCATGATGTAATACACTTCACCACCAAGTTTTCTCGCCAGCCCACCCAGAGCCCACCCGCAGCTCCCACAGCATTAACCCCACAGGATTTTACAAAACCAGACGACTTAAACAGTGAACTTACATAACCTACTTCACACTTGGTTTCCAAAAGAAAAAGAAAATCATAATACTTATTGTTTAGCAATGCTCTAAGTTTAAATATACCAAAATGCAAACATGTCTTATAGTCAACTATATTAACTCTAACGAAATACAACAAGAGTATAAGTCTGCAAGTAATATCCATTAACGCAAATTCTTATTTCAGACGGACCATTTCCGTCTGAAAAATAAGACGAGATTATGTTGCCACTTTTTGATAGAATGTAACTACAGCTTATATCTAACTTGTTTTCAATAGTGGTTACATCTAACTGTAAAGTGGTTACAAAATCTCGTCTTATTGCTTTAGACCAAAATGGTCCGTCTGAAGCAAGACTAACTGATCCATTAAAGCTTTAGAGGGTACAAATTTTGTTCAATTAAGACCGTAATAATGATAACAAATTAACATACACAAACAAATATAAATTCAACAACAGACAAAAAGAATTCCCTCCAACTTTTAAGTTCCAAAATATTCCATTTATTTAGGGAGTTGCTAAATCCTGCACGATATTTTACTCGATCCTGCACGTTTTCCCCTCTTATTCCGAATATACCCCTCTCAATTCTCAAGGAGAGAAACAAGAGAGAGAAAAAAAACCAAAAAAACCAACCCTATTGTTCCTTTTCAATCACCGATCCCCTCTTGCATGACACCCTCCCAGCCTCCTCCACCACCCTCCCAGCGTCTCCGACCACCCTTATACTCCCTCAACCGCGCGCCGACCTCTCTTATACACTCTAGAACCGTACGCGTGCAGATCCTTCGTGACGACCTGCGATAACCTTAATGTCGACAATCTTCCGGTCACACTAACTCCCTCCGATAGTGACTGTGGCGTCGTTTTCTGCATATTTGCCACGACAAGATGTCGATTTTAATGTTTACAGTGGCGGTTTTGGTGGGGTTTCGAAAATATGGTGGGTTGCGATTTTAGGAACGAGGAGACGATGACGCATAAGAACACCGGCAAAGTCTCTAACTTCCGACGACGCATCCACCTGTGGGACTAGAGGTGGTGACTGCTTCTACCGGCGGCGACATCAATTTGGATCATTGGGTACGGTATGGGGGCAAGTGAGAGAATATCTTTTTTATTTTTTTTAATAGAAAGGGTAATAGTGGAAAATAGTGACAAAGTGTGTAGATTGTAGTAAAATAGCGTGTAGGATTTAGTAATAGCGTTTATTTATTTTCTAGAACCTAGAGAATAACACACAACAAATTAGAAGTAGAAGAAACAAAAAGAAAGAAACAACAATCTCAATCAACATCATTTAGTTCAGTGACCTTAATCTCAAGGCTTTTGTTACCCAAAACAATATCACAAACACTCTGAAACTCAGCATTCTTTTGTTCAAACAAAGACACATCTTCGGGTCATCAATTTGAGCAATAAATCACTTTCATTTTGATATCAATTATTAAGTCAAACATATCAATTTGAGCAATAAATCACTTTCATTTTGATCATTATTAAGTTTAATAATTGTCAGGTCATCCATTTAATCGGGTCAATAACGGGTTGGGTATGGATCGGGTTCATTCGGGTCACTGATCTTCGGGTCGTATCGGGTTACATGTCGTCATCAGTTCGGTTCGGTTCGGGTCAGTTCGGTTCGGTTCGGGTCAGGTCGGTTTCGGGTTGCAGTATTCTCGGGTAGCGTCTGATCGGTTTTGCTCGGGTTTCGGGTTGGGTCACTCGGGTCGGGTCAGACTTGTCAGCTCTAGTTACAACAACTAACTTTTAACAACTTCTAATAGTGGTAGAAATAGGAGTCCTAACTAACTTCCTAAACCTATAACTAACTTTCTGTATATCAATACTTATGTAGAAAATTCGA
>JAIUZE010000362.1:0-171804 GCA_022085475.1 Heliosperma pusillum
ACTTCATAAAAGTTTCTTGCCATTAACAATACTCCATCAAACAAGCACTCAATCGGAAAACCATGTCTTAGTTAAAAATGAAAATACACGTATATTCTGAGCGATTCAATTGATCTTCAGATCATGGCCAATTAATCAACTTCCGTCACCAAAATCTTGTAATTTGCGGTATCGTATTACTCTGTAGGTACTATGTAGTATGTAGCACCAATGTTCGTTTAAACATTGTAATTTGTAGGATTACCCATTGCAGTATGAAAAACCTAGGATGGGGGAGTGAGTCAAATAGAAGTAATTAGTTTTCTAGTTATGAAACTAGTTGTGTTGCCCGCGAAAATCACGGGACTTTTTTTGTACGTGGCATTTGTGGTGGTAATCGTAGGTACCCTTCGTAATTAGCTTGAATCATTCACTTTGTATTAGTGCTAAACATTTAAAGCAACGTCGATGTGAAGTGCATAAGCTTATATCAATGACCGTGAATCAGAAATTTAGTATTTTATTTGTATGTATACGATATCGTACATAAAAAAAGGGAAAAAACTCCTTAGGAAGGTTAATCATAGACCATAGTCAATCTCAAATATAGATTTTTAAGATTTTTTTTATACCATTTTTATTGACAGTAACACTAAAATAGACTCATTCATTATTACATCAAAGAAATAAAGAAATTAGAATCAATCCCACCATAGTACATAATATTTTCTAAGAAAAAATAGTGTAGTTGTTGTCACTTACCATTTTTTATACGTGGATATGAAAGTCTATGTTGTCCTTCTAAAATGCAAATCAAATAATCCAATTGTACATGTTTATTATTATACCAAAACAAAACAAATAAGCATTAAATACAAAAATTAGATAATGAGATGAAAACTGCACAAGACAAAAACTAAAAAACTAATAGCGTAAAAAAAAACTATAAATATACTACGTACTTGTCAATTGTTGGCATGAGACACAAGTTATCATCCAAGGATAGAAAGAAAATTTGAATTTGGAGTGTATTGATAAGTATAAAAAATGTGTTGTAAATAAGGAATTGTAAAATAAGTTAGGTTAAAGGGATATGAAAAAAGTGTTTAATTGCAAAGTAATAATAATGAAGTGAAAACAATTTAGTAAACAAATAAAGCAGTGAAAATGAGAGAGATGATGGGGCTTGAACTTCCTTATAGTTATTTATAAGACGATAATTACAAAGAGTTGGTAATGAAGATGTAATAATAGGTATCGATTGAGATATTTAATTTTAATTTTTTTTATTGTGTCAAGGTATATGAAAAGGCAAGAGAAAATGAAAGTGCAACATTATATAAGTTTCTCATTATTGTTTATTAATTATAGATGTTATGTGGCAAGAAAATGAAAGGTGACACGTGTTACTTCAATTGAGGCTCAACAAGCCTTTTGATATTATTGTAAGATGACAAATGCAAGAATTGAAAACCAATATTGTTTGTTAAACATGACTTTAATTATTGTACATACGATGTCTTATGAAAGCAGTTGTTGTTTATGTGTTAAAATAGGCAAGTAAAGGACTTTGAAACGCCAATCGACTTGCACGGAATATATATTGTATATTTCCATTTTTAATTAAAAAGGTGTTTCCATTGTTGGCATAAAATTAAAATAATTATACTCGTATAAGTTATGTGATGAGGTTCATGGCGATAGATTAAAATGAGGGTAAAAACTAGTCCACCTGTGACAGATGGCTAGAGTGAAGAGTCCAATTGAATTGGAAACTTCACAATAAGTTTTGATTTTTGACGCTACCCACCTATTGTAGGTGGGTACCAACTTTAAAACTAGTAGTATTATAAATCAATGATAAAAAGTGAAATCTTGTGATATGGGACTTATCTCGTCACCTAAGAAGTATATGCAAATATTGGACCCCGGTCCCCGGCAAAAGATTTGCCTCTGTGACATTTTAATAATAGTGTGACCCTTCATCAAGGGTCACATTGATTCACCAACGGGCATGAATACCGGTATTGTACTCCAATACCGTAATATACTCCAACACATACATTTTGATTCCGTCAGGCAATGGACATGTATACAACCCCGACTTCTTTGATACCACCACCACTGTGTTATTTGCTCTCAACGTACAATAGCTCATTTTCAAAACCCTATTAGCTCTCGTATCATTGTTCACCCAACATTATTACAAGTAGTATAAGATGAGAGACCCGAGTTACAGGTCTTCCACGAGTTGTTGGCCGCTCTTCAGGGAAGCTGTCATTTTCTTTAGTTTTACATAAACTATAGGAGAATGAGGGTTAGGCTCGTTAACCCTCAAATTTTCGATTGTCAAAATGGTAGTGGCACCAACAAATTAACGTGTAACTGATGCTTCAATTTAGGGTAATTAAGCTTCAAATTGGCAGATTATGCATAAAGCCAAGATAGGTAATTTTCTAACAAAGGGTAGCGAAACCAATGGGCTAATTAACAAAGTACTGTAATCATAGAGTGTATCCTTCGGTACTATTAAAATACACTCATTCCTACGACATCGAAGTCCCATATCAGACAATTATAAATAACTTAACACGAGTTTAACAATTACATTCTTTTTAGCAACTACAATTGTTGGGTAGCTTTATGATATTCGTACTTCGAAGGATCCTCATGAGTGGACTACTTTTGTACTCGTATTTTTGAGTGAATGTAACCAACGCCGCGATTTTGCCCCGGCTCAACCCATCCAAAAAACCTTATTTTTCGTACGAGTGCTATCTGACGTTTCTCGAATACGGTCTTGGCAGCCACTGCACAGAAATCCCCCCTCCTATATATATACTTCCTTCATCTCATAAGTCATTAAGCCTGCCCATATACATAACCTATCTCATCAATTATGTCTTATATTTAGTCAAGGTTGTGTTCGAGTCTCTTTTTAACTATACTTGGTACCACCAAAATAAACTCGTTCTTGTGACATCGAAGTCCCATTTCAGACAATTCAAGGACATTTAAGTATTTAACACGATTTTAACAATTAATCCTTCTTAATCAACATGTATATGTGTATTGCACCGGAAATTGGAGACCCATCTACCGACAGCCCGACAGGTGGTCGTAGCAATAAATCATCCATCCTATTCAATTAGCCTTAGTGACGTTTAGCCTTAGCCCGACGCGTGATTTATAGGGAGTCCCAATAAGTCAATAACTATTTCAATATATGGCTAGCTGGCTATGAAATTCGTCACTAGACTAGTTAGGTAGCAATATAAACTTGATAGTATTACTTCTTCAGGCGACCAGAAGATTAAGTTCCAGTCCATCAAGCGAGGCGGTGCTAGGCCATCCTACATGCATGGATGGACAACTTTTGCGAGGAAAAGTCATCGACGTTTTTTTAAAAAAAATACCCACACTACCCTTTCATAGTTTCATCTACTTTATTTCTCTATCTTTTCCTCTACTCTATCTCTCATCTTTTACACTATCTCATAAAATCTCCCAAATAACAATGTTAATTAACCAAAAAAATTAGAAAGACAGTTTCAAGTAAAAGTTAAACGGTAAAACTTCAACGGTAAAAAATATAAATTAACAAGAATAAAATGTTAAAAAGAATCGAAACATAACGTTGGTACATAACGGTACATAACGAGAATAAAATGAAATTTGCCGCCTCCATGTTTATAATTCTTGCATTCCATTTCAATGACTCAACGAACATTGGTGCTACATACAAGGTAAAGAGTAGAAAATAAGAAACCTCATACACAGTAACAATAACAATATAACAATACTACAAATTACAAAAAAAATGGTGAGGGACGTTAATTAAGTGCCCATGATTTGAACATCAATTGAATGCCACAAAATATGATTTCATTTTAAGACATGGTTTTAGAATTGGGTGCAAGTTTGATATTGTTCTTGTCACGTGACTGTAACTTCTTATATATGTTAAAATGTCACATAGGCAAATCTTTTGCCGGGGTCCAATATTTGCATATACTTCTTAGGTGACGAGATAAGTCCCATATCACAAGATTTCACTTTTTATCATTGATTTATAATACTACTAGTTTTAAAGGTAGTACCCATCTACAATAGGTGGGTAGCGTCAAAAACTAAAACATGTTGTGATGTTTCCAAATACAATTGGACTCTTCACTCGAGCCATCTGTCACGGGTGGACTAATTTTTACCCTCATTTTAATCTATCTCCATGAACCTCATCACATAACTTATACGAGTATAATTATTTTAATTTTATGCCAACAATGGAAACACCTTTTTAATTAAAAATGGAAATATACAATATATATTCCGTGCAAGTCGATTGGCGTTTCAAAGTCCTTTACTTGCCTATTTTAACACATAAACAACAACTGCTTTCATACGACATCGTATGTACAATAATTAAAGTCATGTTTAACAAACAATTTTGGTTTTCAATTCATGCATTTGTCATTTCATAGCTAGAAAACTAATTAATTCTATTTGACTCACTCCCCAATCCTAGGTTTTTCATACTGCAATGGGTAATCCTCTAAATTACAATGATTCAACGAACATTGGTGCTACATACTACATAGTACCTACAGAGTAATACAATACCGGAAATTACAAGATTTTAGTAACGGAAGTTGATTAATTGGCCATGATTTGAAGATCAATTGAATCGCTCAAAATATACGTGTATTTTCAGTTTTAACTAAGACATGGTTTTCCGATTGGGTGCTTGTTTGATGGAGTATTGTTTATGGCAAGAAACTTTTATGAAGTCACGTAACTATAACTTCTTATGTTAAAACGTTACATAGGCACATCATTTGTCGGGGGCCAAATATTGGCATATACTTTGTACATAAGTTTGGTGACGAGATAAGTCTCATATTATAAGATTTACTTTTTTATCATTTGTTTATAATACTACGACGTATTAGTTTATCAAAACACTACCCATTTACAGAAATCATTATTAAAATAATGTTGAAAAAATAAGTGTTTGTCGTTTTGGGTCGGGTTCAAAACTATTTATCAAAATGGTGTCCACGTAGGCTCGGGTTTTCAAAACCTGAAATACGGAACAAACACGCCATTGAGAATGGCGTGTCTTTAAATTTTTTTTTTTTCAAAAAATCAAATAAAATAAAAATTGTATTGTTCACAGACACGCCAATGGGAATGGCGTGTCACTGTGAGAAAATCCGCCATTCCCAATGGCGTGTTTACTTTTAGTCCATTTTTGTAAGTTTGCATTTTTCTACTCACTAGAAACACGTCATTGCCAATGACGTGTTTCCTCCGTGTTTTTGGTTCGCGAAATCTGATCCTACGTGGACACCATTTTGATAAATAATTTTAAACCCAACCCAAAACGACAAGTAGTTATTTTTTGAGCATTATTTTAAAAATGCTTTCCCATTTACAATAGGTAGGTAGCAGTAAAATTTAAACCAAAATTCGGTTAAAGGGAAGAGCTCCTCTTACCCTTACCGCTTTGGATTGCGGTTATAGGGACTAGTTTTTTTCCTCCTTTTAGTCGATGGCATTGTGTTTATGAGGGAGTGTTTGATAAATGCAAAACCGTCGTCATTTTTATTTTCTCCACAAAATTTTTTTTTTTACTTTTTGAGGAATACAGCTTTTAAATCAAAACAAGAAAATATCATATTTTCGACTTATAGCCTTATAGGTAGTCAGAGAGTAGAAATTATTAGCGGAATAACTCATGCTTGATGGTGAATCTGGAATGATAGAGTTGATGAGTTGAATAGACCCAAGGGCATGATTTCTTCCTATGAGCTTAGCTACATACAACATGCAGAGTAGAAAGGTAAGAAACCTCGTACATAGTAACACCAATACTACAAATTATTTACCACTAAATCTTGCTTAAGACGGGTACTACCCGTCTAAAGCTTAAGACGGGTTAAGTACTATCAAGTGGTGGTAATAAAGACAAAACTTTTAGTATTTTTCTAGGTAATAGGTGGGGGTGATATGCTATATATTTTACCCGTCTTAAGTTTAAGCAGGATAATGACTGCCTGAAATGAGAATTTGTGATTACTAACAATATCGTGAGGGACATTGACTAAGTGTCCATGATTTGAAGATCAATTGATATTTGACTCCCACGAAATATACGTGTATTTTCTATTTTAACATACGGAGTATATGGTTTTGGGATTAGGTGCATGTTTGATATTGTTTTTAGCTATAAATCTGTATAAAGTCACATGACTATAACTTTATGTTAAGATGTTATGTAGGCACATCTTTTGTCCAGTTGGAAAAATATTGACATATACTTCGTACATAACTTGAGAGAACAAACCCTCCTACTAACTAGTAACTACACAGTCCCTAAACAACTGCTCAGAGGATTCAATCTTCTAATTATCTAAGCGGAGCTTACATGCGGGGTTAACCTCCATTCTTCTTCTATAGAATTCCTATCCAATAGAGAGGGTGTTGGCCATAATTCTGTAGACAAGAATTTTTCAATTTTGGGGTCCTGGGAGTTTCTAGCTCAGCGATTTACAGAAATCCCGGCATCTAGGGCTCATCCTTAAGTTATCTTTTTGGCTTCCGTACATGTCCATATATGTTATAATAGCAATCCTATAATGGACAGTGTTTGGAGTATATAATTCTACGAGGGAAGCAATTGCAGATTTGCAGGATACAATTATGGTAATATATGAACAAAGGAAGAAACACAGGTGATTAATTATTATAATATGAATACTAAACCCACATTAGATAATTAGAAGACGTTTAACATGTTTTTAATAATCAAATTATCTTCATCAATTGCCTAACTACTATATTTAGGTAGCAATATAAACTCGATAGTAATATAATTTCAAGCCTCAGCAGAAGGTGAAGGAAACTCCCAGTCGATCTGAATGTTTATTGTTCAACCTTGATTATAGGCAATATAGAAGGGTTGATACCATACTCCCACTTTTATTTAGTTTTTTTTCAAAACTCTTCAAATTTAAAGGTTATAAATTGAAAAATTATAAAAATCATATCATTATTCGTAATTTTTATTTCTCTACAATTAGAGATCACAATTTATATATTTTGGTGTCTATTTTTATTTTTCTCGCATATTCACATCATATGATTGACATATTCATATGTTACATTGTGTGAATATGTATATTATATTAAATGAATATTTACGATTGACTCAATAAATTATGTTTGTTATTCATACGTATAAGCAATTTGTGAATATGTTTGTCATATTGCGTAAAAAGTATATTAATAGTGTGATAATAATTTGAGAATATGATTTTTACGTTACATGAATATGTTGTTTACTAGCTTTAAATCCGTGCCCGCACGGGACGATCTTCATAATTGCATTATAAATAATGTAAATATTGTAATTGTCATATAATAAAAAAAAATATTTTATGTGCCTCTAGGCGAGTACAAAGTAATAAAAATTTGTATATGCAACATCATATAGTAACTATCATACCCTAAAAGCATACCCGATGTGCATCACGCTCACTTTATATGTCTGCTCTTTGTATTTCTCAAAAAAAAAAGGCAACTTGACTCGACTTTTCCTTTGCTATTTTATACATTTAACTTTTGCCTTCTAAATTACTAAATTATTATGATTTTAATTCTTTTAGCAAAATTCGTGATGATTCAATCAATTTATATCATCAGTAGTGGAAAAGCATGATGGAACATCAAATTTATCAACGCTAATGAAGAATTTATTGGAGTTTGATGCTTGAGGTGAATATTATATGAATACAATGTAAACCCATTATTTGACTACCGTTCATCAGTACAATGTTTGAAACCCTTCTACTATCATTCTCCAAGAGAATTTCTTAAATGTATTTCACAAACTATTGTTTTCCAATACATCAAAATTCATCTGGCTGCTTGACTTAATTAGCTTGAGTTTTGTCTAAATTGTAATGACCGTCTTTATCACCTCATATGCCAAACTTGTGTTACAAATTAGATTTATTTATTTAATCAAGGATATACATGCTTTATACTTTTTTATTCATTTACCTAATTTCGTGTTATCACATAAGTTGTATTTCCAAGAATTTATAGTGTTTTAAAATTAAAATAACATACACCCTCCACTCTTTTTTTCTTCAAGATTTATCTCATTTTTATTATTCCCTTTCTATATTTAGTATGAAAAATCAGTTGTGGCTCTCTTACTCCTTAGGAGTCAGCTGTGAAGAAATTCTTTACCCATATAATTGCTACCGAGCTTGGCCTTTACTTGCACTTCTTTTTGCAATTGGCATCTTTTGTACAGAAAAGATCATCTCCATTTCTTTTGAAGAAATGGAGAGGTAAGTTCCTATTAACGGTTCAGATTGCATTATGCATGCATCGAACGGTTATAAATTTATACATAGAAATAAAGGTTAATATTGTGTAAAGAGAAATATATTATTAAATAGGTGTGTGGGGAGAAATGGATAGAAAGACGTGGAGAAAATTCTAATTCCTCTTCTATATATAGTATACAAAAAAAATTGAAGTATATATAAGTAACACACACTCATTGTAGAAAGGTATATCCCTTTAAAAATCGGTTGTAGGAGCATTGCAGATAATCATATTGTGAATTTTTTTTTTAATAAATTGTATTATATATTAATTTTTTGATATGAAAGCCAAAATGTTATACGCATTTTTGTGAGCTTTTAGAAATTTTGGAATCATTTAATCTAATCAAATATCATATATAAAAATGGGAAATTGAGGGACTTTAATGAAACATAAATTTCAATTTGTTTTCAAAATATTAAAAATTATATATAAAAAAACTAGACCACCCTTGACAGGTGGCGAGACTTTAATTTGTCTAAGACGCTCATGGTTTCAAATTTTCTCTAGATTTGAAATGCTACCCACCTATTGTAATTGTTAAATAATTAACTGTAATATAAAGCAATGATTAAAAAGTAAATCTTCTGACATGAGATGTGAGATACCGAAAGGTGAACAAAATTTAAAGTTTATATAAGTAACACATACTCATTGTAGATAGGTATATCCCTTTCAAAATCAGTTGTAGGAGCAATGCAGATAATCATATTAATTATAGTGAAGCTTATTTGTGATTTTTTTTATTTTTAATAAATTGTATTATATTTTAATTTTTTTCATATAAAAGCTAAAATGTTATACGCATTTTTGTGAGCTTTTAGAAATTTTGGAATCATTTAATATAATCAAATATCATATATAAAAATGGAAAATCGAGGTACTTTAATGAAACGACATAAATTTCAATTTGTATTCAAAATATTAAAAATTATATATAAAAAAACTAGACCACCCTTGACAGGTGGCGAGACTTTAATTTGTCTAAGACGCTCATGGTTTCAAATATTCTCAAGATTTGAAATGCTACCCACCTATTGTAGATGGGTTATAGTTAAATAATTACTTGTAATATAAAGAAATGATTAAAAAGTAAATCTTCTGACATGGGATGTGTGATACCGAAAGGTGAACAAAATTTAAAGTATATATAAGTAACACATACTCATTGTAGATAGGTATATCTCTTTCAAAATCAGTTGTAGGAGCATTGCAGATAATCATATTAAATATAGTGAAGCTTATTTGTGATTTTTTTTTTTTTAATAAATTGTATTATATTTTAATTTTTTGATATGAAAGCTAAAATGTTATACGCATTTTTGTGAGCTTTTAGAAATATTGGAATCATTGAATCTAATCAAATATCATATATAAAAATGAGAAATCAAGGGACTTTAATAAAACGACATAAATTTCAATTTGTTTTCAAAATATTAAAAATTATATATAAAAAAACAAGACCACCCTTGACAGGTGGCGAGACATTAATTTGTCTAGGACGCTCATGATTTCAAATTTTCTCAATAGTTGAAATGCTACCCACCTATTGTAGTTGGGTAACCATTACATAATTAACTGTAGTATAAAGCAATGATTAAAAAGTAAATCTTCTGATATAGGATGTGAGATACCGAAAGGTGAAAAAAATTTGAAGTATATATAAGTAACACATACTCATTGTAGATAGGTATATCCCTTTCAAAATCCGTTGTAGGAGCATTGCAGATAATCATATTAAATATAGTGAAGCTTATTTGTGATTTTTTTTATTTTTTTAATAAATTGTATTATATTTTAATTTTTTGATATAAAAGCTAAAATGTTATACGCATTTTTGTGAGCTTTTAGAAATTTTGGAATCATTTAATCTAATCAAATATCATATATAAAAATGGGAAATCGAGGGACTTTAATGAAACGACATAAATTTAATTTTTTTTCAAAATATTAAAAAAAATATATAAAAAAACTAGTCCATCCTTGACAGGTGGCGAGACTTTAATTTATCTAAGACGCTCATGGTTTCAAATTTTCTCAAGATTTGAAATGCTACCCACCTATTGAAGGTGGGTAACAATTAAATAATTACTTGTAATATAAAGCAATGATTAAAAAGTAAATCTTCTGACATGGGATGTGAGATACCGAAAGGTGAACAAAATTTAAAGTATATATAAGTAACACATACTCATTGTAGATAGGTATATCCCTTTCAAAATCAGTTGTTAGAGCATTGCAGATAATCATATTAAATATAGTGAAGCTTATTTGTGATTTTTTTTTTTAATAAATTGTATTATATTTTAATTTTTTGATATGAAAGCTAAAATGTTATACGCATTTTTGTGAGCTTTTAGAAATTTTGGAATCATTTAATCTAATCAAATATCATATATAAAAATGGGAAATCGAGGGACTTTAATGAAACGACATAAATTTCAGTTTTGTCTTCAATTTTGTTTTCAAAATATTAAAAATTATATATAAAAATACTAGACCACCCTTGACAGGTGGCGAGACCTTAATTTGTCTTAGACGCTCATGGTTTCAAATTTTCTGAAGATTTGAAATGCTACCCACCTATTGTAGTTGGGTAACAGTTAAATAATTAACTGTAATATAAGGTAATGATTAAAAATGAAATCATCTGATATGGGATGTTAGATAACGAAAGGTGAAAAAAATTTGAAGTATATATAAGTAACACACACTCATTGTAGATAGGTATATCCTTTTAAAAATCGGTTGTAGGAGCATTGCAGATAATCATATTATATATTTTTTTTTTAATAAATTGTATTATATATTTATTGTTTGATATGAAAGCTAAAATGTTATACACATTTTTGTGAGCTTTTAGAAATTTTGGGATCATTTAATCTAATCAAATATCATATATAAAAATGGGAAATCGAGAGACTTTAATGAAACATAAATTTCAATTTGTTTTCAAAATATTAAAAATTATATATAAAAAAACTAGACCATCCTTGACAGGTGGCGAGACTTTAATTTGTCTAAGACGCTCATGGTTTCAAATTTTCAATATTTGAAATGCTACCCACCTATTGTAGTTGGGTAACAATTATATAATTAACTGTAATATATTGTAATGATTGAAAAGTAAATCTTCTGAAATGGGATGTGAGATAACGAAAGGTGAAACAAATTTGAAGTATATATAAGTAACACATACTCATTGTAGATAGGTATATCCTTTTAAAAATCGGTGGTTGATTTCCCTTTTATTTATTTCTACTGCAATTTATAATTGTACTTTCAATTAAGCATGTGATAGTCAACAATACTCGTATTTGTTGGTAATAGTCTTCTTTTGAACCTTACCACATTTAGATCAACTCATGGAAGAATTGCCACTACTCGTATTTGTTCGCATAGTCTCTATAATAAGTGTTCGTGACTTGGTGGTTAACTATCCTGTAACTATTCTTGTTTAGAAGACATCGTTGAGCTTGAAGTAGTATTTGTAATATATCTTAGATTTATTTTTTTGAAACCCTTGGCATGAATCCTAGTATATTTACAATCGCAATATGTGTTATATGATGAGAAATGTTAATTACTGTAGCAATTGTTAATTATGATTAGTAGCGGTCGAGCAAGTACCATTGCTAGATGACTTCGGATTTTTAAATGAGCTTTCCATAATACTCCGTATAATAGAAAATAATAATACTACCCTTAGGACACACGTTAGAAAAATCAAAATTAATCTTTAATTCTACACATGTCAATTAATTTAGCTTGTAAAACCATGAATAGACCTTGCAAATGGTTCAACCATGCCGGTTAGTAAATTATACCCTACTCCCAAGAGCAGGGTATAATATACTCCCATAACTAACTCATAACTTTCCATGAGTAAGTTATTGACAAAATAGACGAAATCAATATCAAAACCCTATAAAACTTATAAATGATAAAAAGTAAAAATAAAAAAAAACATACCATCATTTATAATTTTTGTTCCTCAATAATTAGAGGTCACATTTGATATATTTTGGTCTTTATTTTAATTTTACCCTTATATTCACATCACATAATTGATATATTCATAACAATCTATTTACAACGCATAATTG
The DNA here is from genome assembly GCA_022085475.1 of Heliosperma pusillum. Classification (NCBI taxonomy): domain Eukaryota; kingdom Viridiplantae; phylum Streptophyta; class Magnoliopsida; order Caryophyllales; family Caryophyllaceae; genus Heliosperma; species Heliosperma pusillum. Next base: position 12,486 of record JAIUZE010000362.1, read on the forward strand.
ACATATTCACGAGATACTCACATTATACTATTAACATATTCACGTAAGTTGAAAATCATGTTCACAAAGTAAAACTAACACGCTTACAAAAAGGTAATATAGATATTCAATCTAATGTAACAAACATATTCACAAAGCACGTATTGATAAGAATAACATATATATTTATTTATTGAGTTACTCATGAATTTCCATGTAATAGAATACACATATTAACACAATTATGTGTATGGTGTTTAGATATTCACAATATAGAAATTTTACATTCGCAAAATATAATTGCATATTCACACGTATACAAAATTAAACCTCATATTTACAACACATAAACGACATATTCATGTAACGTAAAAATCATATTCCCAAATTTGCATATTATCACACTATTGATATACTTTTCACGCAATATGACAAACATATTCACAAATTGCTTATACGTAAGAATAACAAACATAATTTATTGAGCCAATCGTAAATATTCATTTAATAGAATATACATATTCACACAATGTAACATATGAATATGTTAATCATATGATGTGAATATGCGAGAAAAATAAAAATAGACACCAAAATATATCAAATGTGATCTCTAATTGTAGATAAATAAAAATTACGAATAATGATATGATTTTTATAATTTTTCAATTTATAACCTTTAAATTTGAAGAGTTTTGAAAAAAAAAAAAACTAAATAAAAGTGGGAGTATGGTATCAACACTTATATTGCCTATAATCTGGGCTGAGCAATAAACATTCAAGTCGAGTTATATTGGTGACGGCCAATAAAAGTAGTCAATCCATGTAGGATGGCCAAGCACCGCTTTGTTTGATGGACTGGAGCTTCTTCACCTTCTGAAGTGGCCTAAAATTATATTATTATCGAGTTTATATTGCTACCTAACTATAGTAGTTATGCAATTGATGAAGATAATTTGATTATTAAAAACATGTTAAACGTCTTCTAATTATCTAATGTGGGTTTAGTATTCATATTATAATAATTAATCACCTGTGTCTCTCCCATTGTTCATATATTAGTATAATCCTGCAAATCTGCAATTGCTTCCCTCGTAGAATTATATATTTATGATGACATATTGACAGGTAGGTTCGATGGTTTGATACACCAAGCACTGTCCATTATAGGATTGCTATTACAACATATATGGACATGTACGAAAGCCAAAAAGATAACTTAAGGATGAGCCCTGGATGCCGGGATTTCTGTAAATCGCTGAGCTAGAAACTCCCAGGACCCTAAAATTGAAAAATTCTTGGCTACAGAATTATGGCCAACACCCTCTCTATTGGATAGGAATTCTATAGAAGAAGAATGGAGGTTAACCCTGCATGTAAGCTCTGCTTAAACGATTAGAAGATTGAATCCTCTGAGCAGTTGTTTAAGGATTGCGTAGTTACTAGTTAGTAGGAGGGTGTGGTTCTCTCAAGTTATGTACGAAGTATATGAATTCCGATGGGACTTATCTCATCACCAAACTTATGTACGAAGTATATGTCAATATTTTTCCATCGGGACAAAAGATGTGCCTACATAACATTTTAACATAAAGTTATAGTCGCACCTAATCCTAAAACCATGCACCTAATCCTAAAACCATGTCTGTTAAAAATGAAAATACACGTATATTTTGTGGGAGTCAAATATCAATCGATCTTCAAATCATGGACACTTAGTCAACGTCCCTCACGATATTGTTAGTAATCACAAATTCTCATTCCAGGCAGTCATTATCCTACTTAAAATTAAGACGGGTCAAATATATAGCATATCACCCCACTTGTTGCCTAGAAAAATATTAAAAGTTTTGTCTTTTTTACCACCGCTTGATAGTACGTAACCGTCTTAATTAAGCTAATAATTTCTACTCTCTGCCTACGTATAAGTCGAAAATATGATATTTTCTTGTTTTGATTTAAAAGCTTTATTCCTCAAAAAGTCGGAAAAATATGTTGTGGAGGAAAAAAAGAATGAAGACAGTTTTGCATTTATCAAACACTCCCTCATAAACACAATGCCATCGACTAAAAGGAGCAAAAAAACTAGTCCACCGTTGACAGACGGCTAGAATAAAGAGTCTAATCCAGTCAAATCCTATAACCGCAATCCAAAGCGTAAGAGGAGCTCTTCACTTCAACCGATTTTCGGTTTAAGTTTTACTGCTACCTACCTATTGTAAATGGGTAGTGTTTTGATAAACTAATAATATTATAAAGAAATGATAAAAAAAGTAAATCTTATAATATGAGACTTATCTCGTCACCAAACTTATGTACAGAGTATATGCCAATATTTGGCCCCTGACAAATGATGTGCCTATGTAACGTTTTAACCTAAGAAGTTATAGTCACGTGACTTCATAAAAGTTTCTTGCCATTAACAATACTCCATCAAACAAGCACCCAATCGGAAAACCATGTCTTAGTTAAAAATGAAAATACACGTATATTTTGAGCGATTCAGTTGATCTTCAAATCATGGCCAATTAATCAACTTCCGTTACTAAAATCTTGTAATTTCCGGTATTGTATTACTCTGTAGGTACTATGTAGTATGTAGCACCAATGTTCGTTGAATCATTGTAATTTAGAGGATTACCCATTGCAGTATGAAAAACCTAGGATTGGGGAGTGAGTCAAATAGAATTAATTAGTTTTCTAGCTATGAAATGACAAATGCATGAATTGAAAACCAAAATTGTTTGTTAAACATGACTTTAATTATTGTACATACGATGTCGTATGAAAGCAGTTGTTGTTTATGTGTTAAAATAGGCAAGTAAAGGACTTTGAAACGCCAATCGACTTGCACGGAATATATATTGTATATTTCCATTTTTAATTAAAAAGGTGTTTTCATTGTTGGCATAAAATTAAAATAATTATACTCGTATAAGTTATGTGATGAGGTTCATGGAGATAGATTAAAATGAGGGTAAAAATTAGTCCACCCGTGACAGATGGCTCGAGTGAAGAGTCCAATTGTATTTGGAAACATCACAACATGTTTTAGTTTTTGACGCTACCCACCTATTGTAGATGGGTACCACCTTTAAAACTAGTAGTATTATAAATCAATGATAAAAAGTGAAATCTTGTGATATGGGACTTATCTCGTCACCTAAGAAGTATATGCAAATATTGGACCCCGGCAAAAGATTTGCCTATGTGACATTTTAACATATATAAGAAGTTACAGTCACGTGACAAGAACAATATCAAACTTGCACCCAATTCTAAAACCATGTCTTAAAATGAAATCATATTTTGTGGCATTCAATTGATGTTCAAATCATGGGCACTTAATTAACGTCCCTCACCATTTTTTTTGTAATTTGTAGTATTGTTATATTGTTATTGTTACTGTGTATGAGGTTTCTTATTTTCTACTCTTTACCTTGTATGTAGCACCAATGTTCGTTGAGTCATTGAAATGGAATGCAAGAATTATAAACATGGAGGCGGCAAATTTCATTTTATTCTCGTTATGTACCGTTATGTACCAACGTTATGTTTCGATTCTTTTTAACATTTTATTCTTGTTAATTTATATTTTTTACCGTTGAAGTTTTACCGTTTAACTTTTACTTGAAACTGTCTTTCTAATTTTTTTGGTTAATTAACATTGTTATTTGGGAGATTTTATGAGATAGTGTAAAAGATGAGAGATAGAGTAGAGGAAAAGATAGAGAAATAAAGTAGATGAAACTATGAAAGGGTAGTGTGGGTATTTTTTTTAAAAAAACGTCGATGACTTTTCCTCGCAAAAGTTGTCCATCCATGCATGTAGGATGGCCTAGCACCGCCTCGCTTGATGGACTGGAACTTAATCTTCTGGTCGCCTGAAGAAGTAATACTATCAAGTTTATATTGCTACCTAACTAGTCTAGTGACGAATTTCATAGCCAGCTAGCCATATATTGAAATAGTTATTGACTTATTGGGACTCCCTATAAATCACGCGTCGGGCTAAGGCTAAACGTCACTAAGGCTAATTGAATAGGATGGATGATTTATTGCTACGACCACCTGTCGGGCTGTCGGTAGATGGGTCTCCAATTTCCGGTGCAATACACATATACATGTTGATTAAGAAGGATTAATTGTTAAAATCGTGTTAAATACTTAAATGTCCTTGAATTGTCTGAAATGGGACTTCGATGTCACAAGAACGAGTTTATTTTGGTGGTACCAAGTATAGTTAAAAAGAGACTCGAACACAACCTTGACTAAATATAAGACATAATTGATGAGATAGGTTATGTATATGGGCAGGCTTAATGACTTATGAGATGAAGGAAGTATATATATAGGAGGGGGGATTTCTGTGCAGTGGCTGCCAAGACCGTATTCGAGAAACGTCAGATAGCACTCGTACGAAAAATAAGGTTTTTTGGATGGGTTGAGCCGGGGCAAAATCGCGGCGTTGGTTACATTCACTCAAAAATACGAGTACAAAAGTAGTCCACTCATGAGGATCCTTCGAAGTACGAATATCATAAAGCTACCCAACAATTGTAGTTGCTAAAAAGAATGTAATTGTTAAACTCGTGTTAAGTTATTTATAATTGTCTGATATGGGACTTCGATGTCGTAGGAATGAGTGTATTTTAATAGTACCGAAGGATACACTCTATGATTACAGTACTTTGTTAATTAGCCCATTGGTTTCGCTACCCTTTGTTAGAAAATTACCTATCTTGGCTTTATGCATAATCTGCCAATTTGAAGCTTAATTACCCTAAATTGAAGCATCAGTTACACGTTAATTTGTTGGTGCCACTACCATTTTGACAATCGAAAATTTGAGGGTTAACGAGCCTAACCCTCATTCTCCTATAGTTTATGTAAAACTAAAGAAAATGACAGCTTCCCTGAAGAGCGGCCAACAACTCGTGGAAGACCTGTAACTCGGGTCTCTCATCTTATACTACTTGTAATAATGTTGGGTGAACAATGATACGAGAGCTAATAGGGTTTTGAAAATGAGCTATTGTACGTTGAGAGCAAATAACACAGTGGTGGTGGTATCAAAGAAGTCGGGGTTGTATACATGTCCATTGCCTGACGGAATCAAAATGTATGTGTTGGAGTATATTACGGTATTGGAGTACAATACCGGTATTCATGCCCGTTGGTGAATCAATGTGACCCTTGATGAAGGGTCACACTATTATTAAAATGTCACAGAGGCAAATCTTTTGCCGGGGACCGGGGTCCAATATTTGCATATACTTCTTAGGTGACGAGATAAGTCCCATATCACAAGATTTCACTTTTTATCATTGATTTATAATACTACTAGTTTTAAAGTTGGTACCCATCTACAATAGGTGGGTAGCGTCAAAAATCAAAACTTATTGTGAAGTTTCCAATTCAATTGGACTCTTCACTCTAGCCATCTGTCACAGGTGGACTAGTTTTTACCCTCATTTTAATCTATCGCCATGAACCTCATCACATAACTTATACGAGTATAATTATTTTAATTTTATGCCAACAATGGAAACACCTTTTTAATTAAAAATGGAAATATACAATATATATTCCGTGCAAGTCGATTGGCGTTTCAAAGTCCTTTACTTGCCTATTTTAACACATAAACAACAACTGCTTTCATAAGACATCGTATGTACAATAATTAAAGTCATGTTTAACAAACAATATTGGTTTTCAATTCTTGCATTTGTCATCTTACAATAATATCAAAAGGCTTGTTGAGCCTCAATTGAAGTAACACGTGTCACCTTTCATTTTCTTGCCACATAACATCTATAATTAATAAACAATAATGAGAAACTTATATAATGTTGCACTTTCATTTTCTCTTGCCTTTTCATATACCTTGACACAATAAAAAAAATTAAAATTAAATATCTCAATCGATACCTATTATTACATCTTCATTACCAACTCTTTGTAATTATCGTCTTATAAATAACTATAAGGAAGTTCAAGCCCCATCATCTCTCTCATTTTCACTGCTTTATTTGTTTACTAAATTGTTTTCACTTCATTATTATTACTTTGCAATTAAACACTTTTTTCATATCCCTTTAACCTAACTTATTTTACAATTCCTTATTTACAACACATTTTTTATACTTATCAATACACTCCAAATTCAAATTTTCTTTCTATCCTTGGATGATAACTTGTGTCTCATGCCAACAATTGACAAGTACGTAGTATATTTATAGTTTTTTTTTACGCTATTAGTTTTTTAGTTTTTGTCTTGTGCAGTTTTCATCTCATTATCTAATTTTTGTATTTAATGCTTATTTGTTTTGTTTTGGTATAATAATAAACATGTACAATTGGATTATTTGATTTGCATTTTAGAAGGACAACATAGACTTTCATATCCACGTATAAAAAATGGTAAGTGACAACAACTACACTATTTTTTCTTAGAAAATATTATGTACTATGGTGGGATTGATTCTAATTTCTTTATTTCTTTGATGTAATAATGAATGAGTCTATTTTAGTGTTACTGTCAATAAAAATGGTATAAAAAAAATCTTAAAAATCTATATTTGAGATTGACTATGGTCTATGATTAACCTTCCTAAGGAGTTTTTTCCCTTTTTTTATGTACGATATCGTATACATACAAATAAAATACTAAATTTCTGATTCACGGTCATTGATATAAGCTTATGCACTTCACATCGACGTTGCTTTAAATGTTTAGCACTAATACAAAGTGAATGATTCAAGCTAATTACGAAGGGTACCTACGATTACCACCACAAATGACACGTACAAAAAAAGTCCCGTGATTTTCGCGGGCAACACAACTAGTTTCATAACTAGAAAACTAATTACTTCTATTTGACTCACTCCCCCATCCTAGGTTTTTCATACTGCAATGGGTAATCCTACAAATTACAATGTTTAAACGAACATTGGTGCTACATACTACATAGTACCTACAGAGTAATACGATACCGCAAATTACAAGATTTTGGTGACGGAAGTTGATTAATTGGCCATGATCTGAAGATCAATTGAATCGCTCAGAATATACGTGTATTTTCATTTTTAACTAAGACATGGTTTTCCGATTGAGTGCTTGTTTGATGGAGTATTGTTAATGGCAAGAAACTTTTATGAAGTCACGTGACTATAACTTCTTAGGTTAAAACGTTACATAGGCACGTCATTTGTCGGGGGCCAAATATTGGCATATACTCTGTACATAAGTTTGGTGACGAGATAAGTCTCATATTATAAGATTTACTTTTTTTATCATTTCTTTATAATATTATTAGTTTATCAAAACACTACCCATTTACAATAGGTAGGTAGCAGTAAAACTTAAACCGAAAATCGGTTGAAGTGAAGAGCTCCTCTTACGCTTTGGATTGCGGTTATAGGATTTGACTGGATTAGACTCTTTATTCTAGCCGTCTGTCAACGGTGGACTAGTTTTTTTCCTCCTTTTAGTCGATGGCATTGTGTTTATGAGGGAGTGTTTGATAAATGCAAAACTGTCTTCATTCTTTTTTCCTCCACAACATATTTTTCCAACTTTTTGAGGAATAAAGCTTTTAAATCAAAACAAGAAAATATCATATTTTCGACTTATACGTAGGCAGAGAGTAGAAATTATTAGCTTAATTAAGACGGTTACGTACTATCAAGCGGTGATAATAAAGACAAAACTTTTAATATTTTTCTAGGCAACAAGTGGGGTGATATGCTATATATTTGACCCGTCTTAAGTTTAAGTAGGATAATGACTGCCTGGAATGAGAATTTGTGATTACTAACAATATCGTGAGGGACGTTGACTAAGTGTCCATGATTTGAAGATCAATTGATATTTGACTCCCACAAAATATACGTGTATTTTCATTTTTAACAGGCATGGTTTTAGGATTAGGTGCGACTATAACTTTATGTTAAAATGTTATGTAGGCACATCTTTTGTCCCGATGGAAAAATATTGACATATACTTCGTACATAAGTTTGGTGATGAGATAAGTCCCATCGAAATTCATATACTTCGTACATAACTTGAGAGAACCACACCCTCCTACTAACTAGTAACTACGCAATCCTTAAACAACTGCTCAGAGGATTCAATCTTCTAATCGTTTAAGCAGAGCTTACATGCAGGGTTAACCTCCATTCTTCTTCTATAGAATTCCTATCCAATAGAGAGGGTGTTGGCCATAATTCTGTAGCCAAGAATTGTTCAATTTTGGGGTCCTGGGAGTTTCTAGCTCAGCGGTTTACAGAAATCCCGGCATCTAGGGCTCATCCTTAAGTTATCTTTTTGGTTTCCGTACATGTCCATATATGTTGTAATAGCAATCCTATAATGGACAGTGCTTGGTGTATCAAACCATCGAACCTACATGTCAATATGTCATCATAAATATATAATTCTACGAGGGAAGCAATTGCAGATTTGCAGGATTATACTAATATATGAACAATGGAAGAGACACAGGTGATTAATTATTATAATATGAATACTAAACCCACATTAGATAATTAGAAGATGTTTAACATGTTTTTAATAAACTCGATAGTAATATAATTCTAGGCCACATCAGAAGGTGAAGAAGCTCCAATCCATCAAGCAAAGCGGTGCTTGGCCATCCTACATGGATTGACTACTTTTATTGGCCGTCACCAATATAACTCGACCTGAATGTTTATTGTTCAGCCCAAATTATAGGCAATATAAGGGTTTTATTTAGTTTTTTTTTTTTTCAAAACTCTTCAAATTTAAAGGTTATAAATTGAAAAATTATAAAAATCATATCATTATTCGTAATTTTTATTTCTCCACAATTAGAGATCACATTTGATATATTTTGGTGTCTATTTTATTTTTCTCGCATATTCACATCATATGATTAACATATTCATATGTTACATTGTGTCAATATGTATATTCTATTAAATGAATATTTACGATTGGCTCAATAAATTATGTTTGTTATTCTTACGTATAAGAAATTTGTGAATATGTTTGTCATATTGCGTGAAAAGTATATCAATAGTGTGATAATATGCAAATTTGGGAATATGATTTTTACGTTACATGAATATGTCGTTTATGTGTTGTAAATATGAGGTTTAATTTTGTATACGTGTGAATATGCAATTATATTTTGCGAATGTAAAATTTCTATACTGTGAATATCTAAACACCATACACATAATTGTGTTAATATGTGTATTCTATTACATGGAAATTCATGAGTAACTCAATAAATAAATATATATGTTATTCTTATCAATACGTGCTTTGTGAATATGTTTGTTACATTAGATTGAATATCTATATTACCTTTTTGTAAGTGTGTTAGTTTTACTTTGTGAACATGATTTTCAACTTACGTGAATATGTTAATAGTATAATGTGAGTATCTCGTGAATATGTCAATTATGCGTTGTAAATAGATTGTTAAAGTAATTAACGTTTCTCATTATATATCATATTGCGATTGTAAATATACTAGGATTCATGCCAAGGGTTTCAAAAAAATACATCTAAGTGATATTACAAATACTACTTCAAGCTCAACGATGTCACCAACACTTATTATAGAGACTATGCGAACAAATACGAGTAGTGGCAATTCTTCCATGAGTTGATCTAAATGTGGTAAGGTTCAAAAGAAGACTATTACCAACAAATACGAGAATTGTTGACTATCACATGCTTAATTATTGAAAGTTCAAAAATAAATTGCAGTATAAATAAATAAAAGGGAAATCAACAACTGATTTTTAAAGGGATATACCTATCTACAATGAGTATGTGTTACTGATATATACTTCAAATTTTTTTCACCTTTCGTTATCTCACATCCCATTTCAGAAGATTTACTTTTCAATCATTACATTATATTACAGTTAATTATATAATTGTTACCCAACTACAATAGGTGGGTTGCATTTCAAATCTTGAAAAAATTTGAAACCATGAGCGTCTTAGACAAATTAAAGTCTCGCCACCTGTCAAGGGTGGTCTAATTTTTTATATATAATTTTTAATATTTTGAAAATAAATTGAAATTTATGTCGTTTCATTAAAGTCCCTCGATTTCCCATTTTTTTATATGATATTTGATTAGATTAAATGATTCCAAAATTTCTAAAAGCTCACAAAAATGCGTATAACATTTTAGCTTTTATATCAAAAAATTAAAATATAATACAATTTATTAAAAAATTAAAAAAATCACAAATAAGCTTCACTATAATTAATATGATTATCTGCAATGCTCCTACAACTGATTTTGAAAGGGATATACCTATCTACAATGAGTATGTGTTACTTATATATACTTTAAGTTTTGTTCACCTTTCGGTATCTCACATCCCATGTCAGAAGATTTACTTTTTAATCATTGCTTTATAATACAGTTAATTATATAACTATTTCAAATCTAGAGAAAATTTGAAACCATGAGCGTCTTAGACAAATTAAAGTCTCGCCACCTGTCAAGGGTGGTCTAGTTTTTTTATATATAATTTTTAATATTTTGAAAACAAATTGAAATTTATGTCGTTTCATTAAAGTCCCTCGATTTCCCATTTTTATATATGATATTTGATTAGATTAAATGATTCCAAAATTTCTAAAAGCTCACAAAAATGCGTATAACATTTTAGCTTTCATATGAAAAAATTAAAATATAATACAATTTATTAAAAAAAAAAATCACAAATAAGCTTCACTATATATAATATGATTATCTGCAATGCTCATACAACTGATTTTGAAAGGGATATACCTATCTACAATGAGTATGTGTTACTTATATATACTTTAAATTTTGTTCACCTTTCGGTATCTCACATCCCATGTCAGAAGATTTACTTTTTAATCATTGCTTTATATTACAAGTAATTATTTAACTATTACCCAACTACAATATGTGGGTAGCATTTTAAATCTTGAGAAAATTTGAAACCATGAGCGTCTTAGACAAATTAAAGTCTCGCCACCTGTCAAGGGTGGTCTAGTTTTTGGTGGTCTAGTTTTTTTATATATATTTTTTAATATTTTGAAAACAAATTGAAATTTATGTCGTTTCATTAAAGTCCCTCGATTTTCCATTTTTATATATGATATTTGATTAGATTAAATGATTCAAAAATTTCTAAAAGCTCACAAAAATGCGCATAACATTTTAGCCTTATATCAAAAAATTAAAATATAATACAATTTATTAAAAAATAAGAAAAATCACAAATAAGCTTCACTATATTTAATATAATTATCTGCAATGCTCCTACAACTGATTTTGAAAGGGATATACCTATATACAATGAGTATGTGTTACTTATATATACTTAAAATTTTGTTCACCTTTCGGTATCTCACATCCCATGTCAGAAGATTTACTTTTTAATCATTGCTTTATATTACAAGTAATTATTTAACTGTTACCCATCTACAATTGGTGGGCATCATTTCAAATCTTGAGAAAATTTGAAACCATGAGCGTCTTAGACAAATTAAAGTCTCGCCACCTGTCAAGGGTGGTCTAGTTTTTATATATATATTTTTTAATATTTTGAAAACAAATTGAAATTTATGTCGTTTCATTAAAGTCCCTCGATTTTCCATTTTTATATATGATATTTGATTAGATTAAATGATTCCAAAATTTCTAAAAGCTCACAAAAATGCGTATAACATTTTAGCTTTTATATCAAAAAATTAAAATATAATACAATTTATTAAAAAAATAAAAAAATCACAAATAAGCTTCACTATAATTAATATGATTATCTGCAATGCTCCTACAACTGATTTTGAAAGGGATATACCTATCTACAATGAGTATGTGTTACTTATATATACTTTAAATTTTGTTCACCTTTCGGTATCTCACATCCCATGTCAGAAGATTTACTTTTTAATCATTGCTTTATATTACAGTTAATTATTTAACTGTTACCCACCTACAATAGGCGGGTAGCATTTCAAATCTAGAGAAAATTTGAAACCATGAGCGTCTTAGACAAATTAAAGTCTCGCCACCTGTCAAGGGTGGTCTAGTTTTTTTATATATAATTTTTAATATTTTGAAAACAAATTGAAATTTATGTCGTTTCATTAAAGTCCCTCGATTTCCCATTTTTATATATGATATTTGATTAGATTAAATGATTCCAAAATTTCTAAAAGCTCACAAAAATGCGTATAACATTTTAGCCTTGTATCAAAAAAATAAAATATAATACAATTTATTAAAAAATTAAAAAAAATCACAAATAAACTTCACTATATTTAATATAATTATCTGCAATGCTCCTACAACTGATTTTGAAAGGGTTATACCTATCTACAATGAGTATGTGTTACTTATATATACTTTAAATTTTGTCCACCTTTCGGTATCTCACATCCCATGACAGAAGATTTACTTTTTAATAATTGCTTTATATTACAAGTAATTATTTAACTATTACCCATCTACTATAGGTGGGTAGCATTTCAAATCTTGAGTAAATTTGAAACCATTAGCGTCTTAGACAAATTAAAGTCTCGCCACCTGTCAAGGGTGGTCTAGTTTTTTTGTATATATTTTTTAATATTTTGAAAACAAATTGAAATTTATGTCGTTTCGATAAAGTCCCTAGATCTCCCATTTTTATATATGATATTTGATTAGATTAACTGATTCCAAAATTTCTAAAAGCTCACAAAAATGCGTATAACATTTTAGCTTTTATATCAAAAAATTAAAATATAATACAATTTATTAAAAAATAAAAAAAATCACAAATAAGCTTCACTATATTTAATATGATTATCTGCAATGCTCCTACAACTGATTTAAAAAGGGATATACCTATCTACAATGAGTAGTATATGTTACTTATATATACTTTAAATTTTATTCACCTTTCGGTATCTCACATCCCATGTCAGAAGATTTACTTTTTTATTATTGTTTTATATTACAGTTAATTATTTAACTGTTACCCAACTACAATAGGTGGGTAGCATTTCCAATCTTGAGAAAATTTGAAACCATGAGCGTCTTAGACAAATTAAAGTCTCGCCACCTGTCAATGGGTGGTCTAGTTTTTTTATATATAATTTTTAATATTTTGAAAACAAATTGAAATTTATGTCGTTTCATTAAAGTCCCTTGATTTCCCGTTTTTATATATGATATTTGATTAGATTAAATGATTCCAAAATTTCTAAAAGCTCACAAAAATGCGTATAACATTTTAGCCTTATATCAAAAAATTAAAATATAATACAATTTATTAAAAAATAAGAAAAATCACAAATAAGCTTCACTATATTTAATATAATTATCTGCAATGCTCCTACAACTGATTTTGAAAGGGATATACCTATCTACAATGAGTATGTGTTACTTATATATACTTTAACTTTTGTTCACCTTTCGGTATCTCACATCCCATGTCAGAAGATTTACTTTTTAATCATTACTTTATATTACAAGTAATTATTTAACTGTTACCCATCTACAATTGGTGGGCAGCATTTCAAATCTTGAGAAAATTTGAAACCATGAGCGTCTTAGACAAATTAAAGTCTCGCCACCTGTCAAGGGTGGTCTAGTTTTTATATATATATTTTTTAATATTTTGAAAACAAATTGAAATTTATGTCGTTTCATTAAAGTCCCTCGATTTTCCATTTTTATATATGATATTTGATTAGATTAAATGATTCCAAAATTTCTAAAAGCTCACAAAAATGCGTATAACATTTTAGCTTTTATATCAAAAAATTAAAATATAATACAATTTATTAATAAAATAAAAAAATCACAAATAAGCTTCACTATAATTAATATGATTATCTGCAATGCTCCTACAACTGATTTTGAAAGGGATATACCTATCTACAATGAGTATGTGTTACTTATATATACTTTAAATTTTGTTCACCTTTCGGTGTCTCACATCCCATGTCAGAAGATTTACTTTTTAATCATTGCTTTATATTACAGTTAATTATTTAACTGTTACTCACCTACAATAGGCGGGTAGCATTTCAAATCTAGAGAAAATTTGAAACCATGAGCGTCTTAGACAAATTAAAGTCTCGCCACCTGTCAAGGGTGGTCTAGTTTTTTTATATATAATTTTTAATATTTTGAAAACAAATTGAAATTTATGTCGTTTCATTAAAGTCCCTCGATTTCCCATTTTTATATATGATATTTGATTAGATTAAATGATTCCAAAATTTCTAAAAGCTCACAAAAATGCGTATAACATTTTAGCCTTGTATCAAAAAAATAAAATATAATACAATTTATTAAAAAATAAAAAAAAATCACAAATAAGCTTCACTATATTTAATATAATTATCTGCAATGCTCCTACAACTGATTTTGAAAGGGATATACCTATCTACAATGAGTATGTGTTACTTATATATACTTTAAATTTTGTCCACCTTTCGGTATCTCACATCCCATGACAGAAGATTTACTTTTTAATAATTGCTTTATATTACAAGTAATTATTTAAGTGTTACCCATCTACGATAGGTGGGTAGCATTTCAAATCTTGAGTAAATTTGAAACCATGAGCGTCTTAGACAAATTAAAGTCTCGCCACCTGTCAAGGGTGGTCTAGTTTTTTTGTATATATTTTTTAATATTTTGAAAACAAATTGAAATTTATGTCGTTTCGAGAAAGTCCCTCGATTTCCCATTTTTATATATGATATTTGATTAGATTAACTGATTCCAAAATTTCTAAAAGCTCACAAAAATGCGTATAACATTTTAGCTTTTATATCAAAAAATTAAAATATAATACAATTTATTAAAAAATAAAAAAAATCACAAATAAGCTTCACTATATTTAATATGATTATCTGCAATGCTCCTACAACTGATTTAAAACGGGATATACCTATCTACAATGAGTAGTATATGTTACTTATATATACTTTAAATTTTATTCACCTTTCGGTATCTCACATCCCATGTCAGAAGATTTACTTTTTTATCATTGTTTTATATTACAGTTAATTATTTAACTGTTACCCAACTACAATAGGTGGGTAGCATTTCCAATCTTGAGAAAATTTGAAACCATGAGCGTCTTAGACAAATTAAAGTCTCGCCACCTGTCAATGGGTGGTCTAGTTTTTTTATATTTAATTTTTAATATTTTGAAAATAAATTGAAATTTATGTCGTTTCATTAAAGTCCCTTGATTTCCCGTTTTTATATATGATATTTGATTAGATTAAATGATTCCAAAATTTCTAAAAGCTCACAAAAATGCGTCTAACATTTTAGCCTTATATCAAAAAATTAAAATATAATACAATTTATTAAAAAATAAGAAAAATCACAAATAAGCTTCACTATATTTAATATAATTATCTGCAATGCTCCTACAACTGATTTTGAAAGGGATATACCTATCTACAATGAGTATGTGTTACTTATATATACTTTAAATTTTGTTCACCTTTCGGTATCTCACATCCCATGTCAGAAGATTTACTTTTTAATCATTACTTTATATTACAAGTAATTATTTAACTGTTACCCATCTACAATTGGTGGGCAGCATTTCAAATCTTGAGAAAATTTGAAACCATGAGCGTCTTAGACAAATTAAAGTCTCGCCACCTGTCAAGGGTGGTCTAGTTTTTATATATATATTTTTTAATATTTTGAAAACAAATTGAAATTTATAACGTTTCATTAAAGTCCCTCGATTTTCCATTTTTATATATGATATTTGATTAGATTAAATGATTCCAAAATTTCTAAAAGCCCACAAAAATGCGTATAACATTTTAGCTTTTATATCAAAAAATTAAAATATAATACAATTTATTAAAAAAATAAAAAAATCACAAATAAGCTTCACTATAATTAATATGATTATCTGCAATGCTCCTACAACTGATTTTGAAAGGGATATACCTATCTACAATGAGTATGTGTTACTTATATATACTTTAAATTTTGTTCACCTTTCGGTGTCTCACATCCCATGTCAGAAGATTTACTTTTTAATCATTGCTTTATATTACAGTTAATTATTTAACTGTTACTCACCTACAATAGGCGGGTAGCATTTCAAATCTAGAGAAAATTTGAAACCATGAGCGTCTTAGACAAATTAAAGTCTCGTCACCTGTCAAGGGTGGTCTAGTTTTTTTATATATAATTTTTAATATTTTGAAAACAAATTGAAATTTATGTCGTTTCATTAAAGTCCCTCGATTTCCCATTTTTATATATGATATTTGATTAGATTAAATGATTCCAAAATTTCTAAAAGCTCACAAAAATGCGTATAACATTTTAGCCTTTTATCAAAAAAATAAAATATAATACAATTTATTAAAAAATAAAAAAAAATCACAAATAAGCTTCACTATATTTAATATAATTATCTGCAATGCTCCTACAACTGATTTTGAAAGGGATATACCTATCTACAATGAGTATGTGTTACTTATATATACTTTAAATTTTGTCCACCTTTCGGTATCTCACATCCCATGACAGAAGATTTACTTTTTAATAATTGCTTTATATTACAAGTAATTATTTAACTGTTACCCATCTACGATAGGTGGGTAGCATTTCAAATCTTGAGTAAATTTGAAACCATGAGCGTCTTAGACAAATTAAAGTCTCGCCACCTGTCAAGGGTGGTCTAGTTTTTTTGTATATATTTTTTAATATTTTGAAAACAAATTGAAGTTTATGTCGTTTCGATAAAGTCCCTCGATTTCCCATTTTTATATATGATATTTGATTAGATTAACTGATTCCAAAATTTCTAAAAGTTCACAAAAATGCGTATAACATTTTAGCTTTTATATCAAAAAATTAAAATATAATACAATTTATTAAAAAATAAAAAAAATCACAAATAAGCTTCACTATATTTAATATGATTATCTGCAATGCTCCTACAACTGATTTAAAAAGGGATATACCTATCTACAATGAGTAGTATATGTTACTTATATATACTTTAAATTTTATTCACCTTTCGGTATCTCACATCCCATGTCAGAAGATTTACTTTTTTATCATTGTTTTATATTACAGTTAATTATTTAACTGTTACCCAACTACAATAGGTGGGTAGCATTTCCAATCTTGAGAAAATTTGAAACCATGAGCGTCTTAGACAAATTAAAGTCTCGCCACCTGTCAATGGGTGGTCTAGTTTTTTTATATATAATTTTTAATATTTTAAAAACAAATTGAAATTTATGCCGTTTCATTAAAGTCCCTTGATTTCCCGTTTTTATATATGATATTTGATTAGATTAAATGATTCCAAAATTTCTAAAAGCTCACAAAATGCGTATAACATTTTAGCCTTATATCAAAAAATTAAAATATAATACAATTTATTAAAAAATAAGAAAAATCACAAATAAGCTTCACTATATTTAATATAATTATCTGCAATGCTCCTATAACTGATTTTGAAAGGGATATACCTATCTACAATGAGTATGTGTTACTTATATATACTTTAAATTTTGTTCACCTTTCGGTATCTCACATCCCATGTCAGAAGATTTACTTTTTAATCATTGCTGTATATTACACGTAATTATTTAACTGTTACCCATTTACAATAGGTGGGTAGCATTTCAAATCTTGAGAAGATTTGAAACCATGAGTGTCTTAGACAAATTAAAGGCTCGCCACCTGTCAAGGGTGGTCTAGTTTTTATATATATATTTTTTAATATTTTGAAAACAAATTGAAATTTATGTCGTTTCATTAAAGTCCCTTGATTTTCCATTTTTATATATGATATTTGATTAGATTAAATGATTCCAAAATTTCTAAAAGTTCACAAAAATGCGTATAACATTTTAGCTTTTATATCAAAAAATTAAAATATAATACAATTTATTAAAAAAATAAAAAAAAATCATAAATAAGCTTCATTATATTTAATATGATTATCTGCAATGCTCCGACAACCGATTTTTAAAGGGATATACCTATCTACAATGAGTGTGTGTTACTTATATATACTTCAAATTTTTTTCACCTTTCGTTATCTAACATCCCATATCAGAAGATTTACTTTTTAATCATTACCTTATATTACAGTTAATTATTTAATTGTTACCCAACTACAATAGGTGGGTAGCATTTCAACTATTGAGAAAATTTGAAATCATGAGCGTCTTAGACAAGTTAAAGTCCCGCCACCTGTCAAGGGTGGTCTAGTTTTTTAAGATATAATTTTTAATATTTTGAAAACAAATTGAAATTCAGTCGTTTCATTAAAGTCCCTCGATTTCCCATTTTTTTATATGATATTTGATTAGATTAAATGATTCCAAAATTTCTAAAAGCTCACAAAAATGCGTATAACATTTTAGCTTTCATATCAAAAAATTAAAATATAATACAATTTATTAAAAAATAAAAAAAATCACAAATAAGCTTCACTATATTTAATATGATTATCCAGCAATGCTCCTACATAATTTAACTGGTGATATATAATTAAACCATGAGCGTCTTAGAAAAATTAAACCGTCGCCACCTGTCCAGGGTGGACTTGATTTTTAAATATATAATTTTCAAATATTCTGAAAACAAATTGAAATTTATGTAACAATGAGCTAATAGATGTGAAACAAATTTTTTTTTTATTATTTTCCTAAAGGGTCAGATGTGCAACATACACGCGTGATTAGTTTAAATTTTAAAGTTAATTACATGTAAATAAGGTCAGAGAAGTTATATGAATAATTATGAAATCACAAATTCTTATTTCAGACGGAGGTATCCGTCTTAAGTTTAAGACGGATACCATATTCTCTCATAAAATACCCATCAAGGGTGAGTGGAGAGCACATGGGGGGAGCCCACCTTGTCCCCTCTACCCATTTCCTCTCACAAAATACCCGTTGCAAGATCCGACCCGTCTTAAGCAAGACCTACTGTTATGAAATAGACCAAATTGAAAAATCATTAAATATTACGAAGTATTGATTATTGATAATTCAATATAATTTGTCGGCAATTTTTAGCAAGCTATAAATTTACTTCGTATTGGTAATTGAAAGTCAGAAATGATAAAAATAAAACAGTAGGTCTTACTTAAGACGGGTCGGATCTTGCAACGGGTATTTTGTGAGAGGAAATGGGTAGAGGGGACAAGGTGGGCTCCCCCATGTGCTCTCCACTCAGTCTTGATGGGTATTTTGTGAGAGAATATGGTATCCGCCTTAAGCTTAAGACCTCCGTCTTAAATAAGAATTTGTGAAAATAAAAATATCCGCCACAATTAGTGGATCTGGTGGCGTATGTCTTGACACTGTGGGACAGAAACATCTCATCACAATTCGCAAGTATGATTATAAGTTGATGGATTAAAAAAGTATCTTAGCTTTCATCACAGAAAATATCTGGGGATAGTTTATGTTGATATTTTGATGTGTTATATGAACAAGATTAAGTTCAACCTCCTTTGCTACAATCGTCAAAGGCAAGTTGTCTACTACAAGAAGACTCTAGCTTTTTTTGTCAAGCCTAAACCCTTGACTATTTCATGTTACTTGCATGTTTAGTACTTTAAATTCAGAATTTTGGACTCTTTTTCTCCGGTTAGTCTCCCTTACTAATGACGTATCCGTCATACCGATAAAACGAGTTAAATATCACAATACATGTGCATATAATATAATTTTGTTATTATTTTCTATTCCCTCCGTCTCAATCATTTATTTGTCTTTGATTAAAATATTTATCACAAAAAATATAATTAAAAGTTAAACAAATGATGGGGACAGAGAGAGTATTATTCTACTTCTTTTTTATTCTAACTTCTAAACCCATTTTAAACTTATGATAGTTAGATAAGAATTTGTTTTTTTTAGGAATTTTTTTTGTTAATCCCTTGGTTATAACACATCATCAGTTTGTTGATATTTAGGAAATAAAGGGAGTCAGAATGCGGTAAGAAAAATGAGAGAGAACTTCTCACTCATACGAATACAATTGTAAATGTTGACAAACCATATAGAAAAGTTAGTATATTATACAGAGTAACTAATTGAAGGTTACCCTTACTTAACTTATGATGTCTCTTACCTGATTTAAAAATATCACCGGATTATGACCGTCACAAAGAATTACTTAATTTTATTTTATAAGGGATTTTCTATATGTTACCCTTAAATATTTTTGTTTTCTAAGGAGTATCCCTACTTTTCTCCTTTAAAACTTTGACCGCGTATAATTAATGGTTATGAATTTGGATTGCGCCGAATCTTTTTCTCAAATTGATCGTTTTCTCGAGATTTTCGATTTGGAAAAATCAATTGTCACTTTATAAACGTTTTGCAAGATTTATGATCGGTCAAATCCGAATAAACTTTGACCGACTATATCTCATGGTTACGAGTTCATAAAATAAAGATTTTAATTGTTTTCAAATTGATCGTCTTTATGAGATGTTTAGTATGAAAAAAATATTTGTCGCTTTTTAATTCGTAACTAAGAATTATAGAGATTCAAAGTGTTATAGATAAAAATAAATGTACCATTAAATATATGCAAAAACATGGGATACCACATAATATATGAACAGTGATAATGCCACTACAACTTTTATTAATGCCACTCAAGTTGTGAAATGGTGAATAGTTAGATACCTATATAATTAACTTGCAAATGTGTGACATTAACAAATACAGTTATGACGTTATCACCGCCCTAAAATATCCCAACAAAAATCCAGTGATCATCAGATTCACCACTAGTCCTGGTTAATAGGCAACTCCCCAACGGAAAAATTTGCTGGTAAAAAAAGGCAACGTTAGCCCCTCTCACCTTTTGTCCTTACTTACCAACCTTTCCTCTATAAATACTCTAACTAACCTACCTTTCCCAAAATCCTAATCTCTGTTTCCACATTCTCAAAACTCAACTTAACTCCAACCAATTCCACTCTTCTTCTTCCGCCTCGCAATCGAGCATGTTTCGACTCGTATCGATCATCCCCTTCCTCTTCCTTCTCCTTCTCATTTCCCTCCGAATCGAGGCAGCCACTTTCACAATACTAAACAGCTGCGCGTATACTGTTTGGCCCGGTATTCTCTCCAACGCCGGAGTCTCTCCTTTAACAATTACCGGGTTTGCCCTCCGAAATGGCGAGTCTAAGACTATTACTATTCCTTCTGGTTGGGGCGGCCGCTTTTGGGGCCGCACCCTCTGCTCTACTAACTCCTCTACCGGGTTATTCTCGTGCCAGACCGCTGATTGCGGTTCTGGCTCAGTTGCTTGCAATTCTGGTGCCACTCCGCCCGCTACTCTTGCTGAATTTACACTCGATGGCTCTGGTGGATTGGACTTTTTTGATGTCAGCCTCGTTGACGGGTATTCTTATAATTTGATACTCCATACGTCTCAATCATTTATTTAGTTTTATTCTTTGTCAAACGTATTTTAATCAAAAACTAAATAAATAATTAGAACATATTCTAATTATTTATTTTGCTAATTAAAATTATTTACCTTTTATTATTCGTAATTATTTATTCAAAGATAAAATAATCCCGAATAATTAAATGAAGTAATTTTAATTAGCTAAATAAATGATTATGGACTTTTCTGTCCGTCCTAATCATTTATTTAACTTAAATATTTATGAAGAATACAAAAATTAACAATTTATTGTGATGATGGGATAACATAAGAATTTATTATAAGGAATGAATAGCATAATCATGTTTCTATCAGTTCCATTAAATTGTATACATTTTTCAAAAACTCGTATTTTGTCACCGACAGGTACAATCTTCCAATGGTAGTGACCCCACACAGCGGACCGTCAGGCGGTCCAAACTGCACAGTAACGGGCTGCTTCACCGACGTCAACAGCGCGTGTCCTTCAGACCTAAGAATAGCGAGTTTGGACAGTGGAAGCAGTAGTACAGTAGCGTGTAGAAGCGCGTGTGACGCATTTAACTCACCGCAGTACTGTTGTAGTGGCGCGTATGGTTCACCGGATACGTGTAAGCCGTCAAGTTACTCAATTGTGTTTAAAAAGGCGTGTCCGACTGCTTATAGTTATGCTTATGATGATAAAAGTAGTACCTTTACTTGTGGTGGTTCACCGGATTATACTATCACCTTTTGCGCTTCTCCTGCTACCAGGTTAATTTCTTTTTCTAATTTTCATTTAAGACGGATATATTTGTTTTTCTAATTATTACCCGTGTTTGTTAGGAATTAGGATTGTGATTACTAACTCCCACCAAACGCCAAATAATTACCTTTTGTTAGGTAACTTAATAATTAGTCCCACCTAATAGTGCTTTACGAATTACAAGAAATGAGTTCGTCTGAATACTCCTTCCGTTTTATTGAATTAATCGAACATAGTAAAATAAATAGCGAGACTAATTAAATACGCTTCTCGAGGCGAGTATAACTAGATATGGGTGAGTGTGAATTTACCATAATGTTTGCTTCAACTATACTCTAGGACGTTAGACATAATGTAAGAATACTAAATCAATATTAATGCTTGTAGTTCACAATACTATGATAGTAGGATAAAATATGCTATTCATTTCAAGCAATAGAAAGAGAATATTATCTGTATAACTTTATCCTGACATGTTTGATTAATTGTGTGATTAGTTGGTGTGATGGGAAAACAAATAAAACACTCAATTATTAGTAAACATTGATATGACATTATCAGATGATACTGAAATTCGATACCATTAAAAAAGTTATTTGATCTTACTTAAAATCGTCTTTAACTCAAACTATCTCACAATTTTCTTTTATTTTCACCTTTACAATCGGGTGTCAGAGGCTAAAAGCCGTTTTAGATTAAAACCGTCCTAATAAGAATTCGTGCTAACCTATTTGGGACGTTTGTGTTGCGTAAAAGGGGCATTAAGAAGCTGACAATGTGAACGTTAGCGCATTATCCCATACATACACATGTTCTCCTTTTCGTTCACTCTTTCTGTATATTAAAGACATAGAAAATGAATGTTGAGCTGTGTATTTGGCATTCTTGTCAGACACTCATTTGTCTTTACCTACACCAGAATATTGCTTATATCCTTTATAATTCCAGTTTTACCCTTTGTTTATGAAAAGACCATCACATGTTAGATGGGTAGTTTAGACATTTCATTAAGTCGGTTACTACTTTTAGTGGTCCCTAGGAGAATTAACGAGCTTTCTAGCAGACGAAAGCAACAATCACAATTCCCGCAATTTCCCAAAAAATATCTCAGTGTCTCAGCACACTTGTTAAGCCCTTGGCCCGTTAGCTCAACAAATGGTTGAATAAATATGGCTCTTGGGTTCTTTGTGGTCCTATAGCCCATGGAAGCCACATTTTTTCTTAAATTCTCATTAAACAACAATAATAATAATAACTTGGCTTGAGGGTAGTGGTTTGAGTGTAGGGGAGTGTGGAGTGACTCAAAGCGTTACAATGATAACGAATTGAGAGGTCTCGGGTTTGACTCCCTACACGTGAGTGCTACTGTTATTACCTGCCATCAAGGGTAACCTTGATGACTTACCTGGTCCCCTGGCTTGCTGGATGTTCGGGTGTTCCTTTGGTCACCAAAAAAAACTTGGTAAACTCTTTTAAAACGGGCATATTAGTTTAAGTCAAAGACGGGTCAAATAGTGTGAATGAATAATACAAAAGAAGAATGCAAAAGGAAAATAAAATAAATTGTCTTCTATGTCAACTTGAGTTACTCCCCTCGTCCATCTCAATTATCGTTATTTCATTTTGGCACAAAGATCAAGAAAACAGTAGGAGACCATTTGTAGTGATACCTAATAGATGACAAGTGGACAAAAGTCTAATTGCGAGGCAAATTACTCATAAAAAACCTTTTAAATATAAAAAGGAAAACAACTGACTGATTCACCAAAAAAGAAATAGGACAACAATTAACCGGGACGGAGGGAGTAATATTTCACATGTTTTAATGTTAAGAGAGTATATCTCGGTGAATAAAAGCGAATAAGTCTCATATGTGACCGTCATCCCACATTGATAAAAGATGGGGAAATTTACCACTTTATAAGTAAGAGGATACGCTTTTAGATTATAATTTATTGGTTAATTGACTAATTTTGGGGCAATCCAGTTGATTTATGATTGAAATTTCCGAGATGGGCTGTGCCTACAATTGTCTTGATAATTTTGTAACTTTACTCTATATTAATGACGCAGCCAAAAGGCATCATCATCAACAACCGAGGGGGAAGGGCAACAATCAACAGTACCGGATGAAATAATGAACGGCTCTATGGTATACGAAGGTGCACTAGACGACTCGTCCTCACCGTCCACTTGCCCAAATCGCGTACGCTCACAGCTAATAGCCGGTGCAATTGCGACATTGTTGGCCATTTGGCGGGTATCTCAACAAATGTAATGTATTGTAAATGTGGAGGAATTCAATACAAATTACAATTATTTTGAGGTGGGGCTGTTGTTATCGTAGACAAAAAAGGCCAAGCTGAAGACGATTGCGCACCAAAAAAAAATATCAAGATGAAGACGATCGTATATCTTGTCTAGTCCCAAATGTTGGTCATGAGTTCACAGGATTACCGCCTTACCGGTGCTTTGTTTTACGCCGAGAACAAGCTCAAACAGATATCGTCAATTAGTTATACAGAGTATTATTCTTTTATAGGTGAATTATTAGATTTATTTTAGGATTTTAGTGATTTTATTTTCGATTACATTATAAATAGAGAAATTGATTAGTTAGACATGTATAACTTTTTATGCTACCACTGAGGTTGGTGCCTATAAATAAAGAGAGTAAATTTCATAACGTCTTCAGCGTTCTCCCCGTTGTCTTTAGTTTCGTGTGACCGTCTAATGTTTATTATCGCCTTAGTAGGTGTTCTATTTATATGATTGATTTTGTGAATTTTGAGTATGGTAAGTTTTGTTCCAAGTATGATATCATCTTATAAGGGTTTGGCGAAATAATTTGAAAGAAATGAATCTACATCTACATATTATATATTCCACGCATCACACTTGGCAAAAAAATAGATGAAATTTTGAATAAATTTTTGATTAAAGCTTCTAGCTGTTGCCTGCTGGTAAATAGGGAGGACGGTTCCTATCCATCGCAAATAAAAAGATTAATAAATCGTAGGAAAACTTGTCAATTTCAAATACAGATTATTATTACATTATGAAATAAGCTAGAAATAGAAAGAATCCAGACTCTGGCGTGGCCCGGGGCAACAACTCGTTCACCACCAAATACATCGACGGGCCGTCCTCGATGATTGAATATTTGTGTCGGCCAAAATTTGGTACAATTATTTGAGGGTTTTTAGCGCGAGGTGCATGGTGGGAGTTGGAGATTACTAATAGAAAATGATATTCAGAAAATCAAAAGCTAAAGACAATATTAGATGATGAGGTAAGATGAGTGCAGCTAATCAAATCTCTTATGATTTTTGGATGTGAAAATTGAACCAACTTCCACCCAATAAATGTTTTAATTAATTATTATCTTATCTTATGTGGTCTAAATTCTTCATATAATGCGTTGCTACATTATCATTCACTATCATCCTACTTGGATTTATAGTCTTATCTTCATTACATCATATAATAATAATTATTTGGAGATTTAATTGTCCACCCCCATTTGGACTAAACCTAATATAATATCTAGGATTCTACTATTCTAGGCCTTGAAATTAAGTTCACTCTCACTCTCACTCTCACTAATAATGATTTTTCCTATCAATTCATTATTTAATACGGAGTATTAATATATTGTTTACGTTTCGGTTATTTCTTTATCATTTTCATTTTTTTGTATCTCATTTATTTGTTTACCTTTTTATACTAAGAAGGTTTTTTATGAGTATTTTGATCTCGCAATAGAACTATGTACACTTGTTATCCAATGCTCTTACCCACAAATTGTCTGCTACCTTCTTCTTAATCTTTACCCCAAAAACAAAGGTAAACAAATTACCGAAACGGAAAGAGTAGTTCTTTCCTACATACTATCCAATATCCATGATGAAATTTCTGAAAATATGTAGTACTAAGAAGGAGTATCAAACTTTGAGAGGAAAAAACAATCCCATAACCTTAACCCTTAACCCTTTGCATTACCATTAGTGTGTGAAGATACAATACTCTTTTTGTCTTGGTCATTTTGACCCGGTTATTTATCATTACCTTTACTTTTGGAACAAATATTAAGGAAAATGGAGATGACCACTTGTAGACTTGTAAATAGTGGTATTAAATGACATATGGACAATAGTCCTATTGAGTGATTAACTAACTCATTAGAAAAATGTATAATATAGAAAGGTAAATAAAGGAATGAGACACCCAAAATGAAAATGGTAACAAATGACCGAGGCAGCAGATGAAATATTATATAAGAATATAACAAAAGCAAAATCATGTAAGTTTAATGTTCGTTAAATTTGCACATTGGCCTCAACACCATGCCCATGTCCATTAAAAAAAGAGATTGTTATGATTTAATTTAAAGGACTTGCATGCATTTTATATAAGTTGTCAAATAAGGTGCTTAGACCATGTTTATCAATGAGTTTTTTCACCTAGGTTCGAACAGTAAAATATTATTTTCTTTTCACCACCTCTT
Source organism: Heliosperma pusillum (assembly GCA_022085475.1). Lineage (NCBI taxonomy): Eukaryota > Viridiplantae > Streptophyta > Magnoliopsida > Caryophyllales > Caryophyllaceae > Heliosperma > Heliosperma pusillum. Next base: position 39,167 of record JAIUZE010000362.1, read on the forward strand.
TACTACACCTATACATAATTTTTCACTTTTATCAACACCCAACTTAACCCACATATAATAGATGATTAATAAACAAAACAAAATAGTATAATCATTGGCCCGGGAAAATCGGGCCCGTGCCGTGCCTGGCCCGTGGGCTCGGTCGTGCCTGACCCAGGTCGGCCCAATGTAATTTTTTTTTTAAAAAAAAATATTAATTTTTTAATAAATAAATTATGAATAATGAATAAGAAATATTAATAATGATTTAAAAATATATAATTTATTAGTTACTTAATTAATAATGTATAATCAACTAAATATTAATGTAATTAAGCTACAAGATTTTGTACCTTAACCGCTGTGGATGCTTCTAATCCCATAACTTCAAGGAGATTCTCTCTCAAAATTAATTCATTGGGATTGTGTTTGATGGTGGTGTGGTGGATGATAGAAGATGTAAAATTGTCGGAATTCTAAAATTGGGTTAATATAGTCTCAAATATTTGGGGGTAAATAGCAGAATTGAAAACGTTTGGAGGCGAATTGCGAATAACTTTAAACGTTTGACGGCAAATTTGTTATACTCTTTATTAACCAAAAACATTATTTGGATGAGGTATTCCTATAGTAGGCGGTGGGCCGTGCCGTGCCAGCCCGCGCCCCGGCCCGTTGTGCCAGCCCCAAATTTTGGCCCGGTCCAGGCCCGATCCGTCGGTCCCCTGGGTAGTGCCGTGCCGGCCCGACCACCTCTACCCGCTGCCGCAGCCCAACCATTGGCCCAGGAAAATCGGGCCCGTGCCGTGCCTGGCCCGTGGGCTCGGTCGTGCCTAACCCAGGTCGGCCCAATGTAACTTTTTTTTTTTTAAAAAAAAATATTAATTTTTTAATAAATAAATTATGAATAATGAATAAGAAATATTAATAATGATTTAAAAATATATAATTTATTAGTTACTTAATTAATAATGTATAATCAACTAAATATTAATGTAATTAATTATAAATATTAACGTAATTAATTATAAACTTAGATGACTACTGTTTAAAGAAATTAAAAATACTACTTGAATAACCAATATTTACTTTTTTCTTGGTTATCATGTCAAAGACTTTTGTAATGAAGTCTTGTTTTGGTGAAAATACTCCTAAAGAAAGCTAGAGATAAGATGCATCCAATTGTGATGCCCATTAAGGAAGAAACGGATGGCCCAAATATATGCATGAGATATAGAGAGTAAAAATGTCAGAAATGAGGCCCATGAAAAAATAACATAAAGGGGGGTATCCTTAAGGTGCTAAGATCATCCTTATATGAAGCCATTCAATCACAGGTCCATGATCAATTACCAGAAGTTATCAATTACTCTCTTCGTCCTGATCATTTATATATTTTTATTATTAGCACAAAGACCAATAAAAATGTAGGAACTAAAAACTAATATGACCAAAAATAACTTTAATCGTGACGTCATGTAGGACACTACTCTAAGTTAGTTAGTAATACGTGTCGTTTGCGCATACAAATTAACAATTTATTTACCTATCTTAACCTCAAAAAAACATAAGTAAAGGATAAGTAGGGTCGATCCCACGGAGAGACTGGAAAACTAATTAACTACTTAGTAATATTTATTAACTAACTTACATATATACTATTATTTACGGCTATTAACATATTTACGATAAGGGGGGTTTCATTTGTGATTTTAATAAACTAACGTAACTAAATACTAATGTCTAAAAGTGAAGTTGAATACCCGATTACATAATCTTATGGTAATTTCAGCTTGACAACCGGTATTTGTTTACGTCAACTCTTTAATTTATTTATAGATTAACTGCGGAACTCAAGATAACACGAACTCCCTATCTTCTCTTAATTACAACCGACCTGAACTAAGCCTAGACCGATTCTAAACTAACCGACCGATGTAAGTTTGTCACACCCGACTAAAGACCGGATTAGAAACATTATTGAGCTAAGAAAACATCATTAATCCAATTAACCATTTAAGTGTCGTCACTACCTAATTAATTAACTGACCAAATTCTATTCCCAACCTAAACTAACCACAATTCGCAGAGATTAATTAAAGTTAGTCGCTACTCAGATTATACAACTCGAACTAAGCCAGAATCATATAATTAGCATAGTTAGCAATTCCAGACCATAATAAGATAACAAATTATAAACTGAAATTGAAACTTATAATTAAAACGAGTAAAACTTTGGATACAAATAACTGTAAGATTAACAATTAAACAACTAACGGTTTTAGTACTAAAATTAATCAACAAGAGGCGATCGAACCGGAATCCACCCATACTCGGACGTGTACTAAGACGTCGTCTGAGAACTGCTTCATCTTCATAGTGTGACCCAAATGATCGAACCGTCACTCGTTTCGCTCATCTTTCTCTATAAGAGTGGATGGTTAGTGCACATGCACCCCATACCATGTGATTGGTTTTCCAATTAGTAAGTTTGTGAGATATTGGGGGCTGCCAGGGTTTGAACACGTGACCTTCGGTCACTCTGACTCCGATACCATGATAGATGAACCATCTCAACCAAAACAAGGTGATGGTTGAGGCTCATATATTATAGTTATATTCTATTAATATTTTGGGAAGTATTTGGGATAAATTTTGTAAATACATTATTGTAGGAAATAGAAATTAGGAATTCGGCTGATCTTGACGTAGTTGTAGGTTCCTGGCTGGCTGGCTTTCTACGTCTTCAGTCTTTTGTACTCCTCTTTTATTTACCGGGTTACGAAACATCGTCGACGTTTTATAAAACATCGTCGACGTTTTTTGTAAAAAGACGGTCACTACCCTTCACCCTTCATTCACTCTTCCTTTCTCTCTTTCTCCTAAATACACTCCTCTCCCCCACCACCACCGCGACGCCCACCACCTCCGTCAACACTGCCACCGCCGACCTCAGACGACCCACCACCACCGCTGCAACAAGTATCCCCCTTCCCCCTTGTTCCGACCGCCCTTCCCCTCCCCCTCCTTCTCCCCCCTATCCTATATTGGTTGTCATTTGTTGTTGGTTGTGCGTTGTGTCGACATTGTTGTTGTTACTTGTTGGATATGGAGACCAATTTTTTTTTACAAGATTTAAATGTTTTTAAACGAAAAAAAAAAAGTCGACCCCCACCGTCAACGTCCCAACTGAACGTTGGTACCCATACCCAACGTTCAGTTGGAACGTCAACAACACCCATCAACGTTCAGTTGGAACGTTGATGGGTGTTGTTGACGTTCCAACTGAACGTTGGGTATGGGTACCAACGTTCAGTTGGGACGTTGACGGTGGGGGTCGACTTTTTTTTTTTTTTTTCGTCGTTTAAAAACGTTTAAATCTTGTAAAAAAAATTATTTATTTTTTGTTAATTTTCGATGTTTTGTAATGTATTATTCTCGTAAATTTTTAAATTCTTTTTACCGTTATGTACCAACGTTATGTTTCGATTCTTTTTAACATTTTATTCTCGTTAATTTATAATTTTTACCGTTTAGTTTTTAATTGAAACCGTCTTTCTAATTTTTTTGGTTAATTAAAATTATTTTTTGGGTGATTTTATGAGTAGAGGAAAAGATAGAGAGATAAAGTAGAGAAAATGGTAGTATGCGTCTTTTTTCTAAAAAACGTCGACGATGTTTTATAAAACGTCGACGATGTTTCGCAACCCCCTTTATTTATTGTTGACTTCTTGTGTATATCTCCCATCTCACTGCTTCTTTTCTTTATTGTATTCTTGCCAACTTTGGTTGTCACGTGCACCATAGTTGGATTTCTAGGCCTTCTTTTATCAATCTTCTTTTGTGTAAAATGAACTTGGGCTTTTGACAGTTTATTCACAACTTTTCAAATACTCAAGTCCACTTAGTCTTCATACCATCTTCTCCGAAGCGTTGCGTTTATAGTCCAGCTCTCGACTCAAACTCAGTCCCATTTCACTACAACGAATACACGGGAAACTGACGGTTTTTCTGACGGAAAAAAAATTCCGTCAGTGATTTTTTATGACTGACGGACTACTGACGGAATACTGACGGAAAAATAAAACTGACGGATAATCCGTCAGTAACCGTCAGTGAAAAATGGCGCGTTGACTAAGTCAAAGGCGGCAAAATTTACTTACGGATACTGACGGATACTCCGTCAGAAATTACTAATACTGACGGACAATCCGTCAGTAATTGCCAAGTATACTGACGGAATTTCCGTCAGAAGTAACTAATAATGCAGTCAAAAACTGCCCAGTCAAACATAGGTTCTGACGGAAATTCCGTCAGAAAGGTTCTCGAATTTTCGCTAACCCGACGGATTCCTGACGGAATTTCCGTCAGAAAGTTTCTTTTTATGCTGAATCAAACAATCAGCCCGTCATTTCTTTCTTCTCCATTTTCCCCAAAACCTAACCCCCAAATCAATTTAATCCATTTTCCGACCACCGGCTCCATCACTACCACCGACTAACTTCCTCCGGCGACTACTTTCCGACCACCACATCCTTGGTAAGTTTAATTAACTATTTCATTCTCTTTCTTTTCTCATTTTGTTAATTTATAGGTTCTTTATTAGTTGTTTGTTGTAGATCCGACGACCACCACTAGCTACCTCCGACCGTCGACCGCCGCTACTTGTCGCCGTCACTGCTTGTCGCCGCTTTCTTTGTTTATTTTCATCCTTAGGTATTATATTTGTCTTTATTTTAATTTCGCCCTCCGTCTTAATCATTTGTTTGTCTTTAATTGACGTAGGATAGTAGCCATTACTTTTTTTGTTAATGAAATTTTTGTTGTTAATTTAATTTCGCCCTCCGTCTTAATCACTTGTTTGTCTTTAATTGACGTAGGATAGTAGCCATTATTGTTTTTGATAATGAAATTTTTGTTGTTAATTTAATTTCGCCTTCCGTCTTAATTATTTGTTTGTCTTTAATTGACGTAGGATAGTAGCCATTATTGTTTTTGATAATGAAATTTTGGTTGTTGTTAATATAATTTCGCCCTGCGTCTTAATCATTTGATAATAAATTTTTTGTTGTTGTTAGTAGCTAGTTATTACATGTGTTTTGTATGTCCAAATTATTACATGTGTTGATATTGACTTAGTACCCGTTCAAGAATTACTCGTTAGGAGTAATTTTTGAATAGTCCCCGTATTGGGACTGTCTTTCTACGTTTCAAGTCACTTAGGTAGTAAACACATAACTTGTAATTTATTAATGAGGAAAGAGTTCGGTAACAATTCCTTTAATGTTTTCTGAATGCATATGTTGAGTAAATATTTATTCAACATTGTGTATTTAGAAAACAAAGGGGAATTGCTGCCGAATTTTTTCCTCATTAATAAATTACAAGAGGTGTTTGCTAGTGACTTGAAACGTAGATTGATGGGTTTAGGTTGGAGTGATAAGGACCCAATTGAAGAAATTTAATTTTACTTGTTGATGAGAATAAATGTTTAATTTACTATGTGTGATTATTGATTATCATTGTTGTTAATTTCTGATAATTTATTTATATAACATATATATATTTAAATGTAGATACATAATAACATGAAAAGATTAGAACGACGGTGGATGTATGAAAGATTAGACGAAAAAAAGAAACCCAAGCTGATATTTGCAAATGGGGTGAAAGAGTTTATTGAATTCGCGGAACAATATAGTGAGTTTAAGGATTTAGGCGGTGAAATGAGGTGTCCATGTAAGAAATGCGATAACTTAGCTTTTAAATCGAAAAGGGAGGTTCAAACTCATCTATGGTCGAATGGTTTTACTGATAATTATTATGTATGGAATTATCACGGTGAGAAACTGGCTACCGAAGAGAGTTCAAGTAGTATCGTAGTTAGTGAGAATCCTTACCGGGAGTTGGTTGAAGATGCATTACGTGATAATGTTGAGCAAATAATGGAGGCTCGACTTAATCCCGACGACCTTAGCGATGAAGAAGTTCGTTATCCCCCACATCCCCAAGTTTCAGCCTTTTATAGAATGTTAAATAAAGCCGAACAACCAGTGTATGAGGGAAGTAGTATGAGTTTGTTGCAAGCGGCTGCTAGGTTGGTAGCACTCAAATGTGAGAACAACTTATCTCTTAGATGCGCCAATGGTTTTATGTCGTTAATTAGTGACATTATTCCAAAAAATAATCAAATGGCGCGCAATTTTCAAGAGATTAAGAATTTGCTTAAGGGACTCCAACTACCCCATGTGAAAATCGATGCATGTCCTACCGGTTGCATGCTTTTTTGGGAAGAAAATGCCGATCTTGAGGAATGTACCAAATGTCATGCCTCTCGATATAAAGGTAAAAAGAATTTAAGTGGCGAATGGGCGAATGGTTGATCCTACCCCGTACAAGTTGTTTGAGAAAACAAAAAAGAACAAGAAGGGCGAATGGGTTAACCCTAGAGCTGCTAAGACAAACGTAAGTTTGTCTAATAATTACTAAGGAGTTTTTTTATATCTAATTTTAATACTATTTATTAGTTTCGTTTTGTTTTGATTACTTAATGTTTTTAATTATATAATTTCTTTTTTGTGGGTTCAGGAAGCTTACACTGAGGAGATGAGTCAGCAAACGCCAACTGGCGAGACCCCAGACGAATTCCGTGCATTCTACAAAGCGGTTGACGGATTCGATAAGAAGTTAAGGATCTTCGGGGTAGGAGACAAGGGGAAACAAGTGTGGTATGAACCACCATGCAACAAAAGTGCACGCGCTTCTTTCTCCTACAATCCTACAGATTACACCCAATTCGCAACTCAGAATACTCAAATGAAGGAACAATTGAATGCACTTGCGAATGAACGAGAACATGAGAGAGTCGCCCGACTTGCCCTTGAAGCACAAGTACGGGCCAATCAACAACAAATGGATCACCAAGCCGCGCAAATGGCTGCCATGCAAGCGGCTATGATGAGATTTCTTCCCCCGGACTTGTGCAACAACTTCCCTCCTCCACGTCCAAGAGATGACAACGCGGACGACGGGCACGATTTTGGAGTACCTCCCGTTACCCCCTTAGGTTAGTAATGTTTAATTTACCTAAGTTAGGAACAGTTGAATTTGTAAGCTTGTAAATCTTCAAGTTGTATGAATTTGTTTTTTGATTTTATGTAATGAATTCTTTTTCCAATTTCCATCGGTCTTCACCTTTATTTTTATCGCCTTTTGTTGATTTCCGACCGTGCGGTCGATGTGAGTATGAATTACCGCTTTGCGGTGAACGTATGTATTTTCTGTATTGCAGGTTTTGTTGAAATTTTCAACGTTTAAAACAATGCAAAAAAACGCATTGTGGCTGGACAGCAGGCTGCTGTATCCAGCCTCACTCTTTTACTTACTGACGGAAAATCCGTCAGAATAGTCAAGCTTGACTTGAGAAAACTGACGGAAATTCCGTCAGGAAAGTCAAAATTGACTTGAGAAAACTGACGGAAAATCCGTCAGAATAGTCAAGATTGACTTGACTTACTGACGGAATTTCCGTCAGTAACTCAAGTCAAGCTTGACTATTCTGACGGATTTTCCGTCAGTATCCGTCAGTAAAGTCAATATTATGTTGACTTTTCAATTGAATTGTCTGACGAACCGTCCGTCAGTAAGTCGTCAGCAGTGTCAAATACTGACGGAAAATCCGTCAGAAGCCGTTTTTTCGTTACCAATTGAAGTGACGCGTGGTACTGACGGAAATTCCGTCAGTAGTCTAAATTACTGACGGATTTTCTCTGTTACTGACGGATTTTGTCCGTCAGTTTCCCGCGTTCGTTTTGTAGTGTTTCCTATTAATCCAAAATAGTTACAAGTTAAGTCTTTTACGATTTAAATAGTATTGGATTGGTAAAATGCCGGAATTAGCTAATGTATAATAAGTAGCTCAAATAATGCGATAGACGGCCATAAAAATATATAAATAGAAGGTATAAATATTAATAAATATCGTCTTATCAGTTAGATCCCCACTAAGGTGCGTCTGGGTACCTTGGTCACCACGGGTTAAAGCCTCCCTCCACCTTTGTTGCACTCCAAAGACGGAAGTGCGAATTGTTATAAGAGTTTAAGAGAAAGTGAGTATATTTGATTATGTTATAGTAAAATTGCGTGTGTAAAACTGAAGAAAAGAGAGTGGGCTTTAAAACTGCTAGAGAAGTTTAACAGTTACAAAGGGGCATAAAATTTAATGTTTAATAACAATAAACTACAACAATGAATTGTAATAAATCATAAATAATGAGAAGATACTAATGTGTATAAATAGCAACATTCAGAATCAAAGGAAAATATTTGGAGCAAAAATGTAACCACATCACGCATGTGAAATCACACCACGCATGTGACACAATCACGAACCAGGCTATATGCGCGTGAGAGACTAAAGTCTCTCCTTTATAGCTAGAATGCCAGAAAAATATTTGGATGGGAAGCAAAAATGTAACCACACACGCACGTGACACAATCACACGTCAAGCGATACGCATGTGGGAGACTAAAGTCTCTCATTTATAGTCTAGTCAATAGATATGGCATAATACATCAAATGCGTGTTTTTTTCTTCTTCTAAAAACTGACCACTTAATGATAAATAATACTGTAATTATTTTATATCAAAAAGTCACCATTTTTAAAAAGTGTAATGATAATAAAATGTAGTTCATTTCTTTTTCCAAGTGGTAAACCTTCGGGTATAATTAGTAGGTCAATTAGTCTGCAAACCACACATACCAGGTAAGTCATTCGAGGGTGACAGACCCGAAATCTATTAGGCATAGTCTCAACTCTCAAGGCATAAATACTGTACAAAATTACTTTCAAAATTACTTTTGAAGAGGTTTGAACTTAAAACCCTTGAAATTTAACCCAAATATTAATCAGTAAATCATACTCTTATGAGTGTTTAGAGTATAATTTATGGAGAGTAAATGCACCCTACCAATTGGATAGAAAGGCATGACGAACCAAAGTGCCTGGAGTGTAGTGGAGTGTGGGAGTGACTCAAAGCATTGCAATGACAACGAATTGAGAGGTCTCGGGTTCGACTCCCTACACGGGAGTGCTGCAGTTACCTGCCATCAAGCGTAATCTTGATGACTTACCTGGTTCCCGGACTTGCAGGGTGTATGGGTGTTTTCAAGGTGGAAAAAAAAGGCATGACGTAGAATTTAGTAATATTTGGGAAAGGATAAGGCATTATCACTGCTACTGATGTAAGCTGAAGAAAGGCAAAAGGAAGCAAGGAAAGTGAGAGTCGATGCGTCTGGGTTGCTTTACACGTCACAAATATATGACAATCAAGTTGACATGCGTGGGCCTATTTTGTGAGCTTAAGCCCAACCAAATGGGTTAGATTGGGTTTTAGGGCTCATATGGGCTTCCGGACCCTTAAATTTATGACTTTATAGAATAAGATGAGTGGCTAAATATCGTCCATTAGTACATACCTTAAACACATGCAACTATATAAAATTATATAAAAGTTTTACCGTTGGTAAAAATGCGATGAACGACATGAATTGTTCATTTAAAGAAGGGATATGAATTTGCACATTGGCCTCAACAACATGAAGTTAACGATGTGTGGGTAAGAAATTAACTACAAGTGTTAAATTACTAACCTAACCCTAAACTACCGACATGAACAAACTAAGATATCGCACAAAATTTCAGTATATGTATCATCACCGGGAACAATAGCACTACAAAATCATCTTTTCAATCCAAATTAAACATACATTCTCTATGACGTAGTCGTCGAGCTATATATATGAGGTGTGTACCTAATAACTGCTAATGATATAAACTTGACTCATAAATGAAGTTACTTTATTAAAGGATAATTATAAACTTTACAGCAATTATATTGTTTCTGGCTAGTAAATCTCCAACTGTAGAATATATCAACACCACCCTACTTTAATGGTGATTAGTATATTTCCTCACACCTTTTTTATGTAGTGGACTACCCCAGAAATTAACCCAACTACGAGTAATTGACAAAAGTATTATTATATGCGTTGGTTGTTCCATAATTGGACTCATGTATGGGACATATAATACTTCATATTGCTACACCAAATTAAATAAGGAGATTAGAGATATACACGAAAATGTTGGTGTGATTTGAATATGTAATGCCTTGTTGGAAATGTATCATTATAAAAGGGTAAATGAAACACACGTAAAAGTATAAAACTAAGCACAAGAATTGTAAGTTGGTGTGCCATGCAATACCATTCCACTTTAAAGGCGAATTCAATATCCATAATTTATAGGACAATGATAGGGCGTCACTAATCTATAATTATCCCTCCTTGTCTAAGTAAATAAAAGGATAAATAAAGGATCATGCTCTTTCATTGACATGATTTACTCAATCATGGATAAAAAAGACCATTATACCCTTTCATTTTATTAATGTCATATCACAAATTCTTATTTCAGACGGAGGTATCCGTCTTAAGCTTAAGACGGATACCATATTCTTTCACAAAATACCCATTAAGGGTGAGTGGAGAGCACATGGGGGGAGCCCACCTTGTCCCCTCTACCCATTTCCTCTCACAAAATACCCGTTGTAAGATCCGACCCGTCTTAAGCAAGACCTACTGATGTCATATAGCAGGTTGTGATTTCAATAACTCTCAATTTACTCATTCCTCCACCTACTACCAGCCAACCACTACCATCCGACAACAACCATGCACAACTCTCACTGTCGCCTCACTTGAGCAGCCTCTAGTGCTGGTCATACCGGCTGCTAGACCTACCCCGAGCAGACCACCCTCCCAGATCCGGCCCACCATGCACAATCTACTGCTCCGTCTTCGTTCAATCTCAAGCATAGCAGCAGCATCAAAGCATCCTCGCACCATCTACAACTCCCCTGCTCCATTTCGCGCACCTCGACAACCACCGTCACACCAACCATGTGATAACTCGAAATCGATCAAAGCAGGACCTGGAACCAGCCACTGTCGTGCTCACCTCCATATCCGCATGCGTTGTGCCTATCTGAGTAGCAAACTCGCGTGGTACCAGCTTGACCCCTAACCTGCATGCTCTCACCACCGAGCCAGTGACCACCATCAAACCCGCCTCCCATGCATGAGATGTCCACCACGTAAGCCCCCTCCGCGACGTGTGTCTGACCAACTGGGGCTACCAGCACCCCCCTCCCTTGCCATCTCATTCCTCATCAATCTAAATTTTCATAAACCCTGTTTTTATCTGTCCCAATTTAATTTACATTTAACTACTTTGATATAAAATTTTCTTGATGATTAAGTAATGAATTTTAATTTAGGAATTATTAATTGCTTAATATGATCGAGTATTCAGATTCATAATTGAGTACTTGGTGAGGATTTCATTAATTTTAGAAGAAATTGTTTTTTCTTTAGAGAAGGGTAAGACATGAAAAACATATGGGAAAATGTCCACGAAAGAGTAAAACCTCTCCACGAATGAGCAATTACGTAAATAGTAAATAATTACAAGTTTTTATTTTACTTAAAATGCTTTGTAAAGCTCTGTAATAAATAAATACTTAGAACGGATAGAGGATTATAATTTGCATTGGCACTATGGTTCCATGAGTATTAAAAATTACATTTTTATACGCGCAAATTCATGATACATTATTTATTCCGGTATAGAACTTAAAAGAGATGATTCACTTTCAGAGTTCCAGATATACAAAAATATATACACAAATTTTTATTGAATACGGGTTAGATTGTCTTTCACAAAAAGGCAAGTTGGAGAGTAAGTGACCGGAAAACCAAGTGGGTTCCCACATACCCTTCCACCTGCCATTTTGTAAAAGATAACGTAACCCGTTTTTATTGAAAAGAATATATCCGTTTAATAATATAAGTAACATATAGTCCCTCCTATTCATGGTATTCTTCCCTATTTCCTTATTCGGTAATTCATGTTTTCTTCCCTATTTCTTTTTTTGGATGTGGGGTAGTGTGTTTTGTGTGGTCTAAATTCATTTGTGTGTGGGGTAATGTGTTTAGTGTGGTCAAAATTCATTTCCTTAATCTAAGAGCCAAAATGAAAGGGGAAGAATACATTGAATAGGAGGGAGTAGTTTTTTTTTTGTGTAGCGGGTAGGACCAATAGGGCGGTAAATCTCTCATTCATGAATTTTATTAACACTGCTGCATTCTCAGAACTCGAACACAAGATCTCTAGTTAAGTTATAACAATCCATTATCAGTTACTCTAAGTGTTCAGGGGTATAATATAAGCATATGGTGAGTTGGTGAGTATGGTGACTAGTGAGTATCACATATCTACATGTGCTATATTAAAAGCAAAATAAAAAAAGGTTGTGAAAGCAATGTATACAAGTGCGATCCACGTAAATATAGACAGAGTGACATGGATTATAAATTTAAAAGGGTACTTTAACTTGGTGTTAATTGTCGTGCATAACGCTTAACTTTTTAATTGGCAGATGTCGGTTGCTTAGTCCATGTGCTTTTTCAAAGATTAGCATTGCGTAGGGTCCTTTGGATTTCGTCGTTGACCATCAAAGTCAAGTTACAACTTCCTTGGATCATCAAATTTACGGTAAGTTTTTCAAGACGGGTGTTATTTGTCTTACTCATCGATTACTATTATATGATGATAATAAAGATAAAATTTTTGGTATTTTTTAGCTAATAAATAGAGTGATTTGATATATATTTAAGTTATCGTAAATTTGATATATATTGTAAATGGAACATTGTTAGTGTCCAATAGTTTAGGTTAAACTTAAGGACTTATTTAGTGGGTTCTCAATGAGCGTTAAGGAAATTACTTACTATTATCAACTATAAACATCCAAATTTATATGCAAAAAAGAGTACGTCTTCTTAATTATCATATTGAACAAGTAATTACCTTTTTTATCAATAAAACTTTTTTTCAGATTAAGTTGACTTAAAGTTTTTCAATTAAAGTTTTAAAATTTCATAAGCATCAAATTCATAATTAACAACTTATGTGATTTGTAAAAGTAGTTTGGTAATGAGCTTTTATTATAGAGGGATTGGTAATGAGCTTTATTTTTTTTTCTAAGTACTCCGTAGGAAATATATTTCCAATGTATGCATTTATAATGCATGGCGGATCTTAGAGTAGGCGGGTCTGACCTGACCCACCCCAGAATTTGTGTTATATATAATTAAGTGACTTTTATTTGTTAAGCATGATTATTGATGAAGTCTATTTGTAGTGATTTGCTAAGCAATTAATCAAACGGGAGACCAAGGTTCGATCCCCAACACTAGCGTCAACGCTTCAGTTAGTTGGGGGTTTATAATCCATATGCACGATACATAGCCATAATAGAAGAAAGAATTTCCCATGCCCCTCACTCCTAAAGCACAAATTCTTGTTTCAAATGAAGTGACTCGCCCCATCTAAAGTAAAATCGACTGCTCCTAAAATTATGAAATTGAGCTAACCTAAAATCCCTCCTTAGTCTTGACATGAAATATTGCAGAGTAAAAAAAGTAGAAAGTAGCTACATACAGTGGCGTAGCTACATTACTACATACATGGCACATGCATGCTGCATCCTTACTTAAAGCATCAATAACGGATCCAACTGCAAACAACTGCATTATTGCCTCTTTCACTCTTCCTTTTTCTTTGTTTTTCAATTCTCACTACTTTTTTTCTTCTTCATTTTTTAGTGAACATATGACATATATTGTCACTATTATTTCTTTTATTCTACCCTTCCCAGAATCACACTTCATACCTTTCTTAAAGAACGAAGCTTACTTCATATTGTTCGACTACCCGGCCTTCATCAAACTTGCTATATACAAACCCGTACTTAAACTACTTAAGTCGAGTACAATCACTAGGGCAACAAAGCTTTCACTCCGAAACGAAATTCTACTCTATATACATTAACAAAATTCACAATACCATGAATTATCCTTTGCCATTTTTCATATACTTTCCCTTGTTTTTATTTTTTAGAGAAATAAAAGGAGCTACACTTACCATGCAAAACAAGTGTGACTCCACAGTTTGGCCAGGAATACTACCCAATGCGGGTAACCCGGGATTAGGGACCACCGGTTTTGAACTTCTTCCAGGCAAATCAAAATCCTTCCAAGTCACACCAGGCTGGTCGGGTCGAATATGGGCCAGAACCCGTTGCTCATTCGACCCGACCACTGGACTAGGAACATGTGTAACAGGAGACTGTCAATCAGGTCAAATTGAATGTAACGGGTCAGGTGCGACTCCACCTGTAACCCTAGCAGAATTCTCTATAGGATCCTTCCCAGACACGACCCAAGACTACTACGACGTTAGCCTTGTTGACGGGTACAACATACCTATGATAGTCGAACCAAATGGCGGGTCCGGGTCATGTTTAATTACAGGTTGTGCATCGGACTTAAATCGACAATGTCCAAAGGAGTTACAGGTGGGTGATGGTGACGCGTGTAGGAGCGCGTGTGAAGCGTTTGGGATAGAAGCGTATTGTTGTAGTGGCGCGTATGCTTCACCGAGTACATGTAGTCCGTCGATTTACTCGCAAATGTTTAAGGTGTCATGTCCGCATGCGTATAGTTATGCGTACGATGATTCTACGAGTACGTTTACGTGTTCTGGAGCTGATTATACTATTACATTCTGTCCTTCCTTAACAAGGTTTGTTTGATAATGATGGATTTGATTTTTAATCTTATCTTTTAACATATAAGTAATACTTTTTATTTTCTTTTTATTTTAAATTTAATTTCTTGTTAAAGTACATTGAAGCTTTCTTTTTCCTGTTAAAAAAAAATTGCATGACGCTTGATCCTTGATGCATGAACTTTTTTGTGTAAGATCACTCTCGTAAATCTCATGTAGAAGACTAAGTTTCATTTCAGCGGGTGATATCCGTCTGAAATTAAAACGTATAAAATGTGAGCATGGAGTACTCACTTCGTTCCATAATATAAGTCGTTTAGAAAATCAAAAATTTTATTTGATAAGGCGTTTTACATTTTCCCATATATATTACTTCCTCCATTCAACTCCACTCTACCAAATTATTTTTTCACGTTTGCCGAGACGTGTTTTACGCGGTAAATATCGTTAGCTACGTGTTTGCAAAAATTATCAAAGTTGGATATTAATAATGTACTCGTAAAGACGAATCAAACAAGATCACACATGAATATATTTTCACTTATATATTGAGAGAAAATTGCAATTAGATGCCGACTCATGAATAATATGCAAAAATGAAAGTGGTAGAGTGGAGTTGAATGGAGGAAGTACATGATATTTTCATTTTTCAAAGCATCGAAACTTGGGAAAATAAAGTAATTTAACCCATTTTATTGGTGAAAAGCGTTTGTTTTTCTATGTTAAAAAACATTTATAACATATACAAATAATAGTACAACATTTCCCAATACGTTGTTAACTTTTGTGAAATAATTTAAAATAACCTACATTATGGAACGTAGGAAGTATTTCCTAAAAAAAAGTTATTACCAGTTTTTTTTCCAGAAAGTGACAACTTTAGTTACGATTATAATTTTTTATCATTAAATTATCACATTTTATTATAAATGGTGAGATTTTTCTCATGTTAAGTTTAGATCGTTTAAAATGAGAATTTGAGTAGCGTATAAAACGCATTAAAATAAATGTCCTACATAACGTTTCTAATATTGTCTAATTCGTTTCATTTTCAACTGAGCAGCCAACAAAAGGCGTCGACGGATACACAAACGTCATCACAAAATCCAGGCTCGCAGTTCGAGATTGGATCAGGTTCAGGATCTGAGTTGGAACCCGAAACCGGGTTTGGGTCACAACAGCCGAAACATCATCATCCTAAATTCTACATTGGAGGTGGTCAGTTCTTATCAGCCTCCCCTCAATCAAGCAAGCTAATGACACGGTCCATATATGCATGGCAATTTATAATTAATTTGATCGTAATTTCAGCTACTCTTCAATTATTCCACTTTTCCTAGCCACTCCTGTCCTGAGTTATTTACGTTTGCCTTATTTTGTGAGGCGAAAATAAAGCAAATTTAAATTATTAACAGAGACGAAGGAGTATTAACATCTTGGTTACTCCGATCCCATACAAATATGCACACACTTACGGAGTACGTTCTTAGTCTTTTTTTTTTGTTGGAGATGAGATTACAAAGTGAGGAGCAATTTTGTGTTACGTACACTTTTCTCCAATTATTGAATTCTTTTGACGAGGCTCATAATGTAAAGTAACATCGAGGATGTAAGATTACACACTTATTTATCTGTAAATTGAAAGTACCTTTATAAATTGTTTTATGTTTTTTTTGGTAACAATCAAAATTGATTAAACTACGCTGCTTAGGAACTTAAATCACTAGTAATAGTAATTAGCAATAGATATATGCATAATATAGTAGCTTAAGATGCATGCATACATCATGCATGCCAACATCGTAAAGTTTGGAGATTTACCAGCCAAAATCGTTACATACATGACAAATTTCAACAGTGATAAATGGGTAATAGTATAAGGTAAACTTAAAAAAATTCGTAAATTATAATTGGCGAACGAGTAATAGTATATGGTAAACTTGGAAAAAGTTCATAATTTTCAACTGTCAAACGGGTGATAGTATGTATAAGGTAAACCTAATATTTTTGAATTCGGAATAATGACCTTGAGAGTTGAGGCGATGTAATATGTTATCTAAAATATATCCAGGCATTCTATCCAATGCGTTGATATACATTATACATTATATAAATCTTAACTTCGCCCCTGTAGTCACATGTGACATCATCACTTTATGAATTAAAGTTATCTTCATATTAACGAAATCTTTTTTAAAAAAAAAAAAAGAGAATAAAAATCAGTCGTGCTAGAATGCGCAAGACATCACTAAAAATATATCACCTCCGCAGTGCAATTCACTATGCTCCGGAAGCACAAGTTCACATGGACACAAGGTATAATCTATATCACATATATACAAGAAACTTAATCAGATTTATCGAATAGGTAGCGTTACCATCACCTCTAATCAATAAAAATAATATTTTTTTCTTTTATACAACTTGTGTTTTGCAATGTTTTTGAGTTATAAAGCTATCAAGCATACTAGATGGGTGCATTTGCAATGTTATTAAATTACGAATAAGAGTTTTACGGTTCTACCAATTACGGAGTAGTATTACATATGATAACATGGTACACCCGATACAAAATTTTGGTACGTGCTGACTAACGAGGGACACGTAGCCAAGTCCACCAGAGTTCATACGTCAACCAAACTCCTTACTCTTTCTCTACACGCTTTTTGCTCTCATCTCTCTTCTTCCCCAAAAATCGCAGGACAACTACCACCAAACCCTAAAAATTCCAACTCAATTGCTCAACAATTTCTACTGGATCGCTCTAATCACCTTATCGATTTCTGGTATTTCAATTTCTTCTTCACTTTTACAACTTCAATTTTGCTACTTCTTCTTTTTTCCCCAATTCAAGTTGAATTTAGTTGATGAAGTTGTAGTTCTATGCTTTCCCCCAATTTAGCTGTTAATCATTGAAATTGAAGTTAGGTTGATGATTTATATGTGTTTAATTCGATGATTATAAAAGGCATTATTGTTGTGTGTTTAATTAAGGTTTAGTTAATTGATTTAAATGATTAATGATTGTTTGATTGTGATTAGGATATTTTTTAGTTACTTAATGCGGATTTTAATACTATTTTTGGAAAATTGGATGATGAAATTATGTTGTTGTGATGTGATGGTTGATTGTAGTCTATATGGGGACAGAGCTATTAAGAGCTTGTGTGAATGAAGAGGATCTTGATTTTCCGGCTGTTCCACCGGGTTTTGAGTCATTTACTTCCTTTAAGTTAAAGAAAGTTGAACGTGCTGATAGCGAACCGTGTTGCTCGGTTTCTTCTAATTTGTCCCAACAAGAATCGGTTAATGTTAAAGTAGAGCCCGAGCATGATGCTGCGGGAAATTTATTAAAGTCTTTAAGGCGTAGACCTTCAATGGATCAATGCTCAGACGAGGAATCTGATTCTGAGCAGGGTAATCAGGTTAATGTCTGTCTTTGCTGTGATTCTATGGGAATTGAATGTTGGGTTCGTTCACTTCTCATATATGCTTGATCATTATTGCTGCAGAACTTCCCGATAAAGCCAGGGCTTCCGAAAGGGGTCATCCGTGGATGCAGTGAATGTCAAAATTGCCAGAAGGTGTGTTTGCTTTTTAAGGCATTTGTTTTTTCCGTGGGCTACCTCCTTTAAAGTCAAGGCTCCTTTATCTTGCTTCCTCCATACCATTTATATTGTCCCGTTTGACTAGAAGGTTGGATTTAAGAAAATGTAATCTAATACACTAATACCGCTATTGCCCTTGATAAGAGTAATAGGATTAGGATAGAATGTTAGTGGTTTCTTAACTAGGGGTAATATAAGATTTTCACCATTTGTTTATTATATTTGGAGACGGAACTATTAATTTGAGATGGACTTAAAAGGAAGTAAGGACGACATAACTAGGATGGTGGGAGTAGTACATTACCGTGACAGAAGTCTAGAGCTGCCCTGATTTTACGCAGCAAACCCATTAGAAATGAGGGTTTGAGAATTCCGCATAAACACATGCAGGTTAAAAGGCTGTGTTGAGGATCTACTGATTGGAGTAATCCTATTGGTCTTCATATTTTCGTATTGGCAATTGGAAACTCTTAAAGGTCTTTGCTAATTGGTTCACTTACAGGTGATTGCTAGATGGCATCCTGAGGCTTCATGTAGGGTTGACATTCAGGAGGTTCCAGTATTTTACCCAAGTGAAGAGGTTTCCGACATTGAAATTGTATTTTTTTTTCTTTTCATCTTGTCTCTTCATCTTGAATAGTAGTTCACTGATGTCTGTTTTGGTAATTTTCTGCAGGAATTTAAAGATACAATAGGCTATATAGAAAAGATACGCCCAAAAGCTGAACAATATGGGATTTGTCGTATTGTTCCTCCTTCTTCATGGAAACCTCCATGTCAGCTTAAGGAGAAGGACGTATGGGAAAAGTCTAAGTTCTCTACTCGGGTACAGAAGGTTGACAAATTGCAAAATCGTGATGCGTCAAAAAAGCTTTTAAAAAGCCATGTGAGGAAGAAAAGGAGACGATGCTCAAGAATGGGTATGGATTGTGGGGCTGGGAATGGAAATACTTTGGAGCCTGGAGGAGCCGGATTTGGTTTTGAACCTGGTCCTGAATTTACTTTAGATAAATTTCAGAGGTATGCTGATGATTTCAAGGCCCAATACTTTAGAAACGAAAATGGTACAGATGCCGTGAGTGATTTGGGAAAGGTTACTGCAAAGTGGGAGCCATCAGTTGAAGTTATAGAGGGAGAATATTGGCGAGTAGTTGAGAAGCCTTCTGAAGAAATTGAGGTGTGATATAATTATGAGCACACAAGTCTCCCCTTCCAAAAAAAATAAGATGTCACATTATTGTTAACTTGTTCTTTTGGAATGTTGTGCAGGTTCTTTATGGGGCCGATCTGGAAACTGGTGTTTTCGGCAGTGGTTTCCCTAAAGTCTCCAGTCAATGTTCGTCCTCTGATGAGGATTATGTCAAATCTGGTTGGAACTTGAACAATTTACCAAGGCTTCCAGGTTCTGTTCTTGCCTATGAAAATGCAGATATATCAGGCGTCCAAGTACCATGGTTGTATGTCGGAATGTGTTTTTCCTCTTTTTGTTGGGTAAGTGCAGAACCAGGATTTGTCTGCAATGAAACTTTTCTGTTTGAAAAAGTCAAAACATATTTGCTACCGGTTACTTTTCTTAGAAGGATCAGAGATTGGTACAGTTATTGACGTGTCTTGAGTGTTTTTTTGTTTTCTAAGTAAAAAGTGACGAAAGGTTCCTTCAGTTTGGGCCTGTCTGATTATTGAAGTTTTACGTATTTTGAGGGTGATAAAAAGTATTCTGTATAGAGTATTGTCTCGCTTCAGTTTTTTCGTATTTTACTTCTGGATTGTCAATATTTCACACTCCTAGTCTTCGTTTCTCTTATTTTATGCAGCATGTTGAAGATCATCATTTGTATTCCCTGAATTACATGCATTTTGGTGCACCTAAATTGTGGTATGGTGTTCCTGGGAGTGATGCTATTAAGTTGGAGGATACAATGAAGAAACATTTACCCGACCTATTTGATGAGCAGCCTGATCTCCTCCATAAGTTGGTTAGTTGAAATAACTTATTTAGTTCTTTCAGCTGACAACGTGATTAATTATGTGCTGCATTTTGTGTTAAATGATAAGCCCTTCTTTTTCTGGCAGTGCTTTGAATTCCGATGAAAATGTTTGTTACCTGAAATCCTTAGACCACTGGTAGCTTGTAGTAATGTATGCATTGGGTATAAGATGTGTGGATATTTGTGTACTTGTTGATGCAACCTTAATGTCTATTGAGCCGGGTACATTTATTTCCAGCTTATATGCAACATTTTTCTATATATTGAATGAAGAATTGTGAAAGCTAGTGGATAAGGCGCCCTCTCAAGGAAGGCCAAAGCAAAATAACTACTGTAGTAGAAGGAATATACCTCAAATAGCATTTGTTAATTGAAATAGGTTTGTTTTAAATAACTACTCCCTCCAACTCAACAAGATGTTTACATTTTCCTTTTTGGGCCGTTTAACAGATGCCTTACATTTCCCTTGTGAGAAACTTCTATTCTAACAAAATTACTAATTGCCCTCACCTCAAACCCCTCTCATTAACCAATAACCCACCCATTTCCTTAAAACCCCACCTTCATCAAACCCAACCACCCACAAACTCGCTATTACTCTAACCCACCGGCCACCAGCGCCCTAGCCCGGACACCATACAGACCCAGTCGAAACCCTAATCCACCTGCCGCTAAACAAGGCCCGCCTCTTCAAACACACACCCGACAAAACCCAACCTGAAAACCACCGCCCATCCTCCAAAAACTACCCACACTTCGTTGAAACACTAATCCATTCTTGAATCTCGATTCTCCGTCCCACCCTCAAAAATCATTGATCTATGGCTTTCGAGGATGGAGGAGGGAGATTCAGAGGCGAGGGAGGGGTTTTCTCAGGTGAGGGTAGTGTTTCGGGGATGGTTGGGCTGGTTTTCTACGGGGTACGGGTGATGTTCGCGGGGGTGGGGGTAATATTGGTTGGGCGTGGGGTGGTTTCCTAGACGAGGGGATTTATCCCCGGCGGTTTAAGGTGCTGCTTTGGTTTTGGGCAACGTTTTTCAGAAGATTCGGGGCTGTTTTCCACTTTTTCCGGCGTATATGGATGGTCAGAATTTCTTTTACGGTGGAATTTGGGTGGCAGGTCTGTGGTCGGGATGGTTCATGGTTGTATGGGGGACCTGTGGCGGCTTGATGGATGGGGGTGTGTGACTCGGTTGTGTTGAGTTGGTGACTGGATATAGGGGAAGGGTAAAGGTGGAAATGACTAACTCAGGTCCCACTGATTTTAGGTTTTCTTAAAATCCTACCAAAAAGCAAATGTAAACATCCCACCTTTCTAGAACTTCTTTCAAAACTACTACCACATTACTAAGTTCGGTTTAAATAAACACATCACTTGCTAATCCAAACCTATATGAAGGAATCTTAACTATCTATTTTGAATTTCCACCTTAAAAACACAATTTTGTGCCTATTTGAGCCTTCCCAAGCGTATAACATTCACCCTTCTTCCTCACAACTCATCTGCTAATCTCTTTTTACCACTACTTCATCTTCCTCGAGTCCTCTGTCTCCTCGTTCCACTTTGAAATTTATGAACTGGCATTTGCTCAACTCAATCCCAATTGCTAAGAAACTTAATGGGGATGGGGATGTGATTTGAGAATCTGACAAGATATTATGTTAGGTACTTTGAACAAGATTCATTCACTTGATTTGAGAATCCGACAAGCTATTCATGAACTGTCATTTGCTCAAGTCAATCCCAATTGCTTTGGGACTTTGAACAAGACCCATTCACTTGATTGACAAGATTCAATTGTCATTTAAGTGAATGAATGGTATTATAGGGATGAGATGGGGGTTTTAAACTTTAATGAAGGGCAATAGAGTCCTTTCACGTTCTTTTTAGGCTCAGATTACTAAATGGTAGTGTTTTGTCAATCAATTGTAGTGGTAATAATTTTGAAAGACATTTTAGATAGGCAGTAGTTTTCAAAAGTGAAGTTATGTTAGGTAGTAAGTAGTCTAGTAAGGGGTAATTGTCAAAAAACCTTGGAAATTATAAGGCCCTAGATTAACTTTTATATGTGTGGACGCAAATGAAGCCACTAGTGTTCCAAGATGGAACTTAGCTAGAAAAGCCTAGTCTGTAGAGGTTCTTGGCAATTAGCCTGTGCTCTGACCAGTGTATTATATATGAGCAGCAATACAAATGATCTTTGTTTTTTAGGGTACCACAAACTAAAGGCTTGGCTGTATTGTCTGCAGCTGTTATACCTACTCTATATTGCAAAATATTGCTAGCGTGCTTTCCTACAAATATATTCTGCAACACCAGTATCATCGTCCCAGTGCTTTTAAAAGATTTTTTTCTAGACTGGATAATCTGATAATCTTACGGATAAAATCAGACGCTCGTATCTATCCTACCGTGACAGTAATCAGCAGTTTCTCTCTGTTGTTAATTTGTTATACACAGCTTCAGCCATTTTAATCTGACATGCAGTATATTTGTTAATGTGCATCCATCTGTTATCTTCTCAGGTCACTCAACTCTCTCCATCAATCCTTAAATCAGCAGGAGTACCTGTCTATCGTTGTGTGCAGAATGCCGGGGAATTTGTCTTGACTTTTCCCCGGGCATATCATTCTGGGTTCAACAGTGGGTTCAACTGTGCAGAGGCAGTAAATGTAGCTCCTGTTGATTGGCTTCCACATGGACAGAAGGCTGTGGAGCTTTACCGTGATCAACAAAGAAAGACAACTGTCTCCCATGATAAGTTGCTGCTTGGAGCAGCCAGAGAAGCGGTAAAAGCAAACTGGGAATTGAATTTACTGAGGAGGAATACCATTGATAACTTAAGATGGAAAAATGTTTGCGGAAGGGATGGGATCCTAGCAAAATCTCTCAGGGTATGTCTACTTGCTTTTTTATCCACTTCACATTGTTTTGAAGGGGATTGTTTGGGCTTATTTATTCTCTCTGAATTTTGTCTATTGCAACTTTATTCGAAATCAGGGTGCGTACCTTGTTAGGTTGTAACTTTTATTGAAAGAAATTATTTTAAAAATTAGAATATTGACCATAAAATGTGGCTTATCTACAAACCCGATATGATTTCCTGATATTAGTTATCGTTCTATCAATAATAATTGGCATCTCTTAATTCTGTCGAGTTTTTTCGAGGTTTTTTGTTACATTCTTAGGCGGGGTGCTCCAGTGCATGTGTACTTGTAGGTTTCTTTCAGATCTGGCGGTTTTGACATGTCTTGATTGTAATTTTTATTCAGCTATTACTTTTCTACCCCCAATGTTTGTGGAGTTGTGCTGTTGGTTTGCATGAAATGTCAAAGGGTAGGGCATGTAGAGCCTCAACCCAGTGTTGCGTAGTGATAAAAGCTATGGTTTTTGTCGCTATCTTCAGCAAGGACAGATGCTCAAATCTTCTTATAGCAAGCATTTTGATTTTGTAAAATTTTCTTTCCACTCTTTCATTCTATGTCGAATTCATTGTTTTGTATTGAAATTACTAAACTAGGCTAGCAATGTCGTTTAAGTCCCAGGTTCAAGGCTTTGTGTAGTGCTTTTTTGGATCAATTGTACAAATCTTTTGTTTTGACGGCCCAGCCCTACAGTTTGAATAATAATTATTTTGCCCCAAGCTGAAAAAGCTGGCCACTCTACATATGCGCGTGAATAAATATCCATTCCTTCTAAATGTTCTCGATGGAGTTATTCGTGTAATTTCAAATTGATTCTTTTTCTCTTGGTCAATATCGCTTTTGCTTCCATTAATCGTTTAACAATGTGTTTGGTTTTGTTTCCCTTTTATGTTTGTGCAGTCACGTGTTGATGCAGAGAACGTGAGAAGAGATTTTCTGTGCAAATACTCAAAATCACTGAAGATGGACAGCACTTTTGATGCCACAACTGAAAGGGAATGCAGTGTGTGTTTCTTTGATTTACACCTGTCTGCTGCAGGTTGTAGTTGTTCACCTGATAGGTTTGCATGTTTAAATCATGCAAAACAAATGTGTCCGTGTAGCTGGGACGGAAAATTCTTCTTGTTTCGCTATGATATAACTGAATTGAATCTCCTGGCTGATGCTTTGGAAGGTAAATTAAGTGCCATATATAGATGGGCCAGACTTGATCTTGGACTGGCTTTAAGTTCTTGCATATCTAAAGACAATGGGCAAGTTAAAGGGGTTACTAGTGCAATGTCGGAGCATCCAAGTGGAGATCGTTGTAGCAGGGAAAGCTCGCAAACATTAGTAACTTTGAAAAACAAAGACATCAGTTTAAAGGCTTCAACTGATTTGTCTTCCAGTGTCAGCCATATTTCTTCAGCACAAAAGGGTAGTTTGCCCGAAGCTGTTGTTGCCTTAGAAGCGACAAAGATGCCTCCAATTAAATTATTTCTGCATGGAAAGCGAAAAGTTGACAATGTTGAAAAAGACCCTGTAAATCAGCTGAAGAGGTCTGGCATGAAGAAGTCATCACATGGCAAGGAGGAGGTAATTGACCTATGTGATGACGAAGATGATGAGCACTCAAATATATTACACACTGATGTGGTCAAAGATCTCGGTCAGGAAAGTCAGAATGTTACTGGGATAGAGGGATCTGATCATAAGTTGAATCTTTGTGATCTAGCTAATGCAGCTTTAGCTGCTGAAGCCAATTTAAATTCGATCTCCAATGGACAGAAGGGTGATTGTTTGTCTTGTTCAACATCCCCAAAAGATGAAACTGAGATCAAACGTGAAATTGTTGCTTTGTCCGAGGAGCATAATCTTTCATGCCATCAAGGTTCTATTAGTTCTAGTTCGGGAAAAAGGGATCCAGATGCATCCACTCCAGATAGTGTTATTGAAAACACAACTTGTGCTCTTAGTGTAGGACTTAGCATTAAGGTCAAAGAAGTCGATCATCGTATACAAAGGAGCGATTTAAAGCTACTGGATGATGGGAGAACTCTTGTAGCGAGCCCATCTTGTAGTCATAGTAGCATGGACAAATGTCATCGCCCAAAAGGGCCACGCATAGCAAAAGTTGTGCGGAGAATCAATTGCAACGTTGAGCCTCTAGAATTTGGATTGATTGTTCCTGGAAATCAATGGAGTACAAGTAGAGCAATTTTTCCAAAAGGTTTGTTGATTCTATGTTCGGTTTAGATACCCCCTTTGTCAATGAATAAACTTCCCATTATTTTTCATGCAAGAATTAAGGCTATAAGACGTACGCTTCAGACGGGAAGAAAGTGCTAGTTGAGTAAAAATGTGGTGTCACGAACTATAGTTGACTACAAATAACCCCAAAAATTAGATAATTTGAGGGGGAAGTCTTGATGAACTACTTAAAAAGTAAACCAGTAAGTTTAGAATAGTAAGTTAAGAATATATACTTGTAGTAATTGCTATATTTTTACCTTAAAGACTGATAGTAATATCTTTTTTAGGTTTTAAAAGCCGTGTGAAATACATAAACATCAAAGATCTCCCAAACATGGGGAACTATGTCTCAGAGATTGTGGACGGAGGGTCGAAAGGACCACTTTTTATGGTATGTGCATAATTTGGTTATTCACTATGCGATTCACTCTTTTTGTAAGGTCCTGATATACACATCTTGGGAATGAAAAGGGAACAACATATTCTGGTGCTCTCTCGTACTAAGGTGGCTGTCATTTTTATGATAATTGTGTCCACATCAACTTGCTTGTGCATCCTATGAAAAACTCGAGTTATGCTCAAATACTCTGATACGATGCAGCTATAGATTTATTTCGTCTTAATGCTACTTGGATAGAGTGCCTGAGTCTATTTTCATCTTCAGGTCTTCTTAGAGGACTGTCCGGATGAATTTTTTGTAAACGTATCACCAACCAAATGTTGGGAAATGGTTCGTGAAAAAGTGAATCAGGAGATCACTAAGCAGCACAAGCTAGGAAAGGATAAACTTCCTCCTCTCCAGCCGCCTGGTAGCCTAGATGGACTTGAGATGTTTGGTTTTACTTCTCCAGCTATTGTTCAAGTTAGTACACTCTAAACAACTACCGTCCTAATTTATATCATAAATGTTTCTCCTGTCTATGGACTTCTGGGTTTATTTTGCATGTAAATTAAGGAACACAAATCATAAAGATCACAAGTAACGTACAAAATAGGAAATAGTTGAACTGTGACGTTACTTCATAGACACCCCCGAAAAAAACCCTAGATGTTTTTTCATGGACAGATAAAAGTACATCCTATTTAGATGCTCACGAGATATGATCATGCTGACGAGTGTTCCACATGTAGTGTGATTTAAGCTGCACTCTTGCAATGTTTCTTTACCGATCTAACATTTTAATTATTCTTGTAGGGTATAGAAGCATTAGATAGGAAACGTGTGTGCGCAGTGTATTGGAATTCACGGCCGCTTGCTCAAATATCACACTGCTTTCTGCCTAGAGCAAACGTCAAAAACCCAAATTCTGGAGTAAATAGTGGTGCTGATACTTTACTGAAGGGACTCTTCAAGAAGGCAAACCCAGAAGAACTACGCTCATTGCTGGGTGTGGCAGGCAATAATCCGAGCCTTGTGACCCGTCTTCTTGATGAAGAGATGAAGAGTCGGTCAAGGTAGCACGCCATATAGCTCCAGTCCAAGGGGATTTATGATTATTACAGATGAACTTTGAGACTGGAGCTAATGTTAAATTGATTTGTAAATTCTTAGTGATCATCATTGTTTTAATAGGTTTTCGAGTTCTTTTTAGCCATAAGCTAGTTATAACAGAGAAACGGGAATTCATTCGTTGGATGGATACCTAGTTCTCTGAATTCCAGTCTTATGAGAGGTTAGGTGGACGCTTAATACCCACCTTTCCTGTTTTGACCTTACAAGTAGGATCTCATTCTAATGCACAGAAGATTCAAATCGACATTTTTACTTAGAAAATAATTCAAAGGCAATTTATTTAATGGTGTACTACACTGTATTTAGCTTGTATATTGATGCTTTTATCCAAGTTTGTGCTTGTGGGCACCGTAATCAAATTACCTCTTGTTTAGCACCCGTGTTTTGTGTTCATGAGTTAAGTTTATTCAATTTTAGGGAAAATCATAACTTCAATCAAAATACGAGTACATTGAGGTCGAACAATTCCATCAGCTAAACATCTCTCACAATTAAGCTTGTATCTCCAAGCTTGAATTATGCAAAATTCGAACTAAAGAACATTAACTAAGCATTATTCAAACATGGACTCAAACATAAAAAAAATCGCTATTGAAGAACGAAGAGACATTGAGTGTAGTAATGCTGTAATGGTGTTGGATATTGAGAAATCCAAACTAAGTTAATTAAGCATAATTCAAACATTGAAAAGGGAAGAAACCTTAAGAACAGTAACGGAGTAACAGGGTGGATAGTCATAGTTTAGAACACAAATTCTCATTGAAGACGGACACTATCTGTCACAAGCTGAATACAGATAATGCCCCTTTCACAATATGCAACTGGGAGGACAAGTGGATGGCAAATGAATACCCCCACTTGCCCTCTCACTTGCATATTGTGAGAGGGATACTATCCGTCTTCGCCTTGTGAAACAATACTTACATGTGTTTTTGGTGTCAATTTTAATGACCTTAATTTACATTAGGTTGGATTTAGTAGAACTTGGAGCGAATAGAAATCCAGTTGCTTTTAGTTTGCCAAACACAGTATTTGGGCTAATCTGTATTTTAAAAATGAAATGGGGTTTACTCGTACAAAATCCCCGGTATAAAATGATCTGAACAATTAGTCATGCGGAATAGTATAACCAACCACAGGACCCGACCCGCCACACAAATGTACTACACTGTGTACCGCCCTCCGCACATGCTATACAGTGCAGCAGACAGACATGTCCCCTACTGTTTTGGCAGCGCCACCCTGCAAGTACCGTTACCAAAGGCATAACAAAACTCAATTATCCCTTGTTTACTACGTTGTCGTTTTCCAGCTGCTCTTCAGCTTCATTCACTAGCCCGGGAGCTTATTTTACTTCTGAAGCTTTTCTACATTTCTCCAGCCACGTTATATGGACAAAAAACTTCTCTGACTTAAGATTAATCTCGATTGCATTCGTATAAATCCGTTAATGCAAAACACCAAAACTGGATTTAACCAACAAATCTAAGTAGAACGTGTCTAGGCTCGAATGATAATCTAAGATTCAATCCATTCCAAATGCAATTACCAATCTTACAAGCAGAAGGGAGTTAAGCCCAATCGACATCCGACAGACTCAGATTGATGAAAGAAAAGCCTCAGTTCTAGCTGCTTTAATTTTCTGAACTTCTAAATAATCTAAGAATGCTAATTATAGCAGAGACAAAATTCTGGTAAACTATGTTATACAGGGATGTAGAGTGACAAGTTGTGCTTCATCCGGAAAAAAAGGCAACGCAAGGACACAAGATGGCAAGTCATAGCGTGTTTTATACGGAATCTAGAGTTCATCCTTAATGCCTTCATCTTCTGCATTGGTTGAAGATTCCTCCTTGGTCTCAGTTTCGGTTTCAGCCTCCTCTGTGTCATCCTCCTCTTCCACAGCTACGTCACGGCTGATGTTGAGGCTTGACTTGACTGAATCATAAACACGGGAAGCAAAGTCCTTTGGGTCGTCCAGCAGGAATCCACTCTCGAAAAGTGCTGTCTGGTACATGAGCTTTGCTGTTTGCTTCACACTCTCATCCTGCAGTCAGATTTGTTACCTCGTCAAAATTTATTGGCAGCACACAATATATAAGAAGTTTCATAACGGGTTTGTAGCAAAATATCATGTTCTTTGTCACGGGTTCGGGAATGACACCGTACCTCAGGATCTGTGGTTACTCTCTCACGGAGCTCCTTGATGATTGGATGTCTAGGATTGATTTCAAGAACCCTCTTGCCACGCATGTAAGCCTGCTTATTTGCATCACTCAGTGTTTGTGATTGCATGATCCTCTCCATGTTCGCACTCCATCCAAATTTCGAAGTCACAACAACACAAGGAGTATCTGCTAATCGGTTGCTTATCTTGACATCATCCACCTTCTCGGAAGCAAGAGAATTCTTCCACCACTTTGTAAGCTCCTTGAAATTCTCCTTTAGTTCCTTGTCTTTGGAGTCCTTGCCTAGCTTAAGACCCTCCTTCGACACATTTTGGAATTTCTTGTCCTCGTAGTCCATTAGGTACTGCATCAAATACTCATCCACGGGATCCGTGAAGAAAATGACCTGTAAGTAAAGAGTTCAGAGTTACAGCAGTCCATGGAAATGAAATGGTCTCAACATATCAAGTCACCGTGGACGATAGGATACAAGTTCTTCGATAAGGCCGAAAATTTTCCAAAGCATATAGAACTCAAACACATTTCTTATATTTACCTCGTAGCCTTTCTTTGTAAGCCTCTCAAGGAAGGGAGAGTTTTCCAACTGCTCCTTGCTGGTTCCTGTAATGTAGAAGATATCCTTTTGTCCAGACTTCATTCTTGAGATATATTTATCAAGGGAAGTCAACTTTCCGTCGGATTTTGAACTGTTCAATGGAAGGCAGATTAAGTAAACATGCATCAGAGATGACTCAGAGGAGACTAAAGAGTTTGCTTACAGAACCGTTTGTGTTGAGTTACTTACGTTTCAAATCTAAGAAGCTTGGATAGACGATTCCTGTTTGCAGCATCCTCAATAATGCCGAGTTTGATTGATTTACCAAACTCATTCCAGAACTTTGCATACTTGCCCTTCTTCTCATCATTGTCAGAGGACTTCTCAACATCTACAATGGAAGTAACCATTACGAAGAAATTAGTAATAAGGTGTCAAGAGCAAAGATCCGAGATAGAAATAGACAAAATTAAGTCGCCTTCTTTATTGCTATTTCGAATAAATTTAACGTCAAATAGAGTCTCGAGTCAAACATACCCTTCTTTTCCTTGTCATCAGATTCATCAGGATCTTCTTCGGCAATCTTACGGATCATGTCGAGGGCCTTCCTGATCAGTTTCTTTTTTATGGTCTTCAAGCTACTGTGTTGTTGAAGCATTTCTCTTGACACATTGAGAGGTAGAGTGTCCGAGTCGACAATACCCTGGCAAAAAGGTTAAATCATCAAGCCATGGCTAAAACAATAAGATCTTAAAATACATACTTGCGTTATTGCAACATCTTCCAGAAAGCGTATTCCTTACCATCAAGAAGTTTAGATACTTGGGTAAGAGCTCATCAAATTCATCAGATATAAAGACCCTCCTGACGTAAAGCTTCACATTGGCTTTGTTGTTGTTGTAGTAGCTCTCATACAAATCATGAGGAGCCTTTGGAGGAACAAAGAGAACCGCCTTGAACTCGACATCACCTTCAGCATTGAAGTGACTCCATGCTAATGGCTTTTCCTCACTAAAGTCCTACAAGATACAATCCCACAATACAATTAGCCTCATGAAAATCAGTCTCGTGTTATTATAGTGTAAGAACAATCCATTTAACTACAAAATTCACCCTTAGACCTATAAGCCATTTAAGTAGAGAACTAATTCAGTACCTCGATTATCATGAGACTGACCCATATAAAAGGTTGTGCAGAGTAGCAGAAACATAAACGTTCAGCTTAAGTTGGCTGACATGACTAACCTTTGCCAAAGAGTGGTAGAATTTTGTGTACTCTTCTTCAGTGACCTCCTTAGGGCTACGTAGCCATATGGCTTTAACATCGTTCAGAAGTTCCCATTCAGAAGTTGTTTCTTTGATGGTTTTTGTTTTTGGTTTCTTCTCAGCTTCCTCCTCATCCTCTTTCTCTTCAGATTCTTCCTCAGAAGTCTCGGCTGTATTACACGACACAAACAAGAAAATGAAAACAAAATTAAACTCTAAAGTAGGTCGAATTTTCTCAAAACTGATTCAGGGTAACTCCACATACGAGTTTCATCTTCATCACTTGACTCGTCATCATCTGCAGGCACCTCCTTCTCAACCTCCTTGGTTGCCCATAGGGAAATAGGGAAATTAATGAATTCTGAATACTTCTTCACTAGATCCTGAAAATGACAAGGAAACATAAAAAAAAAAAAAAAAAAAATTAACAAATGTCAAATCAGTATCACAAAAGTAAGTTTTTCACAGTGTTCAACTCAATTAAATGACAATCGAATAGATAGTTTGAAGATAAATTCACCCAAAAGAAAAGCACGTGGAACATAAATAGGCATACAGCATGAAATCTGGAAGAAATTTGTGTCGAAGACAGCTATGTTCAGTAAGAAAGTGAATTCAAGGGATTCAAGTTCCAAATTTGTATCACCTACATAAATTAGATTTTGTAACGAATTTGGAAGCAAGGCCATAATAGAAAAACTGAAGGTGTAGTCAGACACTCTACCAGTCGTTTGTACTAGTAGTATTGTCCTATTGTTATGGGAAATAATTTGGAAAACACCTATCCTAAGAAGTCGGAACAAATAAGCAGTAGAACGTTAACGAAGTTGCCTAACAGGAATTATAACAGAAATTTTGCAGTTGCTAACAAGTGCTATGGATATTGGAGAAAAACAAAACTAAGACAGTAAAGATGTTAGGCATCAAAATCGTATGAATGACATAATAGAGAATACCCACCTTCAACTTAGACTCTTCCAAATACTCTCCAGCCTCCTCTCTAAGATGTAATCTGATCTCGGTACCACGGCCTAGAGGCTCATTCTCTGTGTCCTCAGAAATTGCGAATGCACCATCAGCCTTGGATTCCCAAACATATCTGCAGAATAAAATGACCCCCACGTATAAGCAAATAATTACAACAGGCAACAAAGAAATGCGAGATAAGATTATAAATGAATATGTTCGGAGCTCACTGTTTGTCATCGTTGTGCTTGCTGATAACTTCAACATAGTCAGCAACAAGGTAAACAGAGTAAAACCCAACTCCAAACTGTCCAATCAAGTTAAGATCTCCACTTGTTTGCATCTTCTCCACGAATGCTGAATTAACCAATACACATTTCCGCGTCAGTGATACGAAACTAAGTAGAATGTAACGGTTCATTTCATCGCCACTGTTATTACGAGATTTTGGGTAAAATCACACCTGAAGTTCCAGATTTTGCGATAGTTCCCAAGTTCTTGATAAGGTCCTCCTTTGTCATACCAATACCTTTGTCCCGAATGGAAAGAATTTTCTTCTCTTTATCCAATTTAATCTGCAATCATTAATTCCAAAGATTGATTCACGACATGATTAAAATGGAAGATGTAAGCAAACAATGCAAAAGAATCATGATAACCAACCAAAATTTCGAGCTTAGCTTCGTCACCTTCACCAAGCACACCCTTATCAGTGAGTGCCAAGAACCTAATCTTGTCCAATGCCTAGCAATCCAAAACATTCCATATTCAGCAAACAGTCATACAACAAGAATACAGAATTCGAAACAATAATGGCTTTCATCGTTTCAACAGTAATGAGGACCACACAGAACACTTACATCAGAAGCATTGGAGATGAGCTCCCTCAAGAAAATGTCTTTGTTACTATAAAGAGAGTTGATAATGATGTCCATAAGCCGAGACACCTCAGCCTGAAACTCGAACTTCTCAGCATGGCTGCGAAGTGTTTTCCTTGACATAGACTCTGCCTCCCTACATAAACCCCGCCATAAGCCCTCCACATTAGTATTAACTCGTTATATTGATTTTCACACATTACGGGCAAAAAGATCACGCCTTTGTATACCTTTTGACAACATCAGAATCAGTGGATAGGCCACTAGGAACAGCTCCCCCGATCTTCTCCTCAACCTTAGGCGGGTTTGCTAATTCATCCGAATCAACCTCAGCATTCACCTGTATCCTCCTCCCTATGAAACGAAATACACAATTTCATTCCATCAATCATCAATTCTTTTCAAAGTATCCACTTTTAATCAATTCTCGATCCTCCACGATATTAGTGGATCGATTTCTAAAATGCCAGTTCCATTTCCATACGTTTGTTCAAAATTCCCGTCACATATATCAAACAAACGTATTGAAATGGGAGGTTATTTTGAAGAGAACAACATTAAATGTCACTTAAACTGATTACAATTTCATCAATCCACTAACTACCCAGATCAGATTACACCAACTTTAATAATGGGCAACCATCAAAATCAAATTCCAAGTAATCATATAATACTAACAACACACATCAATAAATAAAATTGACTTACTTGATTAAAAATACTATTACAATTTGCCACCAAAGATTTCACATTTTCAAAAATTCACAAACTACCCAGATCATATTACACTGAGTTTTCAAATGGGTAACTAAGATAATCAAATTCCAAGTAATATATTATATCATCAACATTCATCAACTAACAACTTACTTAGATAATCAGATAAACCCTACAATGTAAAAAAAATTCACATTTTCAAAAATCCAACAACTACCCAGATCAAATTACACTGAGTTTTCAAATGGGTAACCAAGATAATCAAATTATAAATAATATACATCGATAAATCAACACATTACTTATATGATGAGATAAACCCTAGAACGTAAAAAATTTCACTTTTTCAAAATCCAATAACTACCCAGATCAGATTACACTGAGTTCTATAATGGGTATTTAAAATAATCATAATAAATCAATAAATAACATTACAAAGGTACAAATAAAAAAACCGTCTCACAGTATAAGACCGTCTTATAATACGATACCTTGATCTGGAAGAAGGAAGAGAAGACACAAAAGAAATAAAAAGGACGAAACCGTCCACTTATTCATGATTAAATTTGCAACAATTTATGAATAAATATAAAAAATTAAGATTTAATTTAATGAAGTTTTGTATTATGGATTGAAGAAGATGAAGAAGTGTGTGATCAGATCTGAAAAGAGTAATTAAATAAGGAATGAGGAGGTGAAGAAGACTGTGATGAGATGAAGAGAGTGGAGTGTGAGATGGGGTGAGGGGTGTGATGTGTCACGTGACTAGCGTAATGCCACATCAAGGAGATATTTGATTGGTTGATTGCTGCCACGCTGGAATATTGGACGACTTATGTGGGTAAGTGGTTACGTGGCAGGATATGATTGGGTGGGATTGTTTGGGTAGACGTGTATCTTGACTTGGTTGGGTTAGTCAAATTTGTTGAGTGATGGAAGCTTCAAGAAACTTGTTTGTTACGGAGACTTGGCAAACGGGTCAATCGGATCGAGTTTGGGTCGGGTCAATTTGAATCTATCATATTGGGTTATTTTGGATCGCGTGGGGTTGTTTCGGGTTTGGTTGTTTTTCGGGTCAATAGGTCGTGTTATTTCGGATCCGGTCATTTTTGGGTCAATGATTGAGAAAAAAAAGTACATTTAGTCATTTCAAGTCTTTTTTGTTCAGTTAGAGTTAGATTTTTTTGGGTTAGTAGTTTCGGATCAGGTCATTTTGGGTCGTCGGGTCAGTTTCGAGTCAACGCACTTCGTGTCAAGTTCGGAGCGGGTTGGGTTAATTCGGGTTTTGGGTTATATTCGGGTTTTGCAACTCGGGTTAGTTTCGGGTATCGGGTCAGCCTTTTCGAATCGGGTCATTTAGGTCGGGTTGCTTTTGTCAGGTCTACTTACAGAGTTACAACCCATTTTTTTTCCCTAGTTTATTTTCGATTTACGGATATATTTTTATCCATAATATTTCATTTCATATCTCATACCCCTAATGTAAAACCCAACCTAATTCTCTCAAATACGAGTAGAGTTGGTAAATAGGGATCGACCTGATAACACGACACGAAGTTAGTGGATTCAGGCTGAGATATTTTGACCCATTTAAGTAATTGGGTCGACACGAACACAATACGAAAGTTAAAATTTGACGGGTTAGGGTTGAATCTTACAGCACAACCCCGACACGATAACCCATTTAATCTAAATAGATTGAATTTAAGTTGGGTTGATCTGTTAAGCCATATAAGAAGAAGCATAAGAAATATCCAAGCGAGATGTCGAAATAATACATTTTTACTAGACTACTCCATGACATTTACAAAAGCAAAGCATAGGTTTTGTTTTTCACAACATTGATTAAGGCATATTAATTAAATGTTAAAATCAAGTTATTTTTAAGTTAAATAAATGGCCAGGTAAATGGCCAGGTTAAATAACTAAAGGTTAAATTGAGTTGCTTAAAATAAATGGGCTATAAAGTCTAGATGGGTTATAAGAAAGTTAATTGGATTGAGTTAAGATTGAGGTATATGACCAGTTTAAGTAAATGATCGGGTTGCGTTATGGTTGAGAGGTAGATGACCCGTTTATTTCTGAAACGACACGATCTAGACTGCCAGGTCTAAACACGACTCTAGAGGGAAGGACTTGATTGAGAAAAATTCACTCAAAGTTTACTCGGTTAGAAAAACTTTGCTCATACAAAAACTTCTAGAAACGACTTTTAAATGCGACCTTTTTTTTGTTTCAAACCGTAATTCTTGTCAAGGCGATTAGTTTGAAGTGGCAAACCTCACGTATACTGCGAAAATTTTCCAATAAAACAGTGACATTTTAAAGTTTTGTTTCTATTGCCAAACTAATCTTTTTTCTTTCTTTTCATTCATACGAAAGGAGATTGAATTTTATGAGTCAAGAGAAACACAACTTCTCCCACGTCGTCAATGTAAGTCACTCTTGAGTCTTGACTACTCGATCTGTTACGCTCTACCAGACCGCACATTCTCCGTCCACTTCTATCGCGAAATTTTTGCAGCCTGCACTTGACTTTTTTCAGCAGTTTACGGATTGCATCAAGTAGTTGCAGTCTACACTCGACTTTGTTCAGCTGTTTACGGATTCCATCAAGTAATTGCAGTCTACACTCGACTTTGTTCGACTTTGTTCAGCTGTTTACGGATTGCATCAAGTAATTGCAGTCTACACTCGACTTTGTTCAGCTGTCAGCAGTTTACGGATTGCATCAAGTAGTTGCAGTCTACACTCGACTTTGTTCAACTGTTTACGGATTGCATCAAGTAATTGCAGTCTACACTCGACTTTGTTCGACTTTGTTCAGCTGTTTACGGATTGCATCAAGTAATTGCAGTCTACACTCGACTTTGTTCAGCTGTCAGCAGTTTTCGGATTGCATAAAGTATTGATTTAATAACTGAGTGGCCTAGCACAAAACATGACAAAGAACTTGTTCAATCTTCATCTGAGGTACATACAGGACAGATCGAATTAACTTCGTAATAAACTCTTCAACTCACTTGATTAACGATATAATCATAAATAAGCTTTTATTTGTCTCCACCAGCATGCAGGTTTATATTGTTTTGAGACTGCAATATTTACAAGGATACGGTTTTCCAACCCGTCAACAAGATCCATAAAACCATTTTGGGTTACAAAAGCAGGGAATTGATGGCATACTCCATGGCAGTTTCAACGTCGCGTGACTCGCTTCCATTGTCAAGGCTTCTTTGATGCAATGAGATACATGACTGCCGTACCAATCACTGGGTACTACGTACATACACTTGTATGGTTATTCCAACAATTTGAGCAAATATCATTTCGTCGAACAAAATAAAAAACTAAGACGATACCTTGATGTATCGTTCCATGGTTACCCATATGATTACCCATCCAAGGCATGGCCAGTACCTGCTTTTTGGTAGAGGAGACAATAACACATTAAGAAATGCTACGAATACAATATACGGAGTAATATTAAGTACGGTTAGACCCTATGTAAGGCCAAAGATATTCCATATATATATATATATGTCTCACGGACTTCTCGGATAATATGTATGTAGACTTCTAAGTTATTCTGACTCGGTTGCAAGTGTCGGGCACTATAGATGAAGCCAAAGACACACGAATAGAGTGAAATGTAAGGGTAACGTAGGTAGACACATTACCATCTCACTCTGCCGTACACTTGATCAAGTGAAAGCCATAGTCGATTTTCAGTGTATGTACCCCCTCGATCATCTTCTGAGTTATTGTCACCTATATATATACCAAAAGAAATAAAAGTATATTTTTATTTTTAGATGTATGTACACATTGATAAAAACAATCGCAACTGCAACTAATACAACCTTTGGTTAGTAGATCGACTTGCCCTGTATCTCGTCGTTGGTGGACCTGCACTCGGTGCAAATCAAATAACATACATTCATTTAGATAGTAAAGTACACTAACCAAAACTTATATATATAGCCTTTAGTCAAAAGCTTAAACGACATTGTCTTGTATAACGTGAAAAGTAAATGAGAAGAACACAATGAAACGGAACGTGGAGGAAGTATCTAGTATGACTATTAAACAACTAGGGCTCATTGAGATAAAAATCGAATTGTGAGTCTTACCGTAATAACTCTGTGAACGACGGGAGCACTTTCTTCCTAGATACGAAAATGCAAAGAGAAGATAATTATAATGTAATAAAAAAAAAGGGTGTAAATGAATTAAGTGAATAAATCAAGGTTTAAGTTATAAATTTTTCTTGTACAATAAGCTTTGAGATAAAGTTTTAACTTAAAGAGAAACTTACATTGACTTTGAACACAACAATTTCTCCAATTGGAATTGGAGCCTGATTCTTTTGTAGCCATAAAATGTCCCCCTGCACAAAAAAAAGATACATGATTACATATTATGTGAATATGTGATGCTATTTTTTTTTCCCATACGGTTATAATACATACGGCGAAAAATAGCTCTATTTCATATACAATTCATATAGAAGTGTTCTAAAAAAAAAAGAGATAATTAATCACTTTACAATGCCAATGAATTGTTCTCGTAATATCACTGATTTTAGGATGTAATCTCATTTCGGTTTATGAGGTGGCAATGCGCCAATGCGGAATACCTTACCCTTGTTGCCTATAAAACCCAAGTTAGACGTAGGGCCTATAGAGGGTATGCCAAACCAATTCAAAATCCATGTGTTAACTTGTTTATGTTGTTATTTTCCACTGCAAAAAATCCTTTCATAATCGTTCATTGTTTGATCAAAGCAACGGTCATATTATACGATCAATTTCGGTCATTTTGGACCGTTGCTTATATCATTCAGCACAGTCAACTAGTCTCGGCCTTTTAACATTCATTCAAAAGAGGGTTTTGTTTGTTACTTGCAAAAATCATTTCATTTAACTAGCTTAAATCAATTAAGTTTAGTTAGAAATTTTAAATAGTCCCTAATTCACTTATCCCCCACTTAAATACTTAAAATCAAAACTCTTCAGTTTACTTATGTTTCGGGGAAGGAAAAAAAACGATTGATTTTTGTATTATTGTGTATGACGATTTTACACAAAATAATTATGTTACGCAAATCCAAAGTAATTGGTGTGATGTAAGACAGTTTTTCACAAAATTGTGTTAAACGGATCCTAATCAAAAGAAAACAAAATCATACCCATATTACGGTAAAAGTAATTATTAAAACGGTTTTACAAATATACCATAAATCGCCTTGAACAAGTATTAGGTTAACACAAATTCTCATTTATTCGTAAGCTTAAGACGGGTCGAAGAACTACCACTTTCATTGATAAAACAAAAACAAAATGTCTACATATAAGCAAAAGACATGTCTTTATCAATGCAAGTGACATGTATTCGACCCATATTAATCTTATGACGGATATATCAGTGTAAGAGACACTTATCGTTAAGTTTGGTTTTAAAAGGTAACCTTACGAAATGCAGGGCCCATGCTGACATGGTACACAATGGCAAAAGGAGGTTCACATCCGGCCAGTAATATCACCAATTCCCAAGCCATGAAAGCCGATGCCATTAACACTCCTACGTAAATATGATCAATAAATACATTTAAAGAGTACATACATTCGCATAATAAACCATGCATATTCCATCACTTCAAATCATTTCCATACGTTTATTTACAATTAAAATAATTTGAAAGAACGGAGTACAATTCGTCAATTTGCATGTTACATATAAACATTTGGTCTTATGAAGACGAGTATATCCGTCTTCAATGTAGACGGATCGGATTTCCTCCCACAAAGACGCAAGTGGGAGAGCAAGGGGGAATTAAATGGATCCCCACTTGCCTCCTATTGAGAGGGGATGCGACTTGTCTTCAATGAAATTGAAGACGAATATGTCCCGTCTTTAATGGGAATTTCTGATATACAAAAACAACAAAAAGTCTCATTTAGAAAGAGCAAGTGGGGAGATAAGTATGTCAGTGGGGGGCTCCATTTGCCACCCACTTGCACCCTCACTTGCCCTTTGTGAGGAGGGTTTGACTCGTCTTAAGCTTAAGACAGAGCTACACGTCTTTAATGAGAATTTGTGAAAAAACAAAGTAAGACGAAGAAAATAGGTTTATTTGAACTACATGTTAACATGCATTAATGCATAAGTTTTAAAAGGTACCTGCAGATATTAGCTGTGTTGCTAAACGTCTCATTTGAGCTTGATTTTTTATGAATAATATGGGTTTTTCTTTCTTACACGGAGTTCTTGGTATATTTTGTGGGAAGGTTACGTAAGGAGTACAATAGT
The DNA here is from genome assembly GCA_022085475.1 of Heliosperma pusillum. Classification (NCBI taxonomy): domain Eukaryota; kingdom Viridiplantae; phylum Streptophyta; class Magnoliopsida; order Caryophyllales; family Caryophyllaceae; genus Heliosperma; species Heliosperma pusillum. Next base: position 78,966 of record JAIUZE010000362.1, read on the forward strand.
TTTAGCGGTGCAAAGTGATGTTTACTTGTATTTCCAATGTATGAAACCATGCATTTTACTCCACGTTCTAGGAATGCTTCGTGGGCTTCTGGCGCGCATCCAAATCTAATCTCATCCCCTTCATACTAAAAGGATAATAAGTCTATTTAATTAGTTTTTCCTCCAAAATATACACATTAAAATAGGAAACACAATGAAAAGTTATCTTTGTACATAAATTTTCATTTGTGACGAGACGACCCGTCGCAAGCTTAAGAAGTGTAAGTGGGGTACAAGTGGGTGGGAAATGAAGCCCTCCACTTGCACCCTCACTTGCACTTTGTGAGAGAAAATTGACCCGTCTTAAACTTGCGACGGGTCGATCCGTCGAAATCAAGACTTGCTGATCTTAGTATGGTATAATATTTCATTAAGATATAATATTTTTATTAAATTAAAATTGTACTTCCTTCGCTCTATTTGGTTCTTTACGTTTGTTTTATACACGTACATTAATGCACATTTTCATTTGTTCATATCTTTAGTTACATATTATTAAAAAATATAAAAATTTGATATTTATCATGCACTCGGTAAGACGATTTAAACAAGATCCCGCATGACGATATTTTATGCTATATATTAGAAGTTGTAGTTAAGATTCTCATCACTTATGAATAGTGTCGAAAAAACAAATGGAACAGAGGAAGTAATATTTTCATTATTAAGATACAAACAATAATCCCCTTAATACTAAACTAGTGTAGATCTCGTGCAAATGCACGGTTTTTTTTACAATATGTATAAAGACGTTAAATAATATAGCTTGGTAACATGCTTAAGTGATATAAGAGAAAAATAATTGATAGTTTTCACTTCAAATAAGATTGACGTGTAACTTAATCCTAATTATATAAATTACTTAATTATTAATATAGATTATTATTATTATTATACTATTATATTTACCAAAAGAATAACCTTAATTAATGACTTAATTATTATACAATAAAATTAGCGAAGATTATAGCTAACTTGTACAATATTTGTATCAAAATATAGAAAAATAAAATTATGAAAAATATTACGCAAAATATTTCTCTTATATTATCTTACGGTAATATCCATTAATGAGGGTTTACATATTGAAATTAGTAGTAGTATCTTCTATTTATGGTATACAATTAATATGACATAATATGAGCACCAAACCACCAATCATAGAACATTGCACTTTAAGTAGAAAAATTATTAAAAGCTCTTATTCTTTTCAGTAGGTCTTGCTTAAGACGGGTCGGATCTTGCAACGGGTATTTTGTGAGAGGAAATGGGTAGAGGGGACAAGGTGGGCACCCCCCATGTGCTCTCCACTCACCCTTGATGGGTATTTTGTGAGAGAATATGGTATCCGTCTTAAGCTTAAGACGGATACCTCCGTCTTAAATAAGAATTTGTGTATTCTTTTAGTAGTAGGGGGAAGATTAACGGAAGATGATACACTTACACAATGTGTATGACATTTTCCATACACACCCAATTGTATAAAGACAAGTGGAATTTTAATTTTTCATTTAATTTATTTAACTAAGGTTAATCTAGTAATTTTATTGTTAGTGATTATTAATTTCATTAATTCAAGTATGTAGTTTAAGAAGTTAGCTTAAATCTATGACTTCTACAGATTCTAATTTATATTTTTAATTAATTAGGATTTTCAAAAAAGGAAACAAATTATGTCAATATACTTGCTAAATATTCCGATTTTAAGATTTTTATTATATTAAGGTAATATATTCATGATTCCCGAAACTAAAATAGAAAGTTTTATTATTTTATTATTGGTTATACTCCATATTAAAAAAATATATTATATTTGAAGTATATTGAATAAGATACATTTTTATCTTATACGGAGTATTTAATTTTGAATTTTTATTTTATATTCAAATTTTTTTAATATAACCTAAAAGATCAATGTTATACGAAAAAAAAGATTTTAATAGAAAACTAAAAAATGACTAAAACTATACACACAATTAATTTAAAGTAAAATAATCATATTATAAAAATGGTACAGAAATAATCAAATTATATAAAAAAAATAACTAAAAACGAAAAATAAACTATATGGTAGAAATCGAGGAATATATATATAAATGAAACTGAAAACCAAAAAAGATAACCAAAGTATATAAGTTAAACTGGAAAAAAAAATCAAAGTATATAAATAAAATTGAAAACGATAAATAATCAAATTATATAAATGAGTAAACGACTAAATTAAATAAAATAATCATAACTTTCTTACTTAAGTAAACTAATAACCATCCTTAGTCAAATGACTAATTTATCCTTAATCAAAATAATTAATAGAAAAATAATAAATGCACATGTCATAATATGGTTGGTTGTGTATGAAACCTTTTTGTACATTAAATTCATTGTTATCAATTTCCAAAAATACAAACACTAAATTATTTAATACTAATAATTAAATACTACTAATAAAGTTATTATTGATACCACTAATAAATTAAATTGTGAATAAACTCTTCATTTTTGGTATGAGATTATAATAATGTATATTGATACAAATGATAAATAATAAATAGTCAATATTCAGGTCTCACATACGAAAGTCACCTTCTTCCTTTTTGGCAGATGAACAACTCCAGTAACTCGCAACTTCTTTGCATCTTCAATCGATATATTCTATTCATAATAGTAAAACTTAAGGCCATGTTCGGGGGAATCCTCCTCCACTTCCCCGATCTCCGAAGAAGGTCGTGGTTTCGTTTCCTCTGGGGAGTTTGAGTTTGTCTTTGAGTTCGAGTTCCTTGATTAATTAACATTCGGGAGACTCGGCCCATTCAAATCAAAATAGGCCCTTAATCGCGAGGGTAGGCTGAGTTAACCATTTGGGATGAGTTGGAAAAGATGAACAATCATCGATCATTTTTCCTAATTAGTTTTAGAAACTGAGTTTTTTTTTTCAAATAAAAAAACGTCGAGGTGAAATTTGAAACTTATATGTCAATTTAATAAATAAGTAATACACTTAAAAGTAAAAGTTTATATATATCACACATTGCGCGAGATCTAAATTAGTTCTATTTACACAAATTACCATTTCTGATGGGGCGAACCGTCGCAAGCTTAAGACGAGTCAAGCACTCTCACAAAAGACAAGTGGGGAGTTCCATTTGCCTCCCACTTGCCCCCGACTTGCTCTTTGTGAGAGGGCTGGACAGCTGGACCCGTCTTAAGCTTGCGACGTCGCAAGTGAGACTTGTTGTTCAATTTACAACTTAAAATAATGACTTCTAGGTTCAGTCTAGTCAGACGTGGCAATCAGGTTAGTCGGGTCGAGTTTAAGTCGGGAAAGCCGGGTCGAGTTGAATTTCGAGTCAAGCCACTGTCAGCCTAGTGGCGGAGCTAGGGGAGGAAATTTCTAGAGGGGGTGGGAATGACTAATTATATATAAGGTACACTTGAAAAAATTTAGGGTCGGACTAGAGGTGACCCGGGAACGGCCCTAGGTGGGGGCAGGCCAGAAAAAAGAAGTTATGAGGGGCAGGTCTAAGCTGGGAGCGGGCCGAGCAAGGGGATGGGGAACCGGCCCAAGTTTTGGGCGGGTAAGGCCGGGCAATGGTGACCTGGTGGCCGGGCCGGGTTGGGCTACTCTTAAGTCTACCCACTTCTATTTGACCTTGGATCATACATGACTGACCAACACAATTTGTATGATCAAGTAGCCCATAACGTCCATGAGTTTGATTTTTGTCAGTTGTCACGTCCATCCACAATATTAGAAATTGGGCTCAACAACTATCAACAGTGTCTATATGTTAAAACACTAACAACTCGGATTTTTTCGGGACCTTGAACGAATCCGGCAACCCTCGGTTCCTATACTTAGGCGATAATCTAGCAACGATCACTTCTAGTTCTACCACACAATCACTATTTCGGTAGTTTCACAAAAGCATATCAAATGGTTGTAACTTTGAAAAATTACAAACGAGTGTTACATAATTACCGATTTATATACATCTTAGCCGACCACCATTAGCTAAAATACTACGAGTAATTTGCAATACAAAACAAAGAAGCATGGATGCAACCACATCTGACAGATCACAGATGCATGCACTATATGATACAATATCAACAGTTTGTTGATGAAATTTAGATTATTACAAATCCATGCTATTTCAGAACTCAAAAAATTACTTGATTAACTTTAGTAGTCAGAAGATGAAGCCCAGATGTTAAGTGTCGACTGAGGATTGTTAAAGTAAGGTGGGAGAGGAGACGATACAGTGAGGAGGGTTGGTGAGCATATGAACCACATCCCTCATGGTAGGCCTATCGGAGCTCTCGTCTTCGACACACAACATGGCAATCTTGAACATGTTAACTACACTAGGTAGCTGGTAGCCGTCTAGTCTCGAGTCTAAGATGGCCAGCACTGAAGCTGCATCCGATGGCTGAGATATCTCCGATTGGGTCTTCCTAACCCATCTCACTATATCGACCCCATCTCCGAACTCTCCCACTGGTTTACGTCCTGTTATCAGTTCCAATAGCACCACCCCAAAGCTGTATACATCACTCTTCTCGTCCACCTTTAGCGTGTAAGCGTATTCTGCTCACAAACAAGCTCTACATTCTTAGTAATTTCACAACCCAGCAACTCCTAAATACACAAAACTACTTGTGTCGCGAATAATAGGCGCCCAATTAAGCAGAGGCAAATTCTCATTTAAGACGATATACTAGTCTTAAACTTAAAACAAGTCAAATTTGTTCACGTAAAATGAATACGACAATAATACAATGCATAGCGAAAAGTGAAATATTTGTCCTATATGACCATGTGGGATGATATATGACCGTGTTAATATCGATGACTAGCTGTTAATCAAACAAGCATCCAAGAATAAAACAAAAGGTTAATTCTCTATACATATATCAGTAAGATCATGATAAAAAAAAAAACATAACAATTGGAACATAGAAAGGGGCAAGTAAAAATACCAGGAGCAATGTACCCATAAGATCCAGCAATAGAGGACATAGACTCGGAACCGGAAGCATCCCTTAAGAACTTAGCAAGACCGAAATCAGCAACATGAGCTTCATAATCCGAATCCAACAGTATGTTATTACTCTTAACATCCCTATGAATTATCTTTGGATTACAATCATGGTGAAGGTAACACAATCCCTTCGCCGCTTCCACACCTATCTTATACCTCATCTCCCACTGCAAGTGAGCCCCTTTCGGCCCGTGTAACTTTTCCCCTAGGCTCCCATTCGACATGTACTCGTACACCAGCAAGTTGGTCTCATTGTTTGATACGTACCCTAACAACCTAACAATGTTCCGGTGTCTGATCTTCCCCAATGTCCCTATCTCGGCCGCAAACCCATGGTCGTGTTTCGCGGTAGAAGGCCCTCGGTTTGGAAGTTTCTTGATTGCCATGTCGGTACCATCAAACATTGTCCCACGGTAGACCACACCAGCACCGCCTTTGCCAATGATATTTTCTTCCTTAATGCAATCAAGAACATCATCTACCTTGAAATCCAACCTTTGAAATCGCTCGATTTTCCAAACCCTCGAACCTTCAAGTCGCTTTCTCCGATAAATTACACAAGTAACAACCGAAAGCAGGACTAATGTGACAAGAACTATGGTCAGAATCACAACCTTAGACAAGCTAAACGACGCCACATGGCGAACCCTTGGTTGGTAAACAGGACAAGGCAACGCTCGGTCAACATAACACAGATTCGGATTCCCGGAAAACGATTTCGGCTTAAACACGAAAAAATGTCCACCAGCCGGTATCCTTCCATACAAATTATTATCCGATAAATCCAGAGTAGTAAGACTCTGTATCGAAGCAAGCTCCTCCGGAATATATCCAGTAATCGAATTCTTCGACAAATTAAGAATTGACAAATCCGCGAGTTTCGCCAATGACACGGGAATCTCACCAGACAGATTATTCCTACTGAAATCAATCTGCGTCAACGACCGACACTCGCCAATATTCCCCGGAATCTCACCAGACAGATTATTCCCACTAACATTAATCTCCCCAACCTGTTTCAACTCGAATAATTCCCCCGGAATCTCACCAGAAAACCGATTATTCTCAAAATAAACCTTCTGCAACCCAGTCAATCTCCCAATTCCAGACGGAATTACGCCACTGAACCGATTATTAGAAACATCAAGCTGCTCAAGTTTCTCCCCAACAATATCAACAGGAATTTCACCAGTAAAGTAATTATTCTTCAACTCAGTAAAATTAGCTTCAGGCAATGTAAAAATTCCTGCAGGAACATTCCCAGTAAGCTGATTATTCCCAACCCGAACCCGTTCCAAAGACCGACAATTCCCAAGCTCTTCAGGTAATTCCCCAAACAGAGCATTGTTCATCAACACCAACAATTTGAGCTTTCCACCATTACAGAGCCCTTTCGGAATGTTTCCGGTAATATGATTGTTCGCGATATCGACGGTTATTAGCTTCCGGTTGCGGCCGAGATTCTCAGGAAGCTCTAAAGTGAAGTTGTTACTCCACAACTGAAGTTTCTCTAAATTCGGCAAATCGCCGAAACTAGCAGGAATTTTACCGTAAAAGTGATTGTCAAAGAAACTGATTAGAGTAAGATTCTTCAAATGTCCGAAACTCTCCGGAATTTCGCCAGTAAGCGAATTTCCGGATACATCCATTGACATTAAACTAACCATTCCCGACAACGATTTCGGTAATTCTCCACTCAGTTTGTTCTTCTGTAAAAACAAGGAATTCAAGTTAACCAGATTTCCAAATGTCGACGGAATTTCGCCGGAAATGGCGCATTCCGCCATATCGAGAATTATTAATTGGCTCAACTTCCCGAATTCCGGCGGAATTCCGCCGGAAAACGTATTAAAGTATCCTAAATAAAGGAATCTCAAATTCTTCAACAACCCTAAACTCGCCGGAATTTCACCGGAAAGTGAATTTCCTTTCAATTCTAAGAAATTCAAAGAAGTGATGTGTGAATAACTCCTCGGAATTTCTCCAGAGAAGAAGTTTCCGCCAAGGGAGAGATGAGTTAACCGACCCAAACCCGTAACTGAAGCCGGAAGCGGTCCGCTAAAGTTATTATTATAAACATCAACAACTTCCAACTTAAACAAGTTCGTTAATATCTCATCAGGAAAAACACCAGTGAAATTATTGTTAGACAAATTAAAGTACTTAAGACGGGTTAAATACGATAATTCTTTCGGCAATTCTCCCGAAAGACCGTTGTTGGAAAGCGTCAAGTTTTCAATGGCATCCAATAACGCTATATCAGGAGAAAGCGTGCCGAAAAGGGGAAGAAATGAGATATTTAAGGAAACTACTCGAAACGCTGCGTTGCACGTGATACCAGTGAAGTTACAGTATGTGGTGTTGTTGTTGGTGTTGTTAGTCCAGTTAGCAAGGACGTTGTTGTTGTTGTTGTTAGAGTGGAGGAAAGAGTGTTTTAGAGAGAGTAAGGTTTGATGGTCTGAAATGGCGGAAGATATGAAAGCCATGTTTAAGAGGAGGAGGAGTTTGGTGAAAGCCATTAATGGCGGAAGGAAAAGAAAGGTAGCGTGGAAATGGAAGGAGAGGGATATATTCGGGGGATTAGATAGGGAAGGTTGATAAGACGTTGAAGAGCAGCTTTATATAGGAATGGAAGGGTCGAAGAATCTTATTTATTGGATATTGGATTGTGTTTTTTTATAACTAGGTGCACTATACAAGTAGGGAGTGGCCACAAACACAACACTCGCTTTTAGTTACGGTAAGTCTCGCTTGTGATCGTTTTTTCAAAAAGATTACTTATAAGACCTTTTCTAAGCAGAGATTGCGCTAATTAGGTCGCGACCCGATTTTACTCTTAACCTCACTTTATTTACTTTAACCTACTTTCACCCTCTCAAGCAGAGATCACGAAAAGTTTTAGTTCATTATTTTTACCAACGATCCTCTCCATTTTTCTCTTCGTTTATTTTCCATTATCTCTAATAGAGTCATATTATACTCCTTTCTAGTCGTTCATTTCTTCTCTCGTTCCTTATTGGGTAAGTTGGGTTTTCTTCCCTCTTTCCCTTTTTGGATGTGGAGTTGTGTGGTCTAAATTCATTTTTATGTGGGGTAGTGTGTTTTGTGTGGTCCAAATTCATTTCCTTAATTTTTGTGTAAAAGGGAAAGGGGAAGAAATGAGTGACTAGGAGGGAGTATATTATTTGTCACACAGATCATCTGTTATTTTTATTGATAACAGTTAGATCGTTTTAGAAAATAATTTTGATCATTTTAAACAATTGAGAGGGAAGGTAATGACACAAATTCTCATTTGTCACCGCCATATCCGTCGCAAGCTATACTACCTATGTGGTTAGAATAAGACAAAAGTTAAGTACCTAGAAAGTGCGTTCTATTCTGTCTTATCTATCCAAATGGGTAGTACGTAACCGTCGCAAACTTTTAACTGATACGTCTGTGACAATGGAAGCTTGGTGAGTTAATCGAGAGGATCAGACCATCCCCAAGCAAGAGTCACACTAACTAGATCACCATTCATTTTTAATCTTAATCACCCCATAATTATTATGACCCATTTACACCCTCCCAAGCAGAAAGTCATGACTAGGTCACCAATCTAATCATTTTTCACTTTCCAACCTTTTCAATCATTTAATTTCCCACATTCTCTACCCTACTCAAACCAAACAACCAATCAGAAAATGCCACCTACAAGGTCACCAAGGTCATGGGGTGACCTCCTTGAGGTCATGGGATGACCTCCAAGGGGTCATGGGTCACCAAAGGTCATGCTAATTATGGTGTTAATTTGTGTTTAAAGTGACCCAACAAGGTCATGACCTCCCTCATGACCTTGCTTGGGGATGATCTCATAATTGGATTATTTACTACCTTTATTACCCGAGTGTGGTAGAAGGGGAAAGTTAACGACTGACATAGTGACATGGGTCGTGTTACTGTAAAATGCAAGTGAGAAGTGAGGCTGCAACTTAAAAGTGAAGAGATTCAGAAACCAGTACAGGCCACAATCCAATACGGAGTATTATAGTGTAAATACCTAGAGACTTCAGAGTTCAGAGTAGAGTAACTAAAGCAAGTCTCGCTCTAAATCAGACTTGATAGGGTACGTCGCAGAGTAGCCGTATAATGTAGGGATTCTACACGTTTCTTTGGAAAAGAAAACTTACATTGATTGGAGGGATGCAATTTTATTTGTTTTATCTGCGAGAGAGAAGTGATTCAAAACACACATCTGTGATGCACCAAAAATTTGAGACGGCTTAATGTCGATATACTCCGTATTAATGTTCAATATCGTTACTCGCCTTCTCTTTTACCTTCTCTTCTTACAATCGATTAAAATATAATATATTTTACCTTATGTATTTGTCATTTTATCTCATACGATATATATTAGTTTAATTGATTGTAAGAGAGGAAAAAGAGAAAGTTAGAAGGAGAAGGTATTAGGAAAGTTAATATATTGTTGCTGTTATTACGTTTATACTGCTTTATTCTAGCCTAATTTACAGGACTATTGTTTAGTATGTACTCTATTTAAGCCTAGTTTGGGCAAACCTAATACAACACAAAATTCCCCTCTTATCTCTTTAACATGGTATCAGGAATTCCAGATTTCCCAAAAAAACCCTAAAATCAGCCACCACGAAAATCATCACCGCTGCCATGCCAGGGGATACTACCTCCACCGACCCTCCTAAAATCGATCCTCTCAGCCCCTATTATCTCGGTTCACATGATGTTCCGAGGGCCAAAATATCAAACGTTATTTTACGTCGTGATAACTACGACGCTTGGCAACGATCCATGACTTTTTCTCTCAAATCTCGTCGTAAATTCGGATTCATTGATGGGACCATCAAAAAACCCACAACGGCATTCGACCTTGAGAATTGGGTTGTTGTTAATTGCACACTTATTCAATGGATACGCAATATGATTGATCCGAACTTACTCGATCATATTGATTATCCCGATGATGCCTCTGTTTTGTGGTCCGACATTAAAGGACAGTATGCAGTTATTGACGGCACGATGATTCACGGCCTCAAGACACAGTTGAACAATTGCAAGCAAGCAAAAGGAATGGATGTGACTTCCTATTTCGGGAAGCTTAAGTCTCTATGGGACTCGCTTGTTAAGCATGAACCGCCATTTGCTTGTCGATGTGGCAAATGCGTGTGCGGGATCGCGGAGAAGGCAATCCAGCGTCAAGATAATGAACGGTTGCATCAATTTTTTATGGGACTCGATCACACCCTTTACGGTAATATCCGCTCTTCTCAATTTCAATTGGAACCGTTGCCTTCTCTTACCCGCGCTTATAATCTTGTCCTTCAAGAGGAGCGTTTACGTGCTGAAACCCAACCCAACACCACTGAAGTTGCTATATTTGCAACTTCTTCTTCCGGTAATACTGATTGGAGACTTCTTCGTGATAAGGAGAGAAGTGACAAATTCAAACTTCTCTGTTCTTACTGTGAAACTCGTGGTCACGACGCGGCTAAATGTTTTTTTAAAACTAATCGCTTTCCTGATTGGTGGGGTGAAAGGCCTCGTACTATTTCTGAGTACCGTGTTTACAGGGCTCGCTCTTCAAGCCGTGGACCTGGTGCATTTCCAAGTTCCGGTGGGGCAGGCTCGCACAGCGGCAGTAAAACTGCTTCGGACCCTTCTGTTCGTGCAAATGCACTGCTAATGAACACCTCGTCAAACTCACTGCTGGACTCGGATCGTTTAATTGGTATGTATAAATGGATTATTGATACGGGTGCTTCTAATCACGTCACAGGAACTTTGTCGTGTTTGGAGGATAAAATTCAAATACCTGGTCGCACTGTTGGTCTTCCGAATGGCCAACAAATTGTGGCTTCCGTAATGGGTTCCGTCTATATTAATGAATTTCTTACTCTCCGAAACGTATTATTTGTTCCTGCTTTGAAGTGTAATTTGATCTCAGTTTCACAGCTCACAATTGATCATATTTATTCTTTTGAGTTTGCTAAAAATACTTGTCTTATTCAGGACCCTTCTTCGAGGAAGACGATTGGAGCAGGTGAACTGAGGGACGGACTGTTTTGGATCGTTGCGAGGGCGAAACCATTGACGGTGCATACGGTGACTGGGCAAGGGAAATTCGACCTTTGGCATAGGCGTCTCGGGCATCCGTCGGATAAAGTGGTCAAGACTATACCCTCTTTTAGTAATTTATTTTCAAATAAAGACAATGTGTGTGATGCTTGTCATTTAGCAAAACACCACCGTGACAATTTTCTTTCAAACAATAAGCGTGCGTCGGATTTATTTGAGCTAATTCATTGCGACCTTTGGGGTCCTTATCGTACTGTCTCTTCTTGCGGTGCGAAATATTTTTTAACTATTTTGGATGATTATTCCCGTGCCACTTGGGTTTATTTATTGCTTGACAAAACTGAGGTTACGGATATGTTTATGAGTTTTATTCATATGGTTCAAACTCAGTTTTCTAAGACTATAAAAAATGTGAGAAGCGATAATGGAAGCGAGTTTAATGCTATGGCTGGTTGTTTTTTCCAAAATGGTATAAAATTTGAGACATCTTGTGTGGGTACCCCGCAACAAAACGGGAGAGTTGAGCGTAAACACCGCCATATTTTGAATGTCGCCCGGGCTCTCCGTTTTCAAGCCAATTTGCCTAAAACTTTTTGGGGCGAATGTATATTGTCCGCTGTTTATTTAATTAACCGAACACCTTCACCATTGCTTCACAACACGACTCCATATGAGTGTCTTTATGGGATTGCTCCGTCTTATGAGAATTTGCGGGTGTTTGGTTGTCTTTCATATGCCCATAATCAAAATACTAATGGGGACAAATTTGAGAAGCGAAGTCGTCGTAGTATTTTTGTTGGCTATCCTAGTAATAAAAAAGGATGGAAGCTTTACGACATTGAAACCGAAACCTTCTTTGTATCTCGTGATGTTATTTTTCATGAGTCCGTCTTTCCCTTTGTTACTCTCGATACTTCAGCCCCTTCGCCTCATACACCTGAAACAACCATGGCTGATGAGCCATTTCAGGCCACGGCAGAGCAGCCCCATACCCCCACTGCTGCTGGTTCAGGGCCTGCCACGAACCAGGCTGACACTGACCCAGTAGCAGCGTCCTCTCCCACTGAACAGGCTGCATCCGGCACCTTCTCCTCTACCACGGAACCAGCCGCTCCTCTCCTTCCATCAGAAACTGACATGGGTAAAGGTCGGCGATTGAAATTTCCTAATTCCAGACTCTCGGGTTATGTACTTGACACCGCAACCAGTCCGTCTCCTCCCTCCAGCACACCTAGCTCTCCAACGTCATCCTCAGGTACACCCTACACCCTTGCTAATTATGTCAATTGCAAATATTTTTCTGCCAAGCAACGTGATTTCCTTGCAGCTATAACAGCTGACATGGAACCCCCGTCTTTTAAAGACGCCATTCGTGATCCTAATTGGTGTGATGCAATGCAACAAGAGATTGCTGCTCTTGAGCGGAATGGTACATGGGAATTGGTCGAGCCTCCATCTGATAAAAAAGCACTTGGGTGTCGATGGGTGTACAGAATTAAGTATAAGTCCGATGGTACCGTTGAACGTTTCAAAGCCCGCCTTGTAGTCTTTGGGAATCACCAAGTCCAGGGGCTTGACTATGGAGAGACCTTTGCTCCGGTCGTCAAAATGGGTACAATTCGTGCTTTCCTCGCCGTGGCTGCAATTAAACAATGGGAGCTACACCAAATGGATGTCCATAATGCATTTTTACATGGTGACCTCGCCGAAGAAGTTTATATGCGCCTCCCTCCAGGTTTCAGTCGTGGGAAGGAAGGTAAAGTATGTCGACTCAAAAAATCATTATATGGTCTCCGGCAAGCTCCAAGGTGTTGGTTTGCTAAGCTCACTTCCGCTCTCAAGGTATATGGTTTCAAACAGTCTTACTCAGATTATTCATTATTTTCTTACTCGCATGACCAAGTTCGTTTTTTTATTCTCATTTATGTGGATGACTTAGTCATTGCTGGTAACGATTCTTCCGCTGTTGCAAAATTTAAAGAGTATCTAGGGAACTGTTTCCATATGAAAGATTTGGGTCCCCTAAAATATTTTCTGGGTCTTGAAGTCTCTCGAAGCGGCGAAGGCATTTATATTTCACAGCGCAAATATGCGCTTGACATCATTTCTGAAACTGGCTTACTTGGGTCCAAGCCCGCTACTACTCCCATCGAGCAAAATCATAAGTTGGCCGAAGCTACTGGTGATATTCTCTCCGATATTGAGTCATATAGGCGGTTAGTGGGTCGGCTTGTTTATCTATCTGTCACTCGGCCTGACCTATCTTACGCAGTCCATATATTGTCTCGCTTCTTGAACCAGCCACGCACTGAGCACATGACCGCTGCACTTCGGGTTGTTCGATATCTCAAAGGGAGTCCGGGTCAAGGCCTGCTTCTACGAGCCGATAGCTCTCTCTCTATATCCGGGTGGTGTGACTCTGATTGGGGTACGTGTCCTGACTCTCGTCGCTCCATCACCGGTTGGTATATTTTCCTTGGAGGATCACCCATCTCGTGGAAAACCTGTAAACAACACACCGTGTCTTTGTCTTCTGCTGAAGCCGAATATCGGGCTATGGCAAATATTGTGTGTGAGTTAAAATGGCTGAAGGGGCTCTTTTTGGATTTGGGGGTCACTTTTTCTCAGCCCATGTCCGTTTTTTCAGACAGTGAATCCGCTCTCCAACTCGGTCACAATCCCGTATTCCACGAACGCACGAAACATATTGAGATTGATTGCCATTTCGTGCGTGACGCTATTACTGAAGGTTTGATAGTGGCCTCTCATGTTTCCACCACTAATCAGTTGGCTGATATCCTCACTAAGGCTCTTGGGGCACCGCAATTTCTCGCTCTTCTCGGCAAGCTGGGCACTCTTGATCTCCATGCTCCAGCTTGAGGGGGGGTATTAGGAAAGTTAATATATTGTTGCTGTTATTACGTTTATACTGCTTTATTCTAGCCTAATTTACAGGACTATTGTTTAGTATGTACTCTATTTAAGCCTAGTTTGGGCAAACCTAATACAACACAAAATTCCCCTCTTATCTCTTTAACAGAAGGTAGATAACACATTCCTCATTAAAGTTTGCATAACTCACCTATATGGCTACATGTACCTAAGTTGACCCAATGTTAACCCGACCTAACCTGGACCTTAACTGACCTGACTCGAGAATACCCAACCCAAAAAGATTCAACCCTTCAATAATCCGATTTAAACTGACTATTAATGTATAACCCATTTTCTTGCCCAAGACTCATCTTATTTCTTTATCATGCTTTTCTTCCATTGTCCTTTCAAGTTTGCACATTGTTATCATTATATTGCCTTCTATTTATAAATTTCCTTTTCTCTTTTTACTACGTAATATTTTTTGGACGATGATAGGGCGCCACCGGGTGGTACACAATTTCGGTACCACCCTAATTAAAATAATCAGATAAATGGAGATATTAAAATCAGTTTAGATTTTGCGTGTTGGAAGGAGGGGTAGAAAAGTAAACCAATGTTATATCCATTGTCTTATACGAGTATTTACAAGGCTACGGCCTACGGCTTTTGCCTTTTGCTTGCTTCTTTCTCATTTATACAATCAGACCCATCAAAACATGGAGGTACAGACTTCACGACATGAGCTATAATTGGCTAATACAAGCAGACACTTCTTAAGCCATGGATTTATTGGAACGAATGTCACTAACAACCATCGCCATTTGTGATTTAATTTACGTGAAATGTTTCATTATCACTTTCGATTGTATTTTTGCATCGTTTCGCTCGTCTATTGAAAAAAAAAAAGCGTGTATTATTAGCTTTACAACGGTGGTAAGTCGGAGATGGACACGGCGGATAACTCAAAGGGAGCTTAAGTTGAAGGGGTTTGTTGGGTTCATATTGATGATGACATGCCAATTTAACATGTTTATCAAGTGACTATTTCTTAGGTTCCAATGTCTCTCCATATGCAATGTTGATCAAGAAAGAAGTCAAAGATCAAGTCAAGAACTCTTCATAGTTGTTGTTGTCTTAGGATGTGAGTACATTTGTAAAAGTAATAGAATACATCGTTTGGCAATAGTTTGCGGCAACAGTGAGCATGACTGTTGCCTCAATGTCTGGATTATAACAGTAGTACTTATGTGAACTGATCACAGTAAGTGCAACTGTTGCTTTTGTCTGCAACTCTTGAATCAAAACCATTTTGTCCTCTCAAATATTATTTTCGTCAAAAATGTGTTTTATAAACAAATCTGAACTGGGAAGTGATTTATCAAAATTATTTGAAGAATGTTTTACCTTTTAAAATAAAGCAAAGAAAGGCTTTATGAAAAAACTAACATAGTTTATATCCTCATGTTTTAACCAAAGGTCAAAGACACTTTTATTGACTTTGTGTACTAACACTCAACCTCTCCATCATTACCTTTGGTAGCCTTACTTTCCTTGTGAAACATCTCTTTCAACAAGCTTACTTCTTTGTTGACATCCATACGTTTGAATGATCAACTCTCCCAATAATAATAATTTAATAACACCTCATGCTTACTCCCTACCTCTATAAATAGAGGACATTAAATGTTCAGATTTTTTGAAGACTTTCCAAAGCATTATCTTTCAATTGCAAACTGTTTTAAGTGTTTTTCAAAACCTTTTTCTTTGCAAAAGTTTCTAAAGTCTTCAATAGTTACAGTCCAGACTACTGTTGCCATTATGATATATTCTTGTTACTTGAATAGTTAGATCTTGAAATTGTCTTCACAAGTTCTTTTTGAGAACAACATTTGAGGAACAAAGATCCTGTAACTTTTCAGTTCAAGAGTTGAGTTTTAGAACAAGTGTGTTCTTAAACTCTTTCGCAACCGGAGTAGGTTGTTGGCCATTTTATTGTAAGGGTTTTTAAGTTGTCGGAGTAGATTTCTTATTAACAAAGCAATATAATGAAGATTGGACGTAGGCCCTTAGAGTGAAGGCCGAACCAATTCAAAATCGTGTGTTGATCTTTCCTTTCATTATTTCCGCTGCACTTTTTATTTACGTACTTTGATTAAGCATAGCAACAGTCTTCAATACTGTTAGCTACAGCTTCGCTTCAATCTGAAAGGAACTGGTAACAGTTCAACTGACTGTTGCCACGATCAGAACTCTTCTTTACTCTTCAACTCAACTCGCTTTAATTCATAAAGAAATTAGTTGAAAATTTTAAAAGGTACCTAATTCACCCCCTCCCCCTCTTAGGTACTAGGAATCCATACTCTTCAATTGGTATCAGAGCCTCGTGCTCTTGATAAGGCTAATTACCTTGAGTAGATTCCGGGGAATGGATTCCTTTACACACTCCAAGATCCCGATATTTATCGGTGAGAATTTTGGTTGGTGGAAACTCAAAATGGAACATTACATTAAAAGCATAGACTTTGAATGTTGGATCATTGTCAAGAATGGTCCCCTCGTTATAACGGAGACTTCCAAAGAAGGGGAAGTAACTCTTAAAAGCGAAGGAAAATATGACGAGAAGGACTATAAAAAGGCCGAAAAGAACTCAAAGGCAATGACAATTCTTCAAAATTGCATTGGTCCTCAAGATGTGAGTCGAATTGCCGGTTGTCCTTCCGCCAAGGAAATTTGGGATTGTCTTGAACTTGCTTATGAAGGAACCATCCAAGTAAAAAAGCATCGTATTGATCTACTCATGCAACAATATGAGTTGTTCAATATGACCAAAGACGAATCCATCAATAGTCTCTCTTCTCGTTTTTCTAGTATTATTAATGAACTTAAAAGCCTTGGTAGGACCTTCGAGTCCGAGGACCTTGTGCGAAAAATTCTTCGAAGTCTCTCTCTCAAATGGAGAGCTAAGATCACGGCCATCGAAGAAGCTAAAGACCTTTCGATTCTAACCCTTCATGAACTAATGGGATCACTAATGGCTTATGAGCAAATTCTTTTAAAGAATCCTAGTGATGATCCTAAAGGGAAAGGGCTCGCTCTTAAGTCTACCTCTAGTGATGAGGAAGACAATGGAGAAGATGAATTTGATGTGTTCTCTGGTAACATAGTAGAAATGGTAAATAGCTATGGTCAAAATAAGTTCAATAATAATACCATGAAAAAACGTTTTCCTAAGAAAAGACCCAATGGAGTTGGATGCTTTAAGTGTGGTGATAAATCTCACCAAATCAAAGAATGTCCAAAGTGGGGAGATATTAAATCTAAGGAAAAGAGAGACAAAGCTAAAAGCGAAATGAAACACAAAGTCATGTCCGCCATTTGGGGAATGTCCGAATCCGATGACGATGATGACATCGAGGATGATCTTAAGGCAAAGATGTGCTTAACAAATAAAACCAAATCACAAACTCTTAAAAACGAAACTCTTAGATGTCTCATGGCCTATCCCGATGATTACGACTCGGAGTCCGACAATGAGGTAAAAAACCTTAAAGCCAAGGTTAGAACCTATTCCAAAAGTAAGGTATGTCAACTTCTTGACAAACTCTTTGACAAATGTCGTGCTCAAACAGAAAAATTGAATGTGATGCAAGATGAGATTGAGGAGATAGCGGAGGAAAATGTCCTCCTGAAAAAGGAACTAAAAGCAACAGAGTCTCTGACTGTTACCTCTGAGATTGAGAAAGAAATGAAAAGACTCTACAAGTTAAACAAAAATCTGACTAAACAACTTGAGTCGACTAAAGTCACTGAGTCCTCCTCTGATTCTGAACTTCAAAATGTTAACATTTCCTTAATCTCACAAGTTTCCACATTAACCGAGGAACGTGATAACATTTTGAAGGATCAAGAAATGTTTAAAGTCGAAATGGGTGAGTTGATCGATGAAATTGATCGTCTGAAAGCCACAGTCCCCTGTACTGTTACCACTGATCAAAGCAATGAAAACTTGACCTTAAAGAATCAAATTTCTTCTCTCACTAAGGAACGTGATCACTTAAAGAATGAATGTGAAACTCTCAAAACTGAATGTAGAAACCGTCATGAAAGATGGATACACTCGGAACAATGTGTGTCTAGTCTCAAACTTCATGTTGAAGAGAAGTCTAATTCCGTCATGGATCTTAAATCTAAATATGTTGAAAAGAAAAAGGAATTAGAAATCTTTCAACAAACCAATGAGACCAATCTTGCCAAAATAGAGAAACTCAACAAAAATCTTTTGGAAGCAAAACTCTTTTATCAAAAATGGGAAGGTAGTCAAACCGTGCTCGACTTTCTCACCTCTCAATCTTTCGATCATGAGAAGAAAGTTGGTCTTGGTTTCAAAGGCAACAGTAAGACTCATTGTTGCGTTCGAAACCAAGATCCAACCAAAACCGATTTTAGAAGGAGAAAGTACGCCGGCCTTCCCGAATTTGTTGTGTGCAACTATTGTGGCAAGACGGGTCACGTTTTCAATGGATGTAACAAAAGGTTTAATGACATAAATAGGAACACTAAAGTGGTCAAGCAAATATGGGTTAGAAGAGATTTATTAAACCAAGCAAGGCACAAAAAGGGACCCAAATTTATTTGGGTTCCTAAACTAAAACTCTAATCTCTTGTAGGGCTTGGTGAGAGGCGGCCGCAATTGGTACCTTGATAGTAGATGCTCTCGTCACATGACGAGAGATAGAAGCCAATTCCTCTCACTTGAAGCTTATGATGGTGGCACGGTAACATTTGGTGACAACAAGAAAGGAACAAAATGATGAGTTTGAAAGTGGATTGATTCAAGAGGAATCAATAAATATTGAAGAAGAAATGGTGGAAAGAGCTGAAACAGAACAGTAACAGACAGCCTCACTGTTACCTACTGACGAAGGCAACAGTTCAGGGGGAACTTATCAATGCACTCCATCAGTCACAGTAGCACCTACTGTGACCTCTGTCAGTACTCAAATCAATGAACCTTCTTATCAAATCATTACACTCGTAGATGGTGATTCAATTCAGGGGGAACAAACAACCTTTAAGCCTAAGAAGTGGAAACATCAAAGTTCTTATCCACTCACCAACCTAACATATGATGTGCGACCGGAAAGGCAAAACACGGTTGCTCTCTCAACGGCCGAAAATGAATACATTAGTGCCGCTCAATGTTGCTCACAACTTCTTTGGATTCGACAACAACTACATGACTTTGGTATGATCTTTGACTTAATTTCTTTTATGTGTGATAATAAGAGTGCGATCTTTATTTTCAAAAATATTATTCAACACTCACGAACTAAACACATTGAGATTCGTCATCATTTTCTCCGTGATTATGTAGAAAAAGGTCATATTAAACTTATCTTTTGCAAAACCATAGATCAAATTGCCAACATATATACTAAACCACTTGTAAGAGAACAATTCGAAAAACTTCAGTTGAAAATTGGTTTAATTAATTGCTTGTAATTCTAATATGTGTTTGCTAATTTCCCACATGATTGATGAGATTGGTATGTAAGTATGTTTCCTCTTAATCTAGTCATTGCACCTCATTTTAATCTTTACATAGCATGACAATATTTTGCATTCAATTAAGTTCAACTACTTGACATGATATGGTTAGTAAAGTTTGTCTCTATTTTTCCCCACAAAAATCAACACACTCAAAAATCAAAATTCAACCATTCACTTTCACTCTCTCAACAAAACAAAACTCTAAGTTCCTCTTTTACCATGATAAAAACGAGCCTAAATGCTACCATCTCCTCACTTCAAATCAAGATGACCTCTCAACCCTCTCAAACTTTCTCAAATAAGGTATTATTCGACAAGAGGGTATGTTAAGAAGATCGCTCCTTCGAAAAGGGTAACCACCATTGAAGATAATTCGACATTAGAAGAGATCACAAGCTCAAAAAAAAAAAAAAAAAAAAATCCGAAAAAAAGAAAAGAAAAGGGCGTCAATCCTATAGTTATGAGCTTGGCTTCCTCCACCGAGATATTGTATCTTTGGTTATCTCACCTCGCTCTTCTAGTTACAACTTGCATATGGTGTTTGGTTATCTTTGCTTTTCAAGAAATAAAGGGTTGACGGTGAACACAAGTTCGAGTTCAAAATGATAAATTGACTTCCATGGGTATGACGAAGACCAAAGGGTGTGATAAGGAGCATTCGGGGGAAAACTTGAGAGTCTTGTGGTTCTTTTTTATGATATATATGCCTTCATGAAAGAAGAAGGAAGGAATATTTAGGAGGTCCTTTGTGCGAACCATAGGGCTATTGACGTTCTAGACAACCATGATCCCATCGTAATTTGATCGTCTTGATCTTTTTTGCTCGCCTCCTTCTATCCTTTGGTGGCGTACTAAACAAACCTACTCATGTCTTTTCGTTGAACTTTAGTTTTGTGCTTAATAATAGATGCTATGTTATTGATAATTATGATTGCTTTGTCTGTGTCCGGGGGAGACTTCTTTACCCTTTGATGATATCAAGAGGGGCAAAAGGTAAACTCATGTTGTGTGCGCATGCGATTCTTTAACTCTTGCTTAATACCTTAGGGTAAGTAGTAACAGTGGCTATGTTTGTGACTTGATCCTAAGTTCTTGTCAAATTGCATAAACCTAGTTTGACCTTATTCTCATTTGGATGAAATATTGACTGACCAATTGAGGGGGAACTTTTGGGAACATTCGTTTATTGGGCTTGTCATCATCAAAGGAGGAATTTGTTGGGTTCATATTGATGATGACATGCCAATTTAACATGTTTATCAAGTGACTATTTCTTAGGTTCCAATGTCTCTCCATATGCAATGTTGATCAAGAAAGAAGTCAAAGATCAAGTCAAGAACTCTTCATAGTTGTTGTTGTCTTAGGATGTGAGTACATTTGTAAAAGTAATAGAATACATCGTTTGGCAATAGTTTGCGGCAACAGTGAGCATGACTGTTGCCTCAATGTCTGGATTATAACAGTAGTACTTATGTGAACTGATCACAGTAAGTGCAACTGTTGCTTTTGTCTGCAACTCTTGAATCAAAACCATTTTGTCCTCTCAAATATTATTTTCGTCAAAAATGTGTTTTATAAACAAATCTGAACTGGGAAGTGATTATCAAAATTATTTGAAGAATGTTTTACCTTTTAAAATAAAGCAAAGAAAGGCTTTATGAAAAAACTAACATAGTTTATATCCTGCATGTTTTAACCAAAGGTCAAAGACACTTTTATTGACTTTGTGTACTAACACTCAACCTCTCCATCATTACCTTTGGTAGCCTTACTTTCCTTGTGAAACATCTCTTTCAACAAGCTTACTTCTTTGTTGACATCCATACGTTTGAATGATCAACTCTCCCAATAATAATAATTTAATAACACTTCATGCTTACTCCCTACCTCTATAAATAGAGGACATTAAATGTTCAGATTTTCTAAGACTTTCCAAAGCATTATCTTTCAATTGCAAACTGTTTTAAGTGTTTTTCAAAACCTTTTTCTTTGCAAAAGTTTCTAAAGTCTTCAATAGTTACAGTCCAGACTACTGTTGCCATTATGATATATTCTTGTTACTTGAATAGTTAGATCTTGAAATTGTCCTTACAAGTTCTTTTTGAGAACAACATTTGAGGAACAAAGATCCTGTAACTTTTCAGTTCAAGAGTCGAGTTTTAGAACAAGTGTGTTCTTAAACTCTTTCGCAACCGGAGTAGGTTGTTGGTCATTTTATTGTAGGGGTTTTTAAGTTGTCGGAGTAGATTTCTTATTAACAAAGCAATATAATGAAGATTGGACGTAGGCCCTTAGAGTGAAGGCCGAACCAATTCAAAATCGTGTGTTGATCTTTCCTTTCATTATTTCCGCTGCACTTTTTATTTACGTACTTTGATTAAGCATAGCAACAGTCTTCAATACTGTTAGCTACAGCTTCACTTCAATCTGAAAGGAACTGGTAACAGTTCAACTGACTGTTGCCACGATCAGAACTCTTCTTTACTCTTCGACTTAACTCGCTTTAATTCATAAAGAACTAGTTGAAAATTTTAAAAGGTACCTAATTCACCCCCTCCCCCTCTTAGGTACTAGGAATCCATACTCTTCATCATCTCTTAGCATTTTATAAGTCGAATTCCATCTTGTAGGTGTATCTAATGACCATTTCTTAGGCCTTAAGCCCAACTTAGCACAAAAATTAATATATTCACGTCTAAAATTCATTCCATTTCTAATCCATTTAATTACTTGTCTAATTGGGTTTAATAAGGGATATAACATAGAAATACCTTCTTGGGCGGACAAGTTAACAATGTGAGCACAACATCTAATATGGATTAGTTCTCCTTTTAATATCAAGTTCATATTTAGTTTAACATATTCAATGCATTTTGTGTTGGCGGAAGCATTATCAAAAGAAATAGACATGATTTTGTTGTTTAAATTAAACTCATTAATTGTGTTGTTAATACGAGTGTAAATATTGTAACCGGTGTGACGTTCTTCCATTAAATCAAAAGCAATAATACGTTTCTCTAATCTAAAATCATCACCAATCCAATGCACGGTAATACATAAATAAGGTTCACCTTGTTTAGATGTCCAACAATCACTAGTTAAACAAACACGATTTTTATATGTTGAAAAAAAAGCAATCAATTCATTTCTAGTTTTTTCATATTGTTTTTGAGTACGGCGTTTTAATGTTTGTCTCGAAACTTTATAATAAAGCGGTTGTAAAGACAATTTAACAAATTCCTCCAACTCTTCACTATCACCATAAGTGAAAGGTTGCTCGGTCATGCAAACATATTTAGCCATGTTATCAATCATATCTTGTCGGTTATAAAAAAACGGTTTACCTCCACCGGGAGCCGACGTTGCATAGCCACTCATTGTTGGTTGATTATTCTTTCCTCCACCGGATTTGTAATTTTTAGCATCTAGCCCATGCTTACTTTCCAAGTGGCGGGCCAAAGTACCCGTTCCCGTTCCCTTCTTCCATTTATAAGGGATGACCAGCTTCCCCTCTTGAGCACAAACTTTACAAGTACATAAAAAGTTTTTCGGACATTGACTTGGCTCACCATCTTGAGGTACTTTGTTGTAAAACAACCAAACCCATGAAATATCGCCTTTCCTACCACCGGTATTTTTGGTAGTCGAACCGGAAGCAACAAAGGTTTGAGATTCTTGGGTATGTGGTACTTGAGTCTGTAAACATAATAAAAAAAAACTAATTAGTAACATACTAACATAATAATAAAAACTAATTAGTAACATAATAATATAAAGTAGTACAAATTAGAATATCAATTAATAAATATTTAGAATTTTAGAATATGAATCAATTAATTTGATTATATTTTTAATTAATAATATAATCAAATTAATTATAATTTAGTGTATGTAGAAATGAAATTATAAAATTAAAAACATTAAGAAGTAAAAGAATATAAAAGTATTTACCCTCAAACATTCTTTCCATTTCCTCTTGATCAATTTCTAGTGGAATATCAATGTTGATATTTTGAGACATTATGAGTTATGATAGAATTAGAGATATTATGAGAAATTAAAGAGAGAATTGAGACTAATTTATAATTTATAACTTGAGTAGTTGATGATAATAAATTAATAATTATAACTTGAGTATTTTTGAATAATTATAACTTATGTATTTTAGAATAATTAGAAGATTAAGAAGATAGATAAGATTGCGTGAGAAATTAGGTTAAATGAATGAAGTGGGTATTTATAGAACAAATTGGGGGGGAAAACATTTTGATTTTTGAATTCAAATGACTTGAAAATATATATAAAAAAAAAAAGCATTAAAGACCAACGGCCGGCCCACTTTGAACCGGGCCGGTTTGGGCGGGCCGGGCTAAAGCAGTTCACGGGTCAGGGGCCGGGCGGGAACCGGGCCGGTTTATTCCTTCACCAAACCGGGCCCGGCCCGGGTGGAGAAGCGAGTTGGGCGGGTTGGGGGTACGGGTTGGCGGGCCGTCTTTTTTTTGGACCGGTGATGCGGGTCGGGCTGAACCGGGCCGGGCTAGTCCGCCATGTTGGTCAGCTCTACATACTAGCGAGGAGAAGAACTCGCTAAAATAGGATTATTGAATTTTGCTACACGAAAACATCTGAGTTTGGGGTCTTAGTGTTAATGTAGAAGAAGAAAGTTTGTTACCCAATCTTTCGTTTCTGGCTACGTCCCAAAATACGAGCCGAATTGTCAGAAATTAAAACACTAAGAAGTCGAAATGCTTTTACTTAGTGTTAGTTTGTATATCTTTTAACAATTTTTTTAATTAGTCTAAGTCACATATATTATCTATTTATCGTATATAGAAAGTTAAATGTGAATTTAATTTTTCATATTGAATCAAACAAGCATCTAGCGATGTAGAAATAGAGAATAGGAAATGCTCGTATTATTATTGCTTGTGGTCAAACAAATACAATAGAGCTCTCTATATATAAAGACTCATATACTGATATAAGATCTAGAATATTTCATATTATTCTAAATATCATATTCTGTATCGATATTTATTCTATATGGTATATTATATACCATATTCCGTAATTGTGATATCTCGATATCTCTAAGAATGAATAGTAATTATCTCGAACTGCAAATCTGCAATACATTGTTACAGATGAAATCAGACCAAACTAATGAATATGTTAATGGCGTTGGTCTTTCGTTTGATTGTGGACCAAATTAAATGGATTATGGAGAGTGGACGAGACCTTTAACTGAAATACCTTTCCATTAATTTCTGACCAAAAACTTTCTACACGGCTATAGTCAAGAAATACAACATGTGTCAAATTTTAATAACTTAATATCCTTCAAACTCTACATACATAGATAGCTAGAGCTGGCAAGTCTGACCCGACCCGAAACCCGAGCAAAACTGCCCCGACCCGACCCGAGAATACTGCAACCCGAAACCGACCCGACCCGACCCGATGACGACCCGTAACCCGTTGACGACCCGAAAATCAGTGATCCGACCCCGACCCGAACCCGACCCGACATTGACCCGACCCGATACTGACCCGATTAAATTGACGCTCTGACAATTATTAACCTTAATAATGATCAAAATGAAAGTGATTTATTGTTTAAATTGATATGTTTGACTTAATAATGAATTAATTAAACCAAATAATAATTTAAAACTAGATTTAATGGAAAAATATTGAAATATTGCGAAAAAATAACCGGACCCGACCCAAACCCGACCCGACCCGATGTATCATTTGACCCGAAAATGACCCGACCCGATAACGACCCGAACTCGACCCGACCCGACCCGAAAGGGTTGTCTGACCCGATACGACCCGAACCCGATACGACCCGAACCCGACATGACCCGACCCAAACCCGACCCGACTGACCCGATTGCCACCCCTATAGATAGCTAGTAATATAAATAATATAATATCCCCATACGGTAGGGCTGGTGAGCTGGTCAAAGAGACGGGCTAGCCCGGCCCGACCCTCCCCTCGGGCCACTCTCGTGTCCGACCCGCCACCAACCCGGGTCGATTCGCCCCCCCCCCCCCCCCCCCCCCCCCTGACCCCAGCCCGCCTTAGGCCTGCCCAAATCCGCCCTCTGAGGACCCCTTTCCCGACTCGCTTGCCCCCTGGGTCGGTTCTGTGCTCCCTAACCTTACCCGGCCCGACCCGATCGACCCGTTGGTTTGACCAGCCCTACATACCGGCGAATTGTTATCTATTTTTATTTTGACGTGTTTTATTCATTTGCAATCTATTTCTATTTTCGGTAAATATTAGACTATTAGATAAGTGGGTTAGCGTGTGCAAGTGGTTCATGTTTTCTTTATTTTATTGGTTTATTGTACATTTATGATATACTTCTTCTAAGTCACTCTTTTGTTCCCTTTTCTTTTTGACACATGCATTAACAAACACATGTAATTGATTTTGGACCACTCAAAGCTTACCAAATAAGGAAAGAGTGAACAAAAGCCGACTTGAATAAAAAAGAAAATGGGAAACAAAACAGCGACCTGGAGGGAGTATATTATTTCCTTGTTTTTTTTTTGTTAAAAAAGAAATAGATAACAATTCACTGTTGGCAGTGAGTATAGTGTCACAATCCCATTCATCATTTTTTCACCTAAGAGACATGAGCCAATCTACAATTTTGAGGCCCTAAGTATAATGATTGGACCGGATTTATGAACAGTCACAGCCCCCAGGTAAGGGCGTAGGCGTGGTCAAACATGCGGGCCGATTCAGCTAACCCGCACGACCGCACCAGGCGTGCCTCTGGCAGTTTTGACCCAGCCAGCCACGCCCGTGTTCAGCCTGCCCTATAATTCGGTTCCCCTCCCACCAGGACGGGACCGCCCTCAATCCGGAGCCGTCCCTGACCACCACTAGGCCCGGCCTTGACCCGCCCAGCAAACCTACCTCGGGCCAATTCCGGGTCCACTCCTACACGGCCTGCCCTAACCCCTTCCCGATCCAGTTTTGGGACCACTTAGCCAACTCCGGCCCGCCCATCTAACCACCCCTAGCCTCAGGTATATAGTATAACTAAGACTCGCAAAGGAAAGCCAATTTTATACTAGCCAGGTTGGCAGGCATATCCCTAATTTTCTCACACAAAAGCATACAACTTTAGAAGTTTGCTAGTTGTCTACGACTCTACGTGTAGTACTGAGTACTCGTACTCGTACTCGTACTCGTACTCGTACTTTATTCATTTATTTATTTAGTTCTAAATTTGGGCGGTTACTAACTTACTATAACAAAACAATAAAAGTTGGCAAATGGTTGGTAAAACAAAAGTTAGTAGTAGAAGTTGTACCTTTTTTTCAAGAACATTTCCGTAGTACTATAACAACTATGCTTCTACTTAACTACATAAATAATATAGGCATATAACACACCAACTTTATTTTTTTTTATTTTTTTTTTTTTATTTTGTATGTAGTACATCCCCTTGGTTTAAGGTTCATTGAGCTGTATCGATGCACCATTGTTACTTGCTAGTAGTCGAGTCCAACCTGCTTAGCCAATAGCCTAGTATTCCATTTGCTTTAATATAATGCAGGATAATTGATTTCAAGTTGTGTATAAAATAAAGTCTCATTTCTTACCGTCACAAGCTTGTGACCTATCACAACCTCTCTCTCACTTATTTGTAGACTTGCAACTTGTGAGAGGTCACAAACTTGTGACGAAAAATGTTTGTCACAAATGCGAATTTGCACGTGTTCTATTGTTCTTTATTTCTTACTAGTATTTTGTAGTAGAAATTAAACGAACTCGGTATGATCTTACAAAGACGAAAGCTGAAATAGTCTTTGATAATTTGTACGACTCATTAATAGTTTAATTAAAATGATCATACTACAAACCCCTAGATAAATACAGAGTACCACTTAATATACTCCGTAGTATGTATCATTAGACACGATAACAATTACAACTTTACAAGTATCAATAGCACATAATCCTATTTCATGGGGCCTTGAAGGAAGTTATTTTATAAGATAGCAAAAATATTAAGACATTCGTGATTCATTAATATATATGTTGAGAATATATATATAGACTGTTTTTGAATGACTTAATCAAATTGATTCGAGAATAAGTTGACCATTGATGAACACATATAAAAAGTTACGTTTTCAATTAAGAATACTTATCAATGAGTTTTATTTATTCTACAAAATCTCATTTGATATTTTATTAACAAATTATAAAACAAGCCTTCAAAAAGCAAATAGGAAGATAAAAAATTGGAGATAGTATCAACAAATTTTAAAACAAACTCGTGAATTTCACGGGTTTAGATAAAAGAAACAACAATAAGTCTTGCTTGTGACGGGGCGACCCGTCGCAAGCTTGCGACGGATCAAATCCCCCTCACAAAGAGCAATTGACAAGGCAAGTGGGGTGCAAAAGGGGCTCCATTTGCACCGCACTTGCCCCCACTTGCTCTTTGTGAGGGAAATTTGACTCATCGCAAGCTTGCGACGGATCGATCCGTCAAGGCATATTATGCAATTTGAGAATGACATTGTGCCATATATTTCATAGTTAGCGTAGATAGTGACCTTCAAAATTGTGCACATACTCATAGTACGTACATAGTACTTACTTGCGGTTCTAAATCATTGGACGGCAATGATTTGAGATTTCCGAGAATGAAGCACACACACTACTTTCACAAATTTGGGATTTTGATCATTTTCATCCCAAACTTGGTGGACCAACACACGTTTTCAGTTTTCACCCCTTCCGTTTGGTGCAAGGGTAATGCCCATTTGTTTTTTTTTTTTTAAAAAAAGATGTATTATGGAGTATGTATTTTATCAAAATTATCACGTAAAATTCACGTGATACCCCTAAATTTTAGTTTGTGCACATAGTAATCTTGAGATTTGATTTTCAGGTATGACATGCTATTTTTATCGTTCTTAAAATCTTCAAATGAGCATAAATCGTAAACCAGAAATCGGATTTTGTCGTAAAAAATAAAATTGATTTAACTCTTCCAGATCTATAATTTGATCAAACAAAAAATGGTCATTCGAAAATTTGAGATCGAAGTTAGGAACGATTTTAGTTTTTCGCGAGAAAATAACCTAAAAAAATGTCAGTTGACAATTTTTTTTTCTCATATCGTAGATTATGACAAGAAAATGATTTTAGGATAAAATTGGCAAAATTTTTTTCTCATATAGTAGGTTATGCTCAATTGAAGTTTAAAACGACAAAAAGGACATATGTTGTGCATAAAAACAAAACGTGGAGGGTGGCATGTGTACAAACCTAAAATAGTGAATACCATGTGCAAAATGACAAAGTTTGGTGTATCACGTAAATTTTCCAAAATTATTAAAATAAAGTACATTAGTAAGTATTTTATTGCTGACAGTGTCAAAATATCACCTTTCTTTTTTACATTTTTTTTTGATACGGTAAGGTTCTTTTTTACATATTAATCATTCAAGGTTGATCCTTCCTATACTGTAAACATTTCTCACTTTCGACTTATAGGCTCGATTTATAAAAGAATTACCGTTAAAATAATACTCCCTTGTTTTTTTTAGCACAAATTCTTATTTCAGACGGAGGTATCCGTCTTAAGCTTAAGACGGATACCATATTCTCTCACAAAATACCCATTAAGGGTGAGTGGAGAGCACATGGGGGGAGCTCACCTTGTCCCATCTACCCATTTCCTCTCACAAAATACCCGTTGTAAGATCCGACCCGTCTTAAGCAAGACCTACTGTTTTTTTAGTTTGCTTTTTGGAGATCAAAGTTTGTTAACTTTGACCACCGTAAATATATTACAGAATAA
This sequence comes from Heliosperma pusillum, assembly GCA_022085475.1. Lineage (NCBI taxonomy): Eukaryota > Viridiplantae > Streptophyta > Magnoliopsida > Caryophyllales > Caryophyllaceae > Heliosperma > Heliosperma pusillum. The sequence goes on from JAIUZE010000362.1 coordinate 108,412, forward strand.
ACTTGCCAATGCATAAAACTAAAATATACTCCGTATACATTTATTATCAAGCAAACCATCTTTCATAAAATATAAATATTACATTTTGACATTAATGAACAAAGTTTGGTCTTGGAGACCGGCAATCTCGGGATAGACGTCAGTCACTGAAAAATGGAGGGAGTAGTTAGCTAGGTGCAGACTGAAGCTCTAATTCGGAGTAGTAAGGCCCTGTTCTTTTGGGCTGAATAGGAGCTGAACTGAACTGAACTGAACTTATAGGAGCTGAACTGAACTTATAGGAGCTGAACTGAACTTATTGGAGCTGAACTGAACTGAACTGAACTTATAGGAGCTGAACTGAACTTATAGGAGCTGAACTGAACTGAACTTATAGGAGCTGAACTGAACTGAACTTATAAGAGCTGAACTGAACTTATACGAGCTGAACTGAACTGAACTAAACTTATAGGATCTGAACTTTTCTGAACTTAATTTTACTTAATTGAATAGAATTTATAGAATCTCAAATTTACTAAACTGAACTTTATTACATAAGGTAAGATAATAACATAATTCCAATTTATATACATTGGTTTGTTCAAATAGATTACTACGTTGACATCATCTTTATCTGTATCTTTATCTTTTGGAAAGGACTGTCATAAAAAAAAGTATACTCTAAAACATAAGGTAAGATAATAACATAATTCCGATTTATGTACATTGGTTTGTTCAAATAGATTACTACGTTTACATTACAATAAAATAAATAAATCACATATTACATCGTTTTCTAACCATCTATTTCCATATCATCATCTTCCTCATCACTTTCTTCTTTATCTTCACTATCACTCGTAACAACGAATCTATTGCCTCGCCAAATGTTTTTTACTATCTTGTTTCGTACCTTTAACATGGTTTTTTTCCGCTTATCATCAAACATGCCCAAATCTATTGTTCCTTGAATATTCACGTCATGTTGTATAATATGTATTCCAAAAGTATGCATCCTTATAAAATTATGGAGTGTGAATGTATAAAACAATAATAGACATTTGATACTTTTGTGACATTCGGGGCATATATTTTAACACCCACCTTTTTTTCAATTGACCAAATGTCATTCCACTAATTAATGTCAAATGTTTTTATATCGGTTTTCATAAATAATATATTCCGTATAACTTTTCTGAACTTAATTTGTAAGAATTGAATTTTTCTGAACTGAACTGAACTTATAGGAGCTGAACTGAACTGAACTTATAGGAGCTGAACTGAACTTATAGGAGCTGAACTGAACTTATAGAAGCTGAACTGAACTGAACTGAACTTATAGGAGCTGAACTGAACTTATAGGAGCTGAACTGAACTTAAAGGGGCTGAGTTTAAGTCCAAAAGAACAGGGCCTAATTCCATGTTCTTTTAAATAATTTCATAAAATCATTATTTTAAACCCGAAGACTCCAACATCAATGAGTCGCCTCAACAAATAATCGACTGATAACACTTTATCGCTGTCCCGGGGGAATAGAAATTTTGGTGTCCCAAATTAGATAAATAGAGTGTTATACATAGACCTTAAATAATTCAATGTTAATAATAAAACAGGGCAACTAATTTAACAGCCAGTAATACTCGTACTATTTACAAGGTTTATTTGATCGGAATCTTAATTCCCTAATTCTACGTAACTCCCACCCAAAGTAAACCTTTGTAATGTCCAATACCACGAAATTTAACATTTGTTTCACAAAAATTTCTCCCTCCCTCACTAACAAGAGGAAAACAAGAACCTGTTTTTCGCAATAGGCGGTTCTTGTGAATTTCGAAGTTCAGCTCTATTAGAATTTGTTTATCTCAACTTGAATGATACAATTTATCCAGATGCACCGGCTGCAGCACGCTTGTCACAGTCTCCTTGCTCTTCTTTAGAAAATTCTTCTATGAGTTCCCGTTGTCGGGGGGTCAAAGTCCTGTCAAAAATTGATCAGGAATCAGGAGTAGGAGACGGTATCAGCTACAACACGAGGGCCCGGAACGCTTACTATCAGATTGGGTCATTTTCAGTATACAACACACTAGAGGTCTTGTTCCTGTTTACTATGTTGAATTCAGGTTGCGACTGAATCGACAGATCTACTTGCGATCCCCCCCCCCCTTACTTTATTTGGAAAGTGTAATCATACTAAAGGTTTAATTCAACAATAAAAGGGAAAACTTACGTTGGAATGCTGACGTTAAAGTGCACAAACTGATCACCAAATGAAGCAGATCCCCTTGCTTTAATTCCTGGATGAAAATAAAGAAACATCACAATCTCTAATATTATAAAATAAGGTAGTGTGCTGCAAAAGCAATAACCAGTTAACCGGAATCAAAGACGGAAAAAAAAAACCTCGGATCACAAAAAAATCACGACATAGAAAGATCAACATTGAACTTTTGGGGGACTAAAGCGAAGGAAAATAGAATAAACTATGATGTGGAAAGGAAAAAGAGTACACTGTACACGAACAGCTCTAACATGGCAGTCCTTCAAACTTGCTGTATAATTGGCAAGACTAATTATGGAATTCATTTCATGCTTGGCCTACTGAAAAGGGTAGACAAAAAAGTCGATCCAATTCACCAAACCTAACTCTCTGATACGAGAAAAAAAGAATATCTGACAACTAGTTGCACAACAGTGCCTTCAGCTCACCTTTCTTCTTCAGCACGACTTTTTGACCAGGCTGGGTTCCAGGGCGAACCTTCAAGAAAAAGAGTATGGAAACATGAATTTCTGCAATCATGAAATGCAAAGATACCACAAAAACATGAACGAAAATCTAAACAAACCTTAAGCACAACATCCCCAGTGAGAGTAGGGACCTGGATGGTACCCCCCAAAATTGCCTGCATTAGAGCATCATATAATTAGATATCACAAGATGATTCATATCAATCCAAATTGAACTTCAATAAAACGACCTTGGTACGCCACACTGACGATCAAGGCCTCAAGGGCCAATTTTTATATCTTGTTTTGGAAAGCTTGATTGATTAATTTGATCAGTGGAAGAAGACAAAAAGAGCCAAACTTTCTGTTTAAGTTTTAATACTTGTTATATTGGGTACATGACTAAAACAAGCGAAATCAAACCTCTTTTAAACTGCAGAACTAAATGCACATCAGCCAAGGAACTACAAAGACGCGGTAATGGACATATGATCCCCACGATAACATCACAGGTCTGAAGTTTTCTAGCACCAAAGATTTCCTTTGGGTTTGCATTTTGATCATGTTCCTCAGACTAAAGAATACCTACAATTAGAGACACTACATAGGATCCTGAACAGCTTCCAACATTATTTTATGGTCTTGTAAGGCTTGACTAAATTCAGTTTAGCACAGACCTCGATCAAGATCAAGATCTTGGTATATGGTTCGCTGTTTGCACCATCCAATTTAGTATTATATTTAAAGCGGGAGAGACCACAGAGACTATATGGAGTTTTAATGTTGTTCAAAATCTACGTCTTCACATTGTGCTAATAGATCATAAAACCCGAAACACCTGTACAGCAACATTATCCCTGAGCCTCATAGGCTATAACCCTGATGCTCGAATGGGGCCTATATTGGTCATGTGTTGATACGGCACCGACACATCAACACACACACACACTATTCGGCAGATCTCAAAATCAAAACTCTGTCAGAAGTTAGTGAGCTGGTTTTTTTCCTAATCACATCTCCTGGCCAAAAATAACGAGTTTTTGGCTCAAAAGATGGAAAATTTGAAACTCCTCCAATATGAAAAAAATATTTCGATGAAGAACATCACGGCAAGAGGAAAGAAATGCTGAAGGGGGTGTCGGTGAGGGACAGATAGTAAGAGAAGAAAAGTCACCTGTGTAATACTCAAAACTGCATCAACATGGATGTCGGAGCCTTCCCTTCTGAATACAGGGTCTTCCCTAACCTTTATGATGACATACAGATCTCCTGGTCCATATCCATCAGGATCAGCTCCGCCACTTCTGGATAACTTGATGGTTTCGTCATTAGCAACACCTACAGATATTATGGACGCAACAATAGGTACCTCAAGGAAAAGAAGCAAAGAGAACCGCTAGAAACGAGAATTTCAAAAAAGGGTGAAAAAAGTCTCGAATATCTACAGAAAGAATCTGCTAATCAGAGAAAGCTTTTACCAGGAATAATGTCCAGTCTAATGGACTTGGACCCCCGCACCACTCGATCACCATTACAGGATTTACAGTGTACCTGTACGCCACAGATTAGAATAGGCAGGATTAGGTTTATTCTGTAGTTCTGTACAATGTCAGCTCATATACACAGCGAAAACAGAGATCATAATTCGCCAGCCAATATACAAGTAGGTAAATGGCAGCTAAGGTAGCTAGTAACGTCATTGAGAACTAAGATCAAAACTCATCAGCATCAACCAATGAAAAACTGAGAATTGATAGTTGTACTAAGAAAGGAAATGGGGACTAGTCACATTACTACAATGGGGGAAATGGGAACAGACTGCCTCCAAATGTTACTAGCACAAAATGAACACCATTGGTTAAAGCTCAAAAAGATCTCCCACAAAAAAATCAGGTACAGTAGTTCAAAAGAAAAATGCCAATTAAATTCAAAACTGAAGTTTTTGAGGGTAGTGCAGATAAAAATGTGCAAGTAAAGAACTAATGTCCAACCTACAAAATCATCCCATGATGGCCAATTTTATACTTCAGCTACTAGGTACATGCAAATGATAGTCCCAAGATATTTCTTTTAGTGGGGATAAACACCATCCCTAATACGGAGTAGAAGATTTCGCCCAATGGTGGTGTTTATCCCACTAAAAGAAATATCCCAAGACGTACAGAATTTTTCAAGCATATGATACTTATAAAAATAAACCTAACATGCTTATAAATTATAATGGAGTGTAAACTAGTGTATAGAAATGGTCAGGGAGTTGTTTCAAGGTTTTGCAACCAGGAACAATATGCAAATACCAATTACCGAATGGCGTAAAGACAACAACAATCATGAAAACCAATAATTCAATGAATTCAGCAGTATAGTTAAAAATCACACCGACCGAAAAAGGTAAGTGCAGGAGATCCTACTATAAAAATCACACCAACCACACAAATATTCAGGTACCTCCTCGCTACAGAAGGAAAAGAGAAATGGGGACATACCATATAAAATTTTCCAGTTCCATCACAGCTCCCACAAGTGGTCTGCAAGGTTATTGGGCCTTGTTGCATAAACATCTGAAAATTCAGGAATGAAAATCAGAACAAGATCCGCACTCCCAAGATATTAAACACCAAGGAAATTAAGATAATGTAGTGTTCACAGACCACTCCTTTCCCTTTACACCGTCTACACGTTTCTGGTTTGGTTCCAGGAGGAACCCCTGTCCCACCTGGATCATTCACACAGAACCAATATGTCAGTATGTACGAAAGTACAAGCAAGATGCAGCTCAAAAGATAACACTTACCAAGGAGTCAAAACGAGTTAAAACTACAACGACAAGAAATCGCCAAATAACTAAGAAGAAAATAGAGATACATTAAACATCTAGCAACAGACAACATACCACAAGATTCACAAGGCAAAGATGTCTTGAATGAAACTGTTTTATTACATCCCTGAACAGCTTCCATGAATGATAATTCTAGTGACAACTTGACATCTTCGCCCTTTCTCTGTGTGAACACATTATCAAATATCTGCATTCCACAACAATGTTAACCATCCGTACTAAGGAAATAAAAAGAGGCAATTATCTTACAATGCTATCAAAAGAAAAAGCTACACAGCGTTACAAAGTCTTCGTGCATAATATATCATTTGCGGCATTTACAAGCGAAGCTGTGGATTCATCTATAGTTGCCTACGACCTTTTAAGGGTACTGGATGAACTATTCACACTGAAGACAAAGGGGAGCTACAAAAAATGCCCAAACCATGTAGGAAAACACCACAGGAACCAAAAAATGGCAGCCAACTATCTTGAAAGAAAAAAAAACACTAGCAAAGAAACACACAGCTATTTCTGATATTTACATCAGAACCTTTTCACCTAAAAGGAAAAAGATCACAATCATACAAAGAGAGCCGTTAGTAGTATATTCCACAAACAATAACAAAATACAACTTCATGTGACCAGTGCTGGCCCAGTTCAATCTTGTGGGTGAGTAACTCTAACAATGCTGTTTAAGCTAATAATGACAAGATGCTCCTACAGGAATTTGACAGATTGACTTCTCCATACTAAAACATAAATCACCAAATTCCAGAGTGAAGATATTAATATCTGAAATTTGAATACATTAGTAGACATTTGCTTACAATTTAAGGAGAAAGGAGTCCTTACATTAAAAGGGTCTTTTGCTCCTTGAAAACCTCTAAAAATATCTTCCCAACTACTGAAACCATTCTGATATGCAGCACCACCAGATTCTTTTCCTTGCACATACTGATCGTGACCCAGCTGTTGAGCACAAAACAAAACAAAAATTCAGTAATACTCTGAATGCATTATATAAACATAAACGGCTTGCTTTCAACAAACATTGTATTTTAAAATATATGACACTGAGAGCAGCCTATCAAATTACAATACCAAGGCATATTAGAGGGCAGTAAATTACGCACACTTGGATAGGAGCAACAATACAAGAAAATAATTGAAACGATTTGTTCCTAATACTTTTGGTCCCGAGGCTGTGTTTAATTAGGAAGGTGCATCCATATGGATCCAGAAACTGGAAAGGATAATACTCACTGGCCGAAAATGATTGAACCCTGATGATCCATTCAAAATCACTGAACCAATCTTGCATTCAGTAAGTTTGTAATAAATATTTTCCCTAGATGAACCTCAACATCCTTTTACGTAGAACATTATGACCTTTTGTCATAACCATAATTAAGAAATACTAACCTGATCATATGCTGAACGCTCTTGATCATCTTTCAGAACCTACCCAATAATCAAACAAATTATATTCTGATGAAGAAAAGCTATTCATCAGAATAAATTGGTTCTGACTGAAAGAGATGGAGTATACCTCATATGCCTTATTTATCTCCTGGAACTTCTTCTCGGCATCAGGATCATCTTTATTCATATCCGGATGATGTTTTTTTGCGAGCTGCAGCCCATATTCATACAAAAATCGATAAATTGAAGAAAAAATTAGCATTTCGCAAAGCCAAGCAAACCAATTCTTATTAGCTTTATTTGGTCAGGGAGTGAACCAGAGAAATGACATCAAGTAATGATAGCATGATTATCGCACAAATAATAGTCTACGAAATTCATACCCCATAAAAAGCTTTCTTGATCTCAGACTGAGTTGCATTTTTGCTCACCCCAAGAATGCTGTAAAAATCTTTTGACAAAGCAGCTAACAACAAAAGACCGTAATCAGTACACATTCGAAAGTGTGATCTTTTTACTGAAAACAAAGCTGAATCATCCTATTGATTTATGTAAAGAGGAACATCCCTCTAGAAGAAACAGAGCTAAAATAATTGAAATTGATCGACAGCGAACGAAAAAGATTAAGCGAATATAACACATTTCCCATACATGTGCCATGAAATTGTCTTGAAGCTCCCAACTTTCCATGAAGACCTCCAAGCCGCAACGCACTGTCAGAAACTGCAATCAAGGAGAATAATGGTATTAAAATTAGCCAAGCTGGTAACTTTTCTTGTTTACGCCACACGGTCAGGAACAGCAATAAAGGAGAATAAAGGTAATTAAAATAAAATTAACCAAGCTGATAACTTTAATTCTCCAAACCACGAACACAAAACCACTTGACTTGCCAGGAGAATAATAGTAAAGGTACCTTTTTGGCCGAGAATCCCTGGACAACCACTCCTCACAGGAACCCTCTGATTATTTGATATCTATCACCGTATTTCACAACGAACAAATCAATTAAGCATGAAAATATCAAAAGGGAGGACAAATGCAGCTTCGTTAAAGCGAGAACTAGCTAAAGAGATGTCGAAAAATGAGTCAAGCGGAAACTTACATAGTTGAAAACAGTACAGAACGATCGACAAGCCTGACAAAAAACGATCAACGAATAAAAATCCAATCTTTATACAGCACAAACTGTAATTTTGCAATGCAATCATTACCAATTAAACAATGACACTAGTTTTACCTGAGGCGACTGACGGATAACATGACGGAATTGCAATAATCGTTGCGCCGCCCGCCGTGAGTACATCTTCTACAGCTTCTAGACACTAAAATCAAATCAAATGCACTTAAATCAACATAACAGCTTAGAATTAACAAATATCAATAAATCATATACTTAGAATTTAAGATAAAATTCATGATTTCAGCAAATTTACACGAAAATATAGTCGAAAGTACGAGATAATAATTAACATGATACAAATCGTATAATTAATATCGAAAAAGAAATTAAGACAGAATTAACGAGCATAAATAAAAAATAATAATCAAGAGAAGAAAGTGAAGGATTGAATTGAAGAACTAACCAGAAGAAAGAGAAGATTAAGGAGATGCGTAAAACGCTTAAACCCTAAATTCAAATCGAAAACCCTAAATCGATTTGTTTATTATGTTGTTATTGTAGTTGTAGTGTAGTGGAGAGGAAGAAACCGAAGGTTCTAGGTTTTACATAAAAAGTGTGGTAGACAGTTCAGTTAGAAAGAGTAAAGATCTCGCAGGTTTTACATAAACTTAGATGTCCCCTTAAAATTGCGGTCAAGTAGATCTCGCAGGTTTTTAGTGTTTCGGGTTTGGTCGGCTTAGTCATTTGGGTCATTGGGTGCACGCCTCAAATTTTTTCAAGGTAATTTTGTCCGTACCTGATCAAAACCCGATTCACTTGATTGATTATTAAAAAGGAGTGAAAAAACCATTTAAATGAATGTCGGATGGATGATGGGTTGAATGAATAAATTTCATTTTTTATTTATCCACCACCTGAATTTATTAATTTTTATTTTAAGTTTATACACATTTTGATTCTTAACGTGATACTCGTTTATCACCTGATTCACCTGTTTCATCCACAAATGATGGATGGATGGATAATGGAAGAGAAGGTTTTAAATGACGGATGGTTTGGATGAGATTTTAAAGATGGATGTATGACGGATGACTCCAGGCCTCCAGTGCTTTTCCTGGCCCGATGCATTGTCATTTCTAGTTTGAAAAATCATACATGTTTCGGTCTATTTTGATTTCGCTTTCAGCGAGTTAGTTCATACATATATAGTAAATACAAATCACTAATATCGGGTCACTACGTATACTTGTTACCTTGAATTGGATTAATTGATTTAACAGTTAAAAATAATTAAGTAATTACAAAATCGATAGAAAGATGTTCAGAGCTACACAAACAACTATTTCAATTTTCAAGCCTTATTAAGGTGTTTTGGAGTTGTACAAGCAATGAAGCAACAATTAAAGATTGTGTGTAGAACTTCTTTAACTAAACAAAAAATCAAACTCCATCAATAACATGTAGTATCACTTACCCTCCCTAATAATGTTCCCTCCACCATATACTCTACAATCCCAAAAAAAAGAGAAGGGTCATCTCCATTTCCACAAAAAAAATGAAGAGGCAAGTTCTTTTGAACGGTCTAAATTGCATTATGTCTACATCGAACGGTTACAAATTTATGCATAGAAATAAAGATTAATAAAGTGTAAAAGGGAATATATTATTTAATGGATTTGTGAGAGGAAATGGAGAGAAGAAAATGAAGATCTCAATCCCAAAAGAACGGGTACCATTAAGGTCTCCTTCTCAACTCTCACATGACCGAACCATTTTAATTGGATACGGGTAGGGGTTTTAATTTTGATTCACCACTTCATTTTGATTTTCCAAATTTGAAAATGATCCCAAATACAATATAAATTCTAAAATTAAACGCGGAAATAGATACACCGAGTCTAATCGTAGCATTTTCGGCGTTTACACACAAACTTCAACATTTGCACAATTGCCATGTACTGTATTAAAGTAAATTTGTGTGCTTCATATAACAGCTCACATGATTATACCATGCTATGATTCTATCGCACTGTACACAATGTACATTAGAACATAGTAGTAATAACTAATAACATATACGGAATATGAACTCAACCTACTGCAAATTTGGCTAGTACAAAAGATACACAGCCAACACTAGATAAATAACTCGGCTTCGGACTTATACGACTTCCTTGGTTTTAGCTTTCAGACTGTACAATAGTTTCGACTTTTGAGCTATGCACGACAAAGTTTACCAGAAATTCTTCACAGCATTCTTGGTTATCTTTGGGGAATTCCCAGAGAATGTCAAAGGAAGTTCTTCCTCGATGTTTTTACTGTCTGACCAACTTGCAGAAACACCAACTTCCTTTGATTCTCTTCTGTACATATTTGGCTGTTCAGGATTGTCAGGTATGTCTCGGTATAAGTATTTAAGCATAAAGAGAGCTGTATCAAGGTCGCGCCAATAGTTTCTGCACAAATGTGAAGAGTACTTAACAAAACTTATGAAACCGACAAATGTGAAAAAGAATAAAAGTTGGATTTCAGTTTTACTGCAACTAAAAGAGGTCAATAACTATAGAAACTTTTACATGTATATGTTTTTACCATCTAACTAAGGGGGATCGGTAACCACATTTGTGAAAACACAAACACTATTCGTCTATTCAGGCCAGCAAGCACAGGACTCTTGTTTTAGATTTATACTCAAATATCCATGGGCATTTTACGGCATCTAAAACACTAGCCGGGAAACAAGAATGGAGTCATGACTATGAACTTACGTGTGTGCTCCTATAGCCGATATATACGAATGCTGGAAAGTTTTATCCTACAATAAGCAAAGAGAAGATTGTAATAGAAAAGTAAAAGAAAGTAACAATGCCAAATAGAGAGATAAAAGCGAAGCTCACTAAAATGCTATAATAGAACAGTTGGATAGAAAAAACTCGGTACAAACCTGAAGAACATGGTCAATACGCTCTTCTTCACCTCCAGTAAGTCTTTCTATCATGTAGGAACCATAAGAGCGTTTTTCATCAGACTCGTCTTCTTCTGGTTCTGCAAAATAACTCAAGTTATGCAACAATGAACAATAAGTGAAAAAACACTATCACTAAACTTTGCATATTTTCACCATTGCAAGCAATTGGCTATCTCCACATACCTTCAAGCTTATCTTGCTTTCTTGATTGACAAACGGTTAGCACTTGAGCCTATCAAAATAAAAATGCTATTTTAAACCAGATGCTTTTTTTTCACAAACAAATTCTAGATGTCAAGAGTGAGATCTTAAAGTAATGGATATAAAAGTTCAATTCTTATTAATTAATACTAATAAATGAAGTTGCGGACGCGGAGGTCGGCAGGTCACTGACTATAGAGTCATATGTTGTTCAAAGTGAATAATACCTTTGATGAAAGAAAACGAATATGTTGCTTCACAAGGAAAAATCCAGATCACTTCACAATGTTTGATATCGCCAACATTTTTTTGTAAACATCTACAGCCACATAAACTCAGTCGGTGATCTTAACTGAGTAGATGTTGTAATGCTTCAGAAGTTTAGATTCACATCTCTTAAGGAATTTAAGACAATAAGTATCTTATTCCCTAAGCTGAACCAAGATACTTCTGAGAACAAGGCTACCAAGACTCCCTTCTTGATAAAGCTCTCTTAGAGACTAAATACTAGGTAACTCTATCTCTTAATTTATCAACAAAATGGTTTTTTATTTGTTCCATAAATGAAAATATTGGTCAAAATGGTGTTTTATTTGTTCCATTTAATCATCAGTTGTCCCAAATAGTTGAGATCTTAACGAAACTTCAGGCCCCCTACTTAAAGGTACAGAATACTCCCAAATTCAACGAATTACCGACTTTAAGAATATAATAAGGTGAATTAAGCATAGGAAAATAAGTTAATACAGAGTAATAAGTAAAAAATCATATAATAAGCAGAACTCACTCTGACAGAGTTCAGATGGTTCACAATTGACTGAGATCGTGATGCAAAATCTTCTGCAAAATCCTGCAGCACATTTTATAAACAGGAACAAAAAAGCCAGTAAGCAAACACAAGTAACATGTGTGTACATGGCTTTTATTATATTTTATTAAAGCCATACCTGAAGCCCAATATGCAACCGCTTGCCTCCTCTGTGGTATGGAACAATGACAGGGCGTTTGCTAACATATTCTTTACATACCAGTGGCTCTATTCTGAGGTAAGCAAAACATATTTTTCTTTTATTTTTTGTACAAACAGATAATGGTTTCACAGTAAAACAAAACCTGTATAGAGGGAGAGTTTCATGTTCATGTGAGGATCTCCCCACCCCCCACACGCACACGATGGTGTCTTTCCATGTATGGGCGTCTCAAGAGTAAGGTGATATAGCACCTAGCAATGACTATAACATAGCTACGAGAAAGTGAAAGATAATACAGTTATTAGGGTGACACTTACCTATATGCGACAGGATCAAAAGGATGAAAGATGTTGAACATCCGCTGACAAGCAGGCATCTCTTCATTTACATTTTCCTCTCCCCAGTATTCCCCACCTTCACCTACACAAGCAGAAATAATCATTCATGAGCACGAAAATCTGGCAGAAAATACAATACTACATCATTATCAACAACAAAGCCATGGTCCCAAATGATTTTGAGTTGAGGGAACTCTAATTGCATTGCAGTGAAAGTAAAATAATGAAGCAATAGAAAAATACACACTTTTCAAATCCAAGCGCCGCATAAATTCAGAATCCCTCTCAAAAAACTGTGTGATCGGGCCCATCGGGGCACTTGGATTTGAAGGGAAAGAGAATACCCTAAAACATATCCACGAGTAAATGAGTAACTTATTTCAAATTGTTTGTGATGTGTTACATTCAATTTAAAACTGGTTGGACCGCACTTGCAAAGGGAAGAGGGAGTCTATTTCATAAGCTCAAAGAAGGTTTCATCCCAAAACTAGTTGGCTATGAGAGAAAGTCCTCATCTCACGCAGTGATCAACTATTTCTTCTTTCATTCATGAAAGACACTCACAGAAGAATATACCCATAATCGAAGTAGTTTTAACCTAATGCGAGGATAACTAATAAGCGGAAGCGCAAATATAAGTCGCTATCAACAAACCAACGAAGTTATAAGACAACTAAGGGAGAAGACATTTACCAATCCCAATGCGTACATTTCGGATGGCAAGGAAGACACCGAGAGGAGAACCAACAGCAAAAAATGTATCAACCTGTTGAATAACAAGACATTGGTAAAAACCAGCATCACCGATAGAACATAGAAGCTAGTGCAACAGTGTAGGGAACCACCTTAAATTCAAGCTTTGTGTATTTGATAAAAGGTCTGTAGCCCATAGGTGAATCATCTAACTCATCTAACCTTGCCTGAATCTTCATGGATTTATCTTGATCTAAACCGTTTGGATGTACATCATCACTTCCTGCATTAATATGGCCGGAACCATATAGAAGAATTAGCACTCTAATGCATATCTTAAAAGATGTACTACACCCCAAATAGAGGGTATACTTTTTTCTTTACTACAGTACTTGCTACTTACCACGAGTATTAGTCCTACCAAGTTGTGCTTCCAATTCTATCACCCGCCCTTTAAGATGTTCAAGCTACATCATTTAACAAAAGAAAATCATTTAAATCACATAGAAGAAACATACGTTTACAGTTTACCCTTTTTTGGATGAATATATTTAGAGGGAATGGGAGGAGACCTCAAAAGGGGCAAGTTTGGGCCAATATCCCTATTTTGGTTAGCAGCATGGGTTGGCGGGATTCATTTGCTCTTCAACAAGTTACGTTAAAATGCTTCAAACATATGAAAGATTTGAAAGGAAAATGATATTGTTTCATTCCTTATCATCGTCTCTAAATAAAACCATAGATAGTGGAACCCACCTTTGACTTAAGAGCGATGGTATCCATGTCTTCATCTCCTGTATGCGACAACCACTTATCCTCAGCCACATTCTCGGAAACATTAGATTGAAAAACACCATCCACATTAGGTATATCCAAAGTGTCTCGAGTATTATTGGGAACTTCACCGAAAGATTTAATTCCATCATTAGAAGAAGAAATGGTAGAATTACAGATGTCGATAGTTGGGTAAGAATTTTTAGCATCTTCATTTTCAGTAGTAGCTGGAACGCGCAGATTCTCTTGCAACGTTTTAGATTCACGTTCCCCGGATTCAGAAGATAACTTGGAGACTTTTCCAATTGACTCCTCTTCTTTCACGTGTTTTCTAAAAAAACAATCCATTGGAAATGGAGATGACAACTTTTCTTGGTGACAAAGGATATCATATGAAAGAACACTTCCAAGGGAATGACCATATAAAGAAACCTGAAAGGTTACGATTCATTCTTAGAACTACCTTTTCAAATTGAATTCAAAACGAGATGTAGGAACAAAAGAAATAAAATCACCCTAATTATTCATATCAACCTCTACCTTTCCATCATAGCCCGGATTCCTCTTTAGAAACTTCACATATAATCGATTCAACTGATTTGAGACCTGCAGAGAGGGACATTCATCATTTGAGTTAATTTAATAGGAACAGGGCAGAAGCACGTCAGTAACTTATAATCGCTTGGTCGCTTCACACCTATTAAAAAAAGAAATAATTTGTACATAATGAATATTGAAGGGGAATAAAAACTGACAATCGCCCACGAATCTTCATTAAGAAATAAGAGTATGTTTTGTGGTGTACATATGAAAATAGTTCACTACCTTAACAATCTCCTCCTAGTTCCCCCACACCAAAGAAAGAGGTGATTTTTTTTTTATACAAAGTAAGTTCGTTTAATAGAGCATCAAGAACAAGTTGTGAAAGTTATAATCACCCGATCCCAGTATACTCTAAGAAACACCAGTGGCTTATGCCCAAAGAGAAGCAAGCAAGACATTATTTTTCCTCCGTGCTAAAAGATGAAAACGAGTTAACAAGCAAGTAATCTTCTCCGACTGACTGACTCTAACCAATGCACCAGAAAAAGGTAAGCACCACACACTCATGATGAATTTCCTCTTTCATGTTCTACACCAAACCCACAAAGATCTACAAAGAAAATACAACATTGACCCAAAACAGCTTTTTCAATGTTATATCAGTACTCACACTGAATGCAGAAATGACAAATTACTGAATAATCAATAGATCAAAGTTGCATCTTCAATGACAGTATGGAGATGTAGATTTGTCATAAGGTCGTGTAACATTACTTATGACAGATTCAATCATCCAGGGTAACAAGCCTAGAAATGTGCTCGAACTTAAGATTTCATGGCATAATAAAGAACAAGACTGTCTATAACATGTTGCATTTGACATACTGCAAAATTCTCCTTAAGGTTCAACATACTTATAATGAAGTTTAAAACTCAGACAAAAAAATGTAGACATAGCAACACTTATCAATTTGTATGTATGAAAAAGAATAAACAAAGAGGATTTTTTTAGCTCCATGACCTCCATCAAACCGAATATGTTCTACAGATTTCAGCTCGTGTCCACCGCAATAAATGTCCTAGCTGTAACAGTTCCAGATGCAAATAAAATTTTATTGATAAAATGAGCATCACTAGTTTAAGAGACATTCTATGGAGCATAGAATTTGGTAGAACAAAAATTTGTCATATTTTTTTTATTGCATTTCTCTACTGGTTTGATACTTGTACTGGAAGTCAGAACTTACAAGTTAGTATTAATAGAATTCCCCTGAATACCAAAATACAGATCTTCATGCACAAGCTGGCAATACATATAAAGACATGCTGCACACCCCTACAGATAACTAAAACAAGATAAAAAAAATAGCAGAGAGAAGAAACCACACATCAACGGCTAGGTTACTGCCTCTGTATATTAGGAAAGTAAAACTGATGATACTTGTCAAGAAAAGAAAAGTCACATTGACTAGTAACTGACTAACTAATCTATGACATTCTTGTCCGCCCAAGAACCACCAAGACTCAAATTCCAAATACGAGAACAGAGTTACATACCGAATCAATGATCTCCTGGCAGTAGATTGGGCTCATGTAGTACAAGACATCATGAACAGTTGCACTTAGTGTTGTACGCAAACCCCGCACACCATCTAAAGTTATCTTCTCAACTGCAGATTCTCCACTGAACTTCAAGCCCTTTCTCCACTGGAAAACACAAGAGCAAACTCACATATGCAGTCAACTTTCCTGTACACAACATAAGACCCTACACCTAAAGTAGCATTTGAAGCTACTGAAGATAGAAACGTCCACTGTCATATCCCTAACATATGTGTACCCATGGATGTGCTATCTTAGTGTGTTCACTTGGCTTTCATTCAGTTACTGACAGTTTCTTCTTCTGAGATAATAGTAAGTTTTATCCAATACAAAGGGATTACACAGAGACCATGTCACATTCTCCTGAGATAATATTAAGTTTTATCCAATACAAAGTAATTCAAAAGTGAATGGGGAAAGAAGCATGAACAAAGTAAAAGATAAATGAAGGATTCATATCTCGACAAATGTTTTCTTTAGACTGATTTTTCAGACACGAAGTACGATGGAGTTTGGGCTTAGGGTGTCTAATAGCAAAGAACATTTTCTTAAGGGAAAATTTGTTGTAGCTTACTCCTTTGAGCTTAAAGCTTTATTATTAGGGGAAGTATGGCCTCCATCATAATAGTGGGAACAGTCTAGGGGATTGACTTGTAAGTTGTAAAGTGTGTCACCCAAGTTTGTGACTAAAATGTTACTGCTTTTTTCCCCTTGTAAGACACACAGTACAAAATGGTTTGAGGATCAGATTCTAAGAGAGTGCTAGATAGGGGATGACCCTTCCGCTACTATGTTTCCTCGTATACACATATATCTACTTCTTGTATTGTAAGAAATCATTATTCTATGTTCAACCTCAGCATAATCAACTCTTAGGATCTCCATTTAATATAGAAATTTGAAGCCTTCAATATTGGAAGATGGAAGAGCTTACTTCTTCAATAATTTTATTGGATTCTAGTGTGGGATAGCGTAAAAAAAAAATCCTTCTCTAGTTGTAAAGCCTTCCTTAAATACATTAGCATGCTAATATCCACCTTATATCATTGCCAATTTCATTCAGAGTTGAAGTCCCCTTTTGCTTGGACTATGGTATTGGCTAAGATTAATACATATGACATGTTGCAATGGAGAAAGGCCACAAACTTCCTTTATATATGCATGATGTGATGTAGCAACCATGAGAGTATCTCACACCTATTTTTTGCCCTATGATGCTGCTTGATCATTACGAATACAACTCTTAAAAAGTCAAAGGGGAGAGTCAGGCATGTCTATTTGGAACTATGGACCACCTACAACCTTATTATGTCAATTGTCGAGCTATGAAGGAATGAAAATGGAGTTTATCGGTGCTGTGCTTTATGACTATCTTCTGGGTTATTGGGTTATTCGGTTGCAGAGAAAGTGGTGAGGAACTATCTTGTCTTCTCTGGATTGTCTCCCACTATAGATTTCCTTGGTGAGGGTTATTTATTTGACCTCCTCATGAGTAAAGCAGCCAAATTTTTATCGGGATCCGTGCGACAAGTTTACGACAAATTCGGAGCAAACTGGGATGAGCTCTTCTATAAGGAAGTTTTATCTTTATTCCTTGTCCTTGATTCATTAAAATTGCAAGGTTTTGCTCTCTAAGAAATATTTTTTTAAAAATTGCATGCTCTTAAAATAGAGCATGGATATTTATCAATAGAATTGGAACATAACAGCCACCTGTAACCAAGTAGATTTTGGCGTCAAATATACGATGTTGCCCCCAACCCCGGCGACAAAAGGATAGGGAATATATACTCCTTAGTGCCTCAAGGAGTACCACAAGTTGCAAGGTAAGGGGGGTCGGACGTATACAAAGTTAGTCGACAGAGCGAGATTGTCCTGAATGATCCATAATGAAAAGTGCATTGATAATTGCATCAAATGACTGCTACTTCACAATTAAAAGAAGTGCCACCACTTTAATGAGCCAACTTGCTTTATTCCATCACAATCCAAAACCTTAAATATCAAGTATTTGGCAGTTTGGCTCCATTGGAAATGGAAACTTAAAAAAGGCTACCTTGTTAAAGTGGAAAAATAAGAAATCTGAAGACACACTGAGAAAATGCTTACCTGACATGGGATATAAAGTACTCTCTGAATGCCACGTTGATATGAAGACAAGTGTTTCTCAGCTAGGCTAGAGGTAATATGACGAAAATTTGTCACATCATCTACCAGATTTGATTTCTCCAATCTCTGACCAATACCATGGACCATAAACACCAAATGACCAACTGGAACCTGGAAATGTACAATATTACTGTCACAAGAAGCTCATAACATATTAAACTCTACAATCACTACAGAGCATAAAAGGAGGGTAGGAAAATGGCAACAGGGCCGGCCAACAGCTCCAACAAGATAATCTTATTACATTCACAAGAAGTGTTTTCGGATGACAAAAAGTGTAGGCCCAAAAAAAATTTGGGGCAAAAAATATTCTCAGATAAATTATGCAAACGTTCACAATAAATATAAATAATGCTTTACTGTATTAATCATAAGGGCCTGCAACTGAAATACGTAAAGTTCAAATCTATGTAAGATTAAAGCAGTGAAATACACCAGAGGCTGGCAAGATGGGAATTTAAGCATCTATTTGAAAAACTTCGATTTATAAATAGCATTTTGACTAGATCGCCAATCTACCACCTGCCTTATTCTCTTATTCACTTGTAAGTTCCAGGCAAAGTGGCTGTCAAACCTTGCTAAATGAATTTTTTGTTGGCTGCGACACATTAACGACAGGTTTTCATTTGGTCAAGTCAGTTAATCACTTCCAAGCCAAACATGGGTAGTCTCGTTACTCTTCCCTTTCTATTCTACTTGTCTCGTATAAAAATCCTAAAGGCAAGTGAGTTTGGAGGTTCACCACATCAGACTCTTGATTGATAAATGTCATTTGTCCAACAACAACATTTTCTAAAAGAAAACGTAGTGAAGAATATTCGGTTAGTAGAGCAAAAACATCTTCCCTTCAAACAAAGTGGGACCTGGGATCGAAATTTATTTCTTAAGGTTTGAGGTCAGAAGCGGATTCCAAAGCACCATAATGCCACGACACTGGGTAAAGTGTCGCACCATCAATCCCCGTCTTGCTCGTCTTCTTACAGTGCCTTCAGGGTGATATCATTCAGAACTAGGGATGGAACCACGTAAAAGGCATTGGGTTAAGAGTTGAGTCTGAGTGGGTCACTTTATCTCAGATTTCCAATGGCTGGGAAGAAGGTTTCTTAATTTTTACATTGGTTAAGAGATTTTGGTACCTAAAATGAAGTCTGATACTCTGATGGGGTTAAGTTTAGATCAGGACGACCGCAAATGGCAACAATCAATTTTGATATCATTTCTCAACTGAAGTTCAATAAAAACGGGATCAGTTTATTTCAATTTAATTCGGAAGATATGCTTTTTTTTCACTTTGTTAGGGATTTTAGCATCTAAAATAAGTATGATGGTTATTTGACCTTGTGAGTAAAAAAAAAAAGAAACTAAAAAGGTTATACAAAAAAAGAACACTAGGGAGGCGGCAAGGGAACAAGGGGATAAACCTGTGAGCAGTAGTCATCCATCTCCTCTTCTTTCTGCTGACGCAATTCATCCTACAGAAAAGGAATAGTTACACAAAATGATCGGAAATAGCAAACAAAACAGCAGTCACAAATCGATGAACACTAAATTCATTCATTTTGCTCCACCATTATGATTTCTTAATGCATGTGGCAATGTCCCAAATAATAGGCCAATGCACAGAGGGAGTATTTATGAGAATGATGACAGATTATTGAAGGATGCTGGCATGCTGTTCATTAAGTGATGATCATTTCAATGTCCATCAAAGCACGCTATAAAGTTAAGAGGAATGAACCTGTGTTGGCTTTGGAGACGGAGATGCAGCATATCCTCGCCTAAGTTTAATACCTTTTCCTCCTAAATTAACGATGCCGGAGAAGCCAGAAGCATCAACATTCAGCCATGCTTCCCAAGTAGGATCCTCTCCAGTAAAGAGGGCATGAAGTCCCTGCATAGAGATGAACACGCAAGGGAAAAAAATTTACTATCCAGTTCAAGATACAAGATCTCTACTTCCCCCAGTGTAGTCTCATACTTGTGTAGATCCTTGTAAATCTACTCTAGCAGCAAAGAGTCCAGATGGTTGAAAAGTCCTCCTATGCCAAACCTAAAAAGTTCATCAATCGCGTCAGTCCCGAAATTGTAATGTGAAATGCATGTTTAAGGACTGTAGATGCAGCCAAAAATTCAAAGTAATCTTAAGTTAGACCTTAGCCACCACCCTCATGGATCCTACTCTCTAATATTCATCTACAACTACCTATTTATCTTTCTACCATCTGTTAGGAGAGAGCAATTTGCTCAGCAATTGTAAGCTTGGAATATTCATTCAGCCCATGAAATTTCAGCTGAATGTGACAAAATGATTGACTCAAACTGAACTGACTAAAATGAGCTAAATAGGCATAAAAAAATCAAATCCCTATGCAACCCTCATAGCTCATTTAACATATAAATTCATATCTAAGTATACAAGGGAACTTTTCTGATGGCACTCTTATCAAAATGGACGAAAAGGTAATGTATGATAAATGAACTATATAAATATTTTCACTGTTTTTCATTAAAAAATTTGAAATAATAAAATTAATAATAATTAAATGGAGAACCGTGTGTTTTTGTCATATTTCAACAACCAAAAAACAACCAGGTATTTTGGAAGCTAAAAGTTCACCAAAAAGCTCCACCATTTACAAAAAGAGCACTTTCTTAAGATTATACTACTCCCTCCAAGTCGTTGTATTGTTCACTATTTCCTTTTTCATTCAAGTCGACTTTTGTTCCCTTTTTTCCTTATTTGGTAAGTGTTGCGTGGTCCAAAATCAATTGTATGTGGGTAGTGTGTTTTGTGTGGTCCAAATTCATTTCCTTAATTCTTGTGTTCAAAAGAAAAGGGAACAAAACAGTGACTTGGAGGGAGTATAATAAAGAAAACGTATACAAGTGGAAAGGACTATAAAATATGTTGTTCCTCATGTGAATTAACTTTCTAATAATAACCTGCCTTATATGATTTTACAAGCCTGCGGTATCTGTTATAGAGCTCATCGCATAAACTGAAGATATATTATCAATCAGCAGAAAGCAAGCACATTCACGATCACAAAATTTTAAATGTAAAAGTATTCAGCACAAGACAAGACAACTATATAAATTAAAAGGAAAAGTTTGTAGTCTTTTAGATACAAGAAGATACTAAGATCGCATTCGAGACAATTTGAATGCCTAAAATACTTAAATAAGTCCCTACTGAAACTTGCAAATTACCTGTCTACGGTAAGCAATTTCCAGTTGCTCAGCAACATCTTCCCGGAGGGGAAGCCAATCAAGGCCTCCACTTTGTGCAAACCAATGACCTCTTAAAACACGCCTATCTTCCCCATTCCAATACACAGGAAAGCAATGTCTTTTCGCCAAATCTACCTGAACCAAGTAACTAAACAAGCTTAAGCTATGAATCTTCAAAAAAAAAAAGACAATTTGACAGTCATTGTGAACATTCATGCGATAGCCCACTTGTCTTCACATATATGATACTACATCCAACTCTATATTTGTATACCTTTTTGCTAATATAGGAAATTCTATTGGTTTCCAAGCCACCACTGAATTTATATCGTTTTCATGGCCTTCAATATAAATCAGTAAAACCACAAGGCCACAACAAGACCAAGCAATGTCACATTTGTCAAGGCTTCAATGGATAGATAATATTTTAAATAGACTTGAATGTTCCACGGACATGAAAAAAAAATCCGGATACACTGCAGTGTAGAGTTTATTTGCAGAGTTCAGACTTCAATAATTGAGTTCAACCAATTTGCTTAAAAATAATTGTCACTTTTTACTAACGTAAAAACCTAGCCACAGGCCACACCACTTCCAAGTCTCTATAGATAGAGATATGGAGCTAAATGGGTAGCAATGTCGTATCTATTCCTCTAGTATCAACTTTGTAAATCATAATGTTCCACTTTGCAGTCTCTACTCTTTTTCTGTCCACCATGGCACCACCCCCTCCCCCATTTCTTTTCCATTTTAGTTTCACATAATAGCCTCAAGCCCTCAACTAGTCGACAAATTTCCTTCAACATAATCTCCACTTTTGGCGAACCTAAATATCCTACCCACAGGCCGCAGCTCTTCCAAGTCCGTATAGAATATGAGCTAATAGAGTAATAAATAACAAAGTGGATCTAATTAATTGTAGTCGCATCAAATTCGTAAAATCACAATCTTTCACATCGGAGCAACTACTCTATATTCGACGTTTAAAACTAAATAACTTTTGGTAAAATCTTCAGAAGAATATGAACAAATTAACTTCATAGGTAGTGACACCTAAAGAAACTTCATTTTAGGATAAATGGAAGGACCATCATATTCTGTCACCAGACAGCATTAAAGGTGTCAAAATGTCTCAGAGTCTCAGAGAGTGACTCAATGCACTAACGGTCAAGCTACAGGACAGTCTTCCAGATACATGAATAAACTCCACGATTAAATCATGAGATACCTCATACAGGCCACCCTTAACAGGAACTCCAACCCTCTCCTTCTCAACAATGAAGACTTCGGATTTTTGAGAGATTGGCGGTGACTCTGTCTGACTACTAGAGCTACTTCGCTTTCTAGGACCTTCACTACATTCTGCATATTCCTTCCACCACTGAGATAACAGTTCTTCCTCTCTCTGTTTTGCAAAAGGGGACAAAAAGAGACAAACTTCAGAAATAGCTAGTCAGACATGTGAGCTTAGATATACTTTCAGCAACAAAAAAGGACCGAAAATTGATGACTTCAAGGACACAGCTCCGTCAGGAAATTCAATATTTCTCAATCAGCTTCCTAGGATAGTTGTATAGTTGAAGCCACATGCTTAGCAGAAAACATAACTAGCTAATGGTGCCTCATAATTACGTGACGCAAATCAAGTATACGAAAGTTGGAGACTGACCTGCAAGAAAGATGCCTCTATAGCAAGAGAATCCCTCATACCAAAACGGAAATACTCCCCTTTACCAACTACTTCTGCTTGTGGAATAGAGGCGGCCAACTCTGTACAAGCATTAGGCATCAGAAAGTTGTTCAAGGATCAAAATACATGCATTTAATTTAGTAGCATAAAAAGAGAGGAATATCTGAGAAAAAATTTCACCAAGTCACATTTTAAGAAAAACAAAAGAAATCAAAACAGAACATGCATAAAGACTCGTGACATACATTGTGGACCAAAATCGACCCGAATCCAATGGGTCAAAAAATTTCAAACCAAGGGGTCCAATCTTATTCAATTTATTTTATTATTCTTTCACATTTTTCAATGTATATTTCTACTATTAAAACAACGCAAAATGCAATAGAAGTTCAAAAAGTTGAATAAAAACAAATAACCTAAGTATGACAGTATTTAAAGTAGCTTATGGCTGCACAGAGTACTTTTCAAATAGAAAAAAATCCTGTTTCTTGAATCATTTGATTATATTGTCACTTTAGGTTGATTGCTGATGAGAAAAGTAAGACCATATGACTAACTTTTGTTGCATAAATCGCAAAACACAATGTCATCTCAATACCCAATTCCAGGCCACTCTCTTATCCTAAGACAATATGCAACAAGATATGACCAGCAAAGGTCATCAATACAGCACAAAAACAAATCCCTTTCAAAAACTTCTTTCCTTGATCACTCAACAGCACGTTATACTTACCGAAATCAAACCAAATATTCTCCCATGACGCGGCTTAAGGAAATTGACACAAACAAAAGTGAAAAGAGGAGGAAAATGAAAACTCACGATGAAGCGATAAAGGGACCTTGCAAAAGTACCAACGAACATCGCCACCATCAGAAGGACTTGTAGTATGAGCAAGATACTTGTGCCTTCCCTCAAACTGCTCTATCTCATCTTCCAATCTCCGAATATTCGACGGTGTATTCCTCAACAAATCAGGGTCTGTCTCTTCAACATCGCCCGACATCGATGCTTCTTCTTTACCTCTCCCTTCATCATATTCCGTAGTTCTACTATGTTCTTCACTACTCATATCAATTATTAGTACAAGACCTGGAAAATGAAAACTAAAATTGAATTTTTCAATCACTATCTGCATAAAACTGACAAATAAACTTCAACGTGAGGCATCTAAAATTCTCGATGTTAACTACTCCAAATTTTTACTTGAAAGGACTCAAGGAGACATCTTCCTCCCTTCACTTGAAGCCAATTCATAAGAAGTATCATCTTCATCGAAGTTAACAACATTTGCATTCACAACAACTACATTGTCACTATCAATAGCAATCTACTGTACATGTCTCAATCTAGTCTAGTGGTTAAAACAGAGGTACTATGAACGATAGGTCACAAATATAAAGCAAATTCATAAGAAATATCCTCTTCATCGGAGTTTTAAACATTTTCATTCACAACAACTACATTGCCACAATCCATAGCATCTACCGCACATTTCTCAATCTAGTGGTTAAAACAGAGGTACTACGGACCACAGGTCGCAAATATGAATTCCCCCAACCCATCACGCCATACCCCGGCCAACACCCTCTTGTATAGCATGACCCATGTAGCTCCTTTGACACCTAAAACCTATCAATAATACTCCGCCAGTAGTATCGACTCATTTCCTAGAGGTTTATCAACTACTCCTAATCGGAATCTCGGATAGAGCTAACTTTCTACTAGCTTCTTCTTCTTATTGCACTCTCAGGCACCAATATCAGACATCCTTACATTATAATACCGCGATTTTGCGAAACGAATGCAATTACCGACAACTAACGAAGCTCCCTTTAAATTCCAACCAAACCTTCAACAAGTTACAATGCAATAAATTCAAGACATTGAACCCTAACTCCACTAGCACAAAATTGATCAAATAATTCCGAAATACAAATTAAACATAATCAATATTATGAGTAATCAATCAAGCATATATAATAATTAAGATGAAAAACAAAGAACTTGAGTAGCGTAAGAGTGTAGCTCACCTCCGATTCGTGTATGTATGGTTTGATCAGTTGCAATAGTCGTGGAAATTAATCAACTATGCGTTTAAACACTAATATCAGTTTAATTTCTGGAAATTCTAATTCCAGAAAGTGATTGAAAAATTGAAATCATCTTCTTCTTCTTCACGCAATTAATGATGATTGAAGAGGAAATTTGTGCCCTAATTAGTTTCCGTGTTAATGAGGGACTACAAGTTCATTAACTCGGTTAACTCGGTTGAATCGGGATGCGGAAAGTTAGACGTGGTGTAAGAGAGAGACAAGGGATATACAGTAAACTCGTAAGTCGGTAATTAATAACGGTAAATCTGTAATTTGATTGATTTTGTAGTTAGGTAAAGTAATCGGACTTGTTTATTCAGGTTGGATTGAGATAGATAAGTATGGAATCAGGATAATCTCGATTGTTAATCAGTAAGTCTTGCGGGAGACGGTTATATTTCGTTTTGAGCTTAAGACGGTATAGGTATGGCTTAGTTTGTTGCTAGTAAAATTCAAGTTGGATTGGGCTAAGATTAGGGTAAGGATAAAACGGGGATAGCAGTGGTGTAATGTAATGTAGTGATTTGTGCATTTTTTGGGGAAAATAAAAGAAGTTGGGGACATCGAAATTCGGTTTAACTTAAATCACAATCATTGATAGGTAATGGACTGGGGGTGTAAAGAGTTTGATGGAAAACATCGCAATTCAATTGAGGTTCTATGTTTGTGTCAATTCTCACATTCATTGGGGTCGTGTTCAACAAAGCTAATTAAACATTTGGCGTAATTCAATTAATGAAACTTCGATGACATAAAAGGATATTCACGTGCTTTATATGGGGAGAGTAAAAGTGTTAAAAACTTAAAATGCCTTGTCTAGTTCCTCCACTCACCACTCAGATTGTATTTGCACCCATTGGGGATTACTTGGTAAAAATTTCCTCTATTTTTGAGGAATTGGTGTTTAATTGAATTTGTAGGTTAGGTAAAAGCGGACTTATAAGCGCTTTCTATAACTTACGGTAAACCCCGAGAGCATCTATCGGCTTAGTCTAGGCTAAGAAGGCTCCCATAGAATCCACTTTGGTGGAGGAAGGTTTGGTATCAGCTTCATAGCTACTGCACAAGTCGCCCGTCATGCTATGTTCATGACCCGCATATCAACATGGCTCATTTTTAGCGCATTTTGTCCTCATTAATGCGCATCTCCGGAAATTCTCAGGAGGTCAACCATCCTAATACTATCACAACCAAGTACGCTTAATTCTTTGGCAAGGGTAAGTGGGTAGCCAGGAAAGAAAGTGCACTATGTTGTTATGAGTAATACTTTTAATCTGTTTAAGCACTAGTCATTTAAATCTATCAATGAATCTTTTAAGTGGCACCCGACGCATGGAGTATTACACGCGAGAGTTCATTTTTCATTGTACTTTTATCGCATGGATTTTGGACTTATCATCTTGTTTTAGAAACCTAACTACAAAACCAATTCATTTCCCAAAACCTAGTTACCTTCTAATTATATGGTTAACTTAGATTAAACTATACATATACTTTCAAATAGACCTAAAAAAATTGACTCGACCCAAGTGATCCGGCCCGAATAACCCTACATGAACTAGACCCGCACCCAAATTGAGGACCCGAATCTGACCTAAAGTCCAAATTGACCGACCTTATTCAACCCGACATGAATGTTTATTATCGCATGCTGATTGTTATCCTCAAATAACTTGATAAGAACCTCCAAATAAATGGCCATAACCCGAAAACCCAAAACACGACCCAATTCGACCCAAAATCTTATAAACTCGATCCCGAATTGACCCCAACCGCATTGACCCCGTTTGCCATGTTTACTTTCAAGCATTCAAATTTCTCAAAACTTGTGAAATACAGTCTTTCACTAAGTTATTGAGATATTACTTTTTCCGCACCCCTTTTATGTGTTTTTTGTAACCATTTTATTATTGATTGTAACTCAAAATTATCCCTCCAATTGTTAATGTACCATTTTTATCGTCAAATGTGACACAAAATGAATGAGACCTCTCAGAATATATTAGATATAAACAAATAACTGGGAGATTATTGGGAACATTCCCATCCTAAAACTATTTGATATAAAATTTTACTTCGTATATTTTATACCGCGAAAAAGTCACCCGTAAATAAAAATACTAGCTAGAATTTCTTTGAAAATATACTAACGTTGTACTTTTTGCAAGAGGGTGAAAACAAACACATGAATATCATGTGAACAAAATTAATTCATGGATCATTAAAAGGGGGTCATTCTCTCAGTTTTCCGAGTAATAATGTGATTTTTGTGTAAACTAAATTAACTATCTTGTCATTTAGTAACGTGCGAGTAGAGAAATATTTCGTGATAACACCGGATGAGATCAGATGAGATATGCCTTTCATTTTATACAATCACTTTTTTTTTCCCTCTTTGCTTTTCCTTTTTACTTTTCTTTTCTACCTTTTTTTCACTTCTTTTGATATACTTTTTCTCCTTGTTTACACTACTTCCTTCCCAATCCCTTGATTTTTTTATAATATAATCCCTTGAGATATTCTTGATTTCTTGCTACAATCATACTATCAAATTGCCTTCATTTTATTAACAATAAGTCTTGCTTGTAACGGGACGATCTGTCGCAAACTTATGACGGGTCAAATCCCCATCACAAAGAGCAAGTGGCAAGACAAGTGGGAGACTCCATTTGCACCCCACTTGCCCCAAACTTGCCCCCAACTTGCTCTTTGTGAGGAGGGTTTGACTCGTCGCAAGCTTGCGACGGGTCGGTCCGTCATAAATGAGAATTTGTGTTTTATTAATATATACAATAAAATTTAATCAGCTTATGGAAAAAATTAACAAATAAATAAGTAAAGGCAGCAACAATTTGGTGTTTTAACCTATTTTTTTTTTCCCAAATAATCCTAAAAGTGAAAATAAGTCGATGGCTCCCGCAAATAGCGCCTAGCCATGTAGGGATGTCGGTTATACGAAATTCATCGTATGTGCTAAACAACACATAAAGTTGCTTTCACAGTAATGAGAACGCAATTAAAGGATTGTATCAAATGACTAATATTCCACACTAAGACAAACCTGCAACAAATCTAATTAATTGATCTTACGTAAGACGGGTATATACTTACTTAATATATACATAACTTTTAATAGGCATATTAATAATAAGTTACTCCGTAATACATCATGATAAGTCTATAACATAGTTACATAGTTACATGTCATATAATGGCCTTATTTAAATATTGTAAAACTCAATTAATTACATAAAAAAAACACAAATTCTCGCTAAGACAGCTATACGGTGCGACTAATCGAGAGTGATTACTTTTTGACAAATAGTTATTACTTTTTATGGTCTAAAAAACGACATTTTTTTCTCTAAGTCATCACTATTTGACTAAAAATAATCATATTTTACACCAAAAAAACGCGGTATGCAACCGTCGTAAAGGAGAACAACTCCATAAAAAAACATTTCCAATGGTACATTAGCACTACTGTAGGACTGTTGAAACTTAATTAAGTGCCATAGTTATATAGGGACAGTTACACTCTAGTACTCTTCTTTGTTCACTCCACACTCCAATTCACTCAACACTTTCTCTCCTTTTAATTTCTCTCTCCTAAATCACATTGCAAAAACAAGTAAAAAAGCTGCAACTCTCTGAATTCTGTGAGCTGCTTGCTGTAAAAAAGGCCATTAATTCTTCTTCTATAAATAATTTTTAAAACATAGATCATATAATATAAATGGGTTCAGAGCAAAATAGATTTCCACATCCTGAAAGGGTATAAATCTCTAATCTTTCTATTTTTTATTTTTATACTTAGATCTGTCACCTTTTTTAATTTTTATTTATACCCATTTGTTATTTTTTCACTAGATTTGTAGTTTTGCACTTTGATTATCTGTTTTTGTGTGTTTTAATTACTGGGTATTTGTTAATTTTCTAACAATGCGAGAGACGGTCTATCACTAAGTTATCGGTTATCGAGATACTACATTTTAATGTAGATGAGGGTTGTCACTTGTCAACATCTAAGTTGTTTTTTTGTTGATGTTATTTTGAGTTTTTATCATATGATCTGAGATTGATGTGTTTGGAGTGGGAAGTACTTTTAATTAAATTTAAGTAGATAATGATGTGACTGTTTGCCAAAATTAGGACGATGATGTAATTAAGACATAAAAAGGGTAGGAATCACATCAGTCCATAAAAAATCAAAATGAGGATGATTATTTTTTGTTGGTGAAATTAGGATAAAATCTTGGTGATAAAGGTATGATTTTTAATGATTGTAGACTTGTAGTTGTTAAACTCTTAATCTGACTTTAGCAATCAAAGATCTAGGTCAGCTTTCCAATATTTTTGGGATGTTTCTTAGGAACAATTTGTGGGAAGTTTATTACAAGTATATTTCATTGTCACTCACTTGGTTTCTATAATATCTTCCAAGACTATATTTGGTCCTCCTTTTTTGAAAAATGACCGTCCTGCCCGTTCATTCTGGCCCTGAGTAGGAGTAGAACGAGAAAGAAAGGAAAGTGGGTATTTTTGTTTTTAATTAGAAAAATGATCGAATCACACATTCACTCCGGCCCCGAGTAGAAAGAAACGAAATTGGGTACTGTTGTTTACAAGATTTCTTATAAGTGTGTCTAAACTTTTTAGTGGAAGAATCAAGGAAACATGTGAGAGGCGTCGTGATAAAGCTGAATTGAGACCAACGGATATGATAAGAATGATTGTCAATTTTTGTAGTTTATGTGGGTTAGGACTATAGGAGTAGATGAGTGGATTTTTTGGTTAAATGGGTTGGTTTCACACTAAAATAGCATGAGGCTTTTCTCTTGACTTTACTGTAATATTGATGATGCTGTATTTTTGTTGTTAGAGTTTGAACTAGATTCTGAATAGTGATTCTTAATTTATGGTCAACAGAAGAAATGGGGTGGATGTTGGGGTGGACTTCCTTGCTTTCGAGTGCAGAAAACTAGCAAACGGATTGTGCCGGCATCTCGTGCACCTGATGGTAACACAGCTTCAAATCTGCCTAATGGAGCACAGGGTGTGGCAAATCAAGCAACTTCACTGCCCCCACACCTTCTAGCCCCACCGTCTTCTCCTGCATCATTTAGCAATTCTGCTCTTCCGTCTACAGCTCCGTCACCTAACTGCCATCTTTCATTGTCTGCCAACTCTCCTGGTGGACCTTCCTCTACTATGTATGCAACTGGTCCATATGCTCATGAGACTCAACTGGTTACTCCACCTGTCTTTTCGACATACACAACAGAACCATCGACTGCTCCTTTGACCCCTCCACCCGAATTGGCTCACTTGACCACACCCTCTTCTCCCGATGTTCCATTTGCGCAGTTCCTTTCGTCTTCAGCAGACCTTAAACGTGGTGGGAAGATCAGTTATATGGGTTCAAGTGATCTTCAAGCGACATATCCATATTCGCCTGGTAGTCCTGCCAGCTGTTTGAGATCACCTGTTTCACAGACCCCGCGTGCCTGTGCTTCTCCGTGGGACTCTTCACATTCTCCAAAAACTACAAACGGGTCAAAATCACACGATTCCAACTTTTTCTGCCCTGCAACGTTTGCACAGTTCTATTTGGACCAACCCCACTCAGTCGGACGACTTAGTGTTTCCAAGGATTCTGATGTTCATACTAACGGTGGAACTGTTAATCAAAGCAAGCAGAGCAAGACTAACAAGCATGATGTTGAGGAAGTTGAAGCCTACAGAGCTTCCTTTGGGTTTAGTGCAGACGAAATGATTGTTACTGCTCAATATGTGGACATCTCTGATGTTATGGACGATTCGTTTTCGATTAATCCCTGCACTTCAACCGAGCCACAAAGTGAGGAGACAGCATTACTGGGATGGGGGCATGGAGGATCAAGGTCAAGAAAGTCGGGAAGCAGTTCACCTGCTGAAAATTATACAAAATCCAGATCTAATATCAGTCACATCAATTTACAGAGAACTAGTTCATCCATTCCGTCTGAAGGTTAATCATTCTGCCTTACTATTAATATCTGTATTCCATATTACATTTCTTGCGTGTTTTGCAAATTGTCTTTTAATGGCCGCACAAACATCGGGTTAGCACTTGGGCTTGAAGCTGCATTATCTATCTGTTATTTTTTCTCTATATATTTAAAATAAGAAGAAAATGGTGTGATTACAGATTTAATAGGAGTATACAACCCTGGCCGGTAAACCACTTAAGTGTACTATGCCGTTCACTATTATAATTGTGCTTACGATGACAAGGAAGATGAAAGTTGCAACATGCTGTCCTCCCCTCTTTTCTTTTTTGATAATCGCTACAATGATGATCAGAAAGATAAGAACCCCTTAAAAATTAATCAGTCTTGTAATTACTGATACAAGTAAATACTTGAAACTTGACTTCTAATAGCAAATAGTTACTTTCACTGCAAAATAAACAGATTGTGGTGATTAACGATTATGTAATTATTGTTTGAACTTCTCGATTCTTAGTGAAGGCGTCCCTTTATGTGCATATTGTACTTGACATGCTGGATAGATTGGGACAAGGGATAGTAGGACACCGTTCTCTTTAGCCGTATAGGAAGAAATATCTCTCGCTAGACTCTAGATACTTGTGCTAGTGATTTGATTTATTTATTGTATACGGCTCCTCAATTTGTTGACCTCTGCTTGGGATTTTGTGTTAATCTGTGGCCTATATTTTGATATTTTGAGTCGAAGTGCTTTTGTATGAGTAATAAAAAGAAAACTTTAAAGGGTTGTTTGTATACAAATATCTGAACTCTGTAGGGACAGGGAGAAGGTAATTTCCATTGTTTTGTCAGTAAGTTAGGCTGGAAGAAATGTTCGGAAAGGGAATGGGGAAATCCATTTGTTTTCCTTGCTGAACTTAAATCTTTCTAATGGTTTGAAGGAAATAATCCCCTTTCCTTCCCACATTTCTCCTATATGCAACTTCGTTCTATCTCCATCAATGTCCATTTTGGTAGCCCTTCTTTGCGAATGGCTTCAAGAAATAACGATTGGTAAATTGTTGATTGCTTGGATCCAGCTTTTTGCACCGATTCTGGTAGTGGCTACGCCTTGTCTAATAGGCAGATTTTGCAACTTAAATGCGAGAATCCCTTCAGTTGAATTTTAAAATTTTAGACTCGTTCCTCATCATCTTTCTTATTCCCCTCCCTTAGGTCCTGCCCCGAGTGTTCCTTGACCCTTTTGTAAGTGTTTTGTTTGGACCAGGAAAGGAAAAATACCCTAATGCATCCTTTGTTTGGATAGGGGAATTTGGAAGGAAAGGAGAGGGATTTGAAAGGAAACAATTTCCTTTATCCGGAGAACAAAATGAAGGTGGAGGATTTAAAGGAGAGGGGAAATGGATCCCTCCATTTTTCCTCCCAAGGCATATTATATTTTTTCTATCAAAGGAAATATTTGAAGGGAAAACTTTCTTCCTTCTCATTTCCGTTCCTTCTTTCCCCCTTCCATTCCATTCCCTCCATTTCCATTTTTTTGTATCCAAGCAAAGGGTCTTCACATGCGCCTCCATATGTGCATTCTGCAATTTTAGACTCAACATTCACACCATTAGTTAGTTGCTATGTCGTTCATACTTGTCTTTTACACTTGACTTTCAAGTGCAGAAATCGATTAGTGATCCATCTGTTCTCTTATTTGTATTAGTGTTGCAGTGTTGGTTAACATTCTTTAACTGATTCAACAGATGAGCGTCATGGAAATATCTCTAGCCAAAGTACCCCAAGGAACCTCGTACTAACAGATGACGAAGACATATTTTCTGGCATAGGGAAATCAAGAAAAAACCGCAAGTTTCAAAAGGGTCAATCCTGCTCGGATGCTGAGATTGAGTACAGGCGAGGTCGAAGCTTACGTGAATGTAGAGGAGATTTCTCATGGCATTAATTGTTTGTAAAATTGACATATGGCTCTCCTGGTGGGGCCAAGCCTACAAATTCCCTAACCCTTGAATGACATTGGCTTGAACTTTCATGTTCCAGGTAGAGTGGTCTAACCATAACTCAGATAGTTGACTTGATGGTACTCATTGTCAATAGCTATTGCTCTGACTTTGTGAGTTGCTGTATCATTCCTCTCGAGTCAGGGTGTCGGTTCTTTTTCTCTCAGTTTCCGTTTTTTTTGGGTTGCACTTGTTGGGGTTGTTAAGAAGTTCTGATCTACACTCGGGTTGATTGCAGACTTGCAGTGTGTTGTAAGATGCATGAAGGTTAAAATTGTTCATATTTGAAAGATAATTGGGATCATTGGTGGGTGCCGTCTATACTACGAACTCCCTTATATATAGTACTACTCTCTATTATGGTATTTGATGAAAATTTCTTGGCTTGAAGTTTGCATCTCGTTCAGTTGTAAAAAACTTTACTTGAAATATGGCGCGCAATAATCGCTCAAATGCGTTATAACGTTATAACCTTATACAGTGAAATACAAGAATTTCCAAACAGCTTCGCAAGAACAAATATAATAAGGCAAAATCTTGTTTTAGATGGACCAAATCTGTCTGAGATAAAGACGGGTTTAATGTCACCACTTTATAATCAAATGTTACAACTTATGGTAATTTGTTTTTCAAAAATGATCGCATTTTCCTTTAAAATGATTACAAAATCTCATCTTATCATTTTAGAACAAAATGGTTCATCTTGAGGCAAACCAACTCGTATGATAAATTGTCCAATTGACAATTGTTAGTGATCATTCATTTAATTCATTTCAGCTCATTCCGCCAAAAAGAGCAGGCCTTAAGTAACATTGGTAGCTTTTCCGACATTTGATCAACACTTCATTTTAGAATAAAAAAATTTCAACCTTGATGATACTCTTATACAGAGTTGTGTATGAAACTTGCAGCTGTGTGTACCCGTACATGCAAACCATATTTTACCACAATATAAAAATTAATAACCACTAAATTAGTGATCTTTACATTGATAACCCAGCAACAAAAGTACATCACATCATAAAATTTTGGAGCACATTTTACGAAATTCTATACCTGAGACATTTGAAGCAAAATTGTATTGATGATACAAAAAGGACAGGTCTTCTATAAAGGTTCCAATTCGCAAGAAAATTAGTCTACATATTTCAACAGGATTTTCCAATACCTTGAGCAAGAAGGATTTAGGTGAATAGCTCGAAGAATCCAATCCCGAGGGTCGCCATAAGCGTCCTTACCAGAAGTGGGTTCAGACCCATGTTGCCCAAGCAAATGCATTTGGAAATAGAGTTCTGCAGGCCTCATCTCTGTGAAAAAAACATTTACAGACTTACAACTTACAATCAACAAAAAGGGAATGATCCTACTTCCTTGCTCAAAAGACACACGGGAAACAGCATCACTCAGTTCCTTCAAAAAAAAAATCATTGAAAAAAATTTGAGTGATGGTCTTCCCAACTCACATCAGCCTCTCTACCCTCCCGGATTCTCCCCCCTTTTCTCCTTAATAATACATTCACAGGGCCGACACAAAAGTCATGTCAATAAACCCTTCATCTATACTCCTGCCTATGGCACATATAGCAGTGAGGGACCCATATGAATGGCAACTTATCATTGCATTTGTAATGTGTCTGTTTCTATAGCTTGATTAAAAAGTCAATGACTAAGCCCTACTTGACAATATTACATGAACACAAATTCTTATTTCAGACGGAGGTATCCGTCTTAAGCTTAAGACGGATACCATATTCTCTCACAAAATAGCCATCAAGGGTGAGTGGAGACCACATGGGGGGAGCCCACCTTGTCCCCTCTACCCATTTCCTCTCACAAAATACCCGTTGTAAGATCCGACCCGTCTTAAGTAAGACCTACTGTTACATGAATAATTCCCAGATTCAGGAGACCTAATTCATAGGGTACATCACAATTCCCAACAGAATACAGCTCAGAAAGCGCACAGACCATCGGAGCTCTATCAGGACACTGACAAAGACACGGCATAATAAAAAAAAAAAGGCATGATTCAAAAACTGATACCTGGTGACCAAGAGGACCATTCATGGCAAAGACTTCTTTCCCACTTCGCCTTTGATCCAAGGCTTGCCTCTGCTTGAGCAATCAAATAATAAATGAATGGCAATTTGGTCGATGAAACCTCTAATGCTTTTTTAAGACTCCTTATACCAACAGTTAGATACTGAGGTTCATGTTGTGTTTTTGCAAGCTCCGCGCAGATGACACCTGGAATCACAACACATCCATTTTTGAAACAAAAAAGGCAACAGTGCAACTTGGAACAAAATCAAATATACGATAACTGGACAGTGGACACAGCAAGATTAACATAATGGAGATTTTACATCAAAAAAGAATATTAATGTAGACTTGTGAAATCAATGAACTATACCATAGCACAAAAAGAAACAGCTCTCAGATGACGCTAATGAACAAGCTTCAGCTAGGGATTCCTCTGCAGGCTGGAAGTCCTGAGCCTCTAGAGAAATTAATCCACACAGGAAATTGTAAACAGCCAACCACGAGTTCCATGATCCCTTGGACTCTATGACACCATCTCTGAATCCTGAATCAGAAATAGATAAGCTATTTTGGGGCCTATTTCGCGATTCAATAATTTTAAGAGTTATCCAACCAATAGGATGATGGGTTTTAAGCTTCAAACACTCCATAAACTCTTCACTTAGACTTGTATGATTATTTTCGGCGGTATGAGCCCGACACAATTGCAAATGAGCGAAAAAGGTATAGCCATCGGGAAGTGAAAGAGTTGATGCTTCCTTTGCATAAGAAATACAGCCTGGAATATCTCCATCACGCAAAGCGAGTTCTGAGAAACATAGAAGCAGCTGGAACTTCATATATCTGTCGAATACGTTCTCTACACATAATTGATTGATCAAAGCAATAGAAGTCATCCGCTTGAGCACATTGATAAGGTGTTGCGGAAATTTTGTTCGACGTGATTTTTGAAAAAGAGCAAGTAGTAGGAAGTATCTAGCATTAGTGTTCCATGGCTCCTGCCGAAACCATCTACAAAATAAGTACATGACTATCAGATAAGTAGCAAGACGTAAAGATGACATTGTATAGCAGATCAAAAGTTGAGAACAAATATGTTACAATGGCAAAGTGATTGTCGATTACTCCTTATATTCATTTAAATTCACAAGATTTATCTTTTGGAATATTCATAGCCATTCATTTAATTTTCAGAGTAAAAAATAACCCACCAAAACACTACCATGTGAGCATGTCCCCAATCTTACATATATATCATCTCCTAAAACTTTGGTTCAAAGGCAAATGCAGTTAACTTAAGTAAATGAAGGGAGTACATAACCAATTATTAACAAGAAACAGTCAAGAATGCAGTACATGCATAAAGACAGCTAAAAAATTGAGCTGCCAGAAGAATTGTTCACCGCACACTTCACATTATTTAGGATTTTCTGGTACGGATAAGGATAAAAGTAATTGCGGAATTTGGATAAGTGCATTAAAAGTCGCTAAGTATGAGTAGCAGAGATTTTTTGTGCCAACCACAAAGTTCTCAACTTTTCTTTAGATTGGACTAGAGGCGAACCAGCAACATGGCTTCTCGTTTCTACTCCCACAATTCCAAAATGTCGTATGCTATATCGGAAAAACGGCGTAATTTTAAGTAAAAGACTTTGTATTCCCCGTTTCAGTTTTGAAAATACCCGTATAACTTCATTACAAATTTAAGGCTATGGGGTTAAGACGTCAATGTCTCTAAGACAACATGGAACAAGAAACACAATTATACGGCACCAGCTTCCAACAAATAGTTAATTAGCTAGGATTGTAATCTGCTTCTGAGGAGAGAAATACAAGGGGTCTACTTCAGAAAGAGATTTTTTCCTGTATATTTAGGAGTGTAAAAAAGACAACGGGACAGACCAAATGTCGATTCAACTTTGTTGAATTGTTGAATGGAGGGTATTACTTCTCTGAGGAGAAGACCCCTTGTTGGAAGAAGGAAGGGAGTTGGCAATAGACAATCTAAAGTTGAGATAGAAGCATGAGTTCCTTGTTTCTGAAAGTGCTTGAAAATAATATGAAGACTTTCGAAGAACTAGATCAGATCAAATCTAGCTACAAATTAATGGTCTTCAAAAGACAATGACAAAGTATAAACTAGGGAGCAAAGTCATGATTAAGTCAAAGGAGATGTATATTAGCTTACTCTGACAAGCATTCAGTATAAATCACACGGCTAGGATCAGCTAGCCTAAGCAATAAATAAACTTACAATCATGTTGAGATTGTGTTGGAGATTATTGACAGGAAAATTGTTATTCTAGTCAATTAAGATCTAGTGCCCAGCAATTTGCAGCCAAGTCAGAGTGACATAGTTTACAATAATGATGAAAAAGACGTAGCAAACAGCAACCCTGCATAAACTACAACTTATCATCAAGGAGCAGTATACCTCTGCATTATTCTCACTAGAGATGGATCCTTGGGGCTCTGGTATTTACAAGTAGAAAGAGAGTATTCAGTTGTGCAGCAGGCAGTGGCATCACAAGCAACACCTTCAGCACCAATAACTTCGCGTGCAGATCTGAAGTCGAGCTTCATAGAGTCAAAATGCTCAAAACGACCCACAGAACAACACCTCCTTATAACATGGTTGTTATCCCATTGTTCACGAGATAACAAGAGATATCCTAGCATGTTTCTGCAAGAGGCTGTTATTTAGACAAAGTGGTAATAGGGAAACTAAAAGGGTGAAGAACCTAAAATAGTCAATATCAATATACAAGTAAAAAACATAGAAATCTTTTTCTTCTTTTTGAAACAAAAAGAATTTAGAAAAGATACAGCGGGAAAAAAAGGCCATATACTTGGTAAGTTCTTTGGCATCAAATAAAATAAAATAAGCATACCTTAAAGAACTACCATTGGGGTACATATGCAACGCCTTTCTGAGGTGGTCAATCCCACTTTGTAAACTGAGGTTACGCCCTGATCCATTTCTGATCTACATTGACGCAGCAATTTCAGATATTAATCCTGCTACAAGCTAGCTGACTAATAACATTTCAGCAAATTGATATTACAAAAAGCAAAAGCAACTTATACAGAAAAACGTACTAGTTTACTAAGTGCGATCAAAAGATGCATTTCAATTATCTCTTCTTGTGATGAAAGGTAACCACGACTACTCGAGACAACAGCCTGTAGTTGATTAGTTCGGTCGACCGCATCTACTGCAGATACAACAAAACTAACTTTTGAATTCTTGAGCAGCTCTCTAGGCATCTTTGAAATACTATTAATAGCTGATCCTGCCCCGGAAATGGAGTACAAAAGAGCACAAACTAGACAAATGGCTACAGCTGCCGAAGACATATTGATGGTAGGAATACATGTAGCGAGATCTCTCGCGGCAGACAATGCCAGATCGTTCTTGCCAAGGTTCCATAATGAAACAGCATATACTTGCAGGCCTTCAACATTAAGTAAACCTATGACATTAAAAAGTCATCAGCGTACAATTTCCTCACTTTCAATAGTCCAAAGTCATCAGCGTACATTAGTTCATTGATTGACACACTTCCAAGCATAGAAAGATGAACAAGTTAGCTACCCACAAAAACGCTAAGTAGCACTATTGAGAAAACAGACCTCTTTCCTTCAAATGTTCCAATTCTTGCACAGCAGCCAGCACATTCCCAGCCTGCAACAAACAAAGGTGAATAAACATATTTCGGGAAAGCTTTGCACACATTACGAATAGTATATAGTACAAAAATACTATTCCCCTTGTCCATCAAGAAACGTCCCTCTTTTTCATTTTGGGATGTCCATTAATAAACCTCCTACTTTAAATCTTCCTTTTTTTGTGAAGTTTTATTTATGGTCATTGCAGATTCTAACGACACTTCTTTCACAGTATTATTAACTTTCACTTTCATCCACATTCTTATGCTCTATAATTTTTGTGCAAAACAAACTTAGATGTCTATTGTTGAACAACATAAATAGTAAACATACACCACCAGACCAACATCTTCCATGAATGTCACTCTATTCAATAGTCCTACCCTTAATGAGAATTGTTTTGAAAACTAATTGACAAATTCTAAGATGTATCAAAAGCAACACATATGAATAACTACCAATATATATAGTAGGTTGTGTGATGAGAACCTTGTTCGTTT
The DNA here is from genome assembly GCA_022085475.1 of Heliosperma pusillum. Classification (NCBI taxonomy): domain Eukaryota; kingdom Viridiplantae; phylum Streptophyta; class Magnoliopsida; order Caryophyllales; family Caryophyllaceae; genus Heliosperma; species Heliosperma pusillum. The sequence goes on from JAIUZE010000362.1 coordinate 147,962, forward strand.
CAGTAATATTTTTATAAGATTATGTTGTCATGTTTCTTAATATTACTAGATTATAGAAAATGAAGGTCAGTGTTTATATAATATCACCAGAAAAGTGATCATCTGAAATAAGTAGAACCACGAAAGCAAAATTGGTGATGTTATGGTTTTTATCTTTTTGCAGCCATATTACTCTTTCCACAAACAAATAAATACTCCCTCCCATTCTCTATTTCATTCCCACTTTCCTATTCGGGTAAATTCTTCTTTTTTTTCTTCCCACTTCTCTAACTCTCCTCTTTTGGCAAACTTTTGTATATTCTTTTACCAAATTGTCCTTAATAAACTTATAATTACACCTTAATATTCAGTTTTTTTAACCTTTTTGTTTAACCTAACCCCAATTAATGTCCCTTAACACGTATTAAAGACCATACCCCCCCCCCCCACTAACCCCAATTACTTAGCACTCCTACCAACACGATCTTTATTTACAATCACCAAGTTCCTCCAACCACCACCATTCAATCATCCACCCCCCCCCCTTGACCCATCCACCAACAACCAAGATCCTCTAATCACCGACTCACCACCTCCGCGCCCCACACCACCACTGCCGCCTCACCACAACCGTCACCTCACTAATCCACCGCGCCATTCACCACCGTCCCCTTATTCCTCCATCGATGTGACGCTCACCACCGCCGTCGCCTCTATCCTCCACCTTTGCTCTCTTCTCCACCACTGAAAACCACCGATGTGCCTCACTCCTCCCACCGATGTCGCAGGGTCGACCAACACCATCATGCTAGTTGGTGCCATCAGCCGGTATTGTAGGAATCGAGGGGACCCATGTAGTGGTGGTTACGTGGTGGACGTTTAAAAGGAGAGAGGAGAGGGTGGCGCTTTTGGTTGTGGAGTTGGTTGAAAGCACATTGGTAGTCAGTGAGGCGGCATGAAGGTGGTGGTGGGTGGTGAAAGAGGAGGTGATAGTCGGTGTTTGACTTGTCCGGCTTTTGAGTGTCTGAGTAGTGACTAGTGAGGATGTGTGTGAGAAGGAAGTAAGAGGGTATTCTTGTCTGTTGATACCTTATATCTTAAAAAGTGTGTAAAAAGAAATGGGAAGAGAAAAGAAAAAAAGAATGGGAAGGAGTAGTACGAAGTGGTAACCACATTATGATAAAATGTCGAATCAAGCCTATATATACACACCTTGCATAGAGCTCTAGCCAGATTCACAGTTATATCAGCAAAATAAGATTGAGGTAATGGAAATGCAGAAATCTTCCATGCACATCGTGCTAGTTTATAAGAAGTAACAGCAGACTCATAATCATGCCGCCCTTCATAAACCAGCCCACATATATTATGAGACTCGGGATAAGACGGTGCGCACTGCACAGCTTGCTTGATAGCTCCAAAAACCTAAATAATAATAAGACAGATTAGAATGTTAAAATCAACAAGTCAAGCTCTCAGTAGAATAGCTCTTTGATAAATTGAAGCATGACTTAGCACTTGGCACTCCAGAAGAATTTCACTGTACCTCTGAAGATAATAGGTGACCAGAAATTCGCGCAAGCTTGGCAAGACCAATTTGAAACTCAGCAAGCTGTCGAGCACAAAAACATGAAGAACTAATGGATTATTATAGCATTATGTGAATTTTATATTTCAACAATAAGAAAACCCATAAAGCAACATCTTGTTTTGTCAAGATACATGATACTCAAGCAGCCATCACAAATAATATCACACCTACATAGCTAAGACTAGTTTTACGCCTTTACCCCCATAAAGTTGTAAATTGTTTACGTTTGCTTTTTGCATAAAGACCAAGGTAAAGGACACAACTGGACTAACATCCCTTCCTCCCTCCCTCCCTCCAATTCTAGGGATCCGTAGGATGTGGGGATCCAACACAATAATAAAAACTTTGGGTTGTTTATTATTCCATTTTTTTTAAGATCTTGCTTATATATCTAAATGAGTCTCTATAAAAGAGAGCGCTCCCTCCCTCCCTGCCAATGTCCAGAATGGAAACGGTGTTACGTCCAGAACGGAGATGGTGTTGGCCGGAATCATCTAAGGTTGCGCTCGCGTGGTCTAATAAGCTGATGGTTGGTGGTCTCGGGGTGGGTAAATTCGTGGTGGTTGTCGGAAGGTATGGGTTTTAGTGGTGCGGTGCAGGGTTGTCATTTGGTGTTTTAGGTGGTCATGGTGTGGTTAAATCCGATCATAGGGCTGCAAAGGTGGTTAATGCTTCTTGTGCGGAGATGGTTGGGCTTCGGATGAGTTCAAGGGAGTGACGGGCAGTTGATAGAGTAAGAAGTAGCATTTTTCTGTAAAGGTATAATTGTCATTTCATAAATCAAAGTCTTATATTAAAAGCCAAAAACTATCTAGAAATACGTAAACAATTTCCAAGATACCCTAAAAAAGGAATATGTAAACAACTCACTAAGGAGGGTATTATTTTTTTTTTAATGAACTACGACTATCTACATTCGTCAGTTTGTCCTTTAGACTGAGTTAGACTCGTAGAAACTTTTGAAGATAACATGCAAGCCACCTATTTACCTCATATTTACTATTCAAAAGTCAGAAGTTAAGATGTGAGTGTATGCAATGTTGCCTACATTGTTGGGGTTTGAGCAAACTCTGAAGCTACTGACTTGGGATGGTCGTTTAAGACCCCACTTCAACCGGACACACACACACCACATGATTTCCACAGACAGCTATGACAAGATTATGACTGGAGATAAAATCAAAGCAAGTATGCGCCAGTAGGTATAGATGATAGAGAGCAAAACAACAGACTTACAGGCAGTATTTGAACAGCGCGCAAACAGCTATCATAAGCCTCATCTGACGAAGACTCACTTCAACATCATGTGCATGAGAATGTATCAGTTAGAAATGCCACTAGACTTAAGAAATAACCAGCAACCATAACTCAACTTCTTACCTAGTAACTATTTCAGCTGACATGCCAGCCCATGGCAACGCAAGGGAAGGATCTATACTACGTGCCCTATCAAATGCTTGTCTGCCCAATTGACTTTTACCCTCTTCTTTGTATAGCTGTCATATCCCAAGTTACAAAATACATTAGATCTGATAAACCATCACAGCTCCAAGAATGGGAAGCTGGAATAGAAACAAGTATCTATAGTCAAAGATGGAGCTCAGATTCGGCATTCTGCTGAGCTCAGCTTATCTACAAAAACAAGAACCCAACATGCAAACCGTTCGACTATTAATTTTTTTATATTCAATTTACTAGGTCTAAAATTCATACAATATAAAATTGTATGATAAAATAGGAGTATCGACAAAAAATAGGCTGCTCTGTAAGAATTTTAAGACATACTAGAGAGATAACAAACAAAGCAAAGTGAGTATGCATATGTTAACTCGTTTGTTGTTCCTCACAAGTCATAACCATATTGACATAATGCAGGTTTTCTGGTAGCTGAAACACTTAAGAGACACGTGTTTTGGTTGTACCCTACAAATTTTCTATCCAACTATATTGTTAATGTCAACTTACCTTCAATAAGGTAAATAAAGATGCTTGTGAACAGACAATCATATCAAGACATGGATACATGGAGGTCGTTGAAGGCTTTGTAATGTCCTGATAAAAAAATACTTCTTTAGCCCTTCCCCATCTCTCAATGGGTCATTTTTGGCCATGAAACAAAATGTAACATCTCACGTTCTGAGAAGGTTCACCAGGGTTACTAATAAAAGGGACTCAAATTCAACTTTTCTGAATAGTCAGTAACAGAAAGTGAGGATGTGAGTTCCAAGTTCGGATTAAGACGAGATTTGTCTCCACAAAACATTCAATTAAATTTGATCAGTGGAGGCAAATTTAATCTCAAGGGTATTGAAGAATGTAGACTGCTCAGTTTCAAGAGTAACATTGTGAATGGGGCTAGGAGACCGATACAGCTGGTTTTGTAACCTTTCACAGCATCTGGGCTAAGGGGGTGAGTGAAGTGAACACAAGCACTTGCCAAGGGCTACAGACGAATGCGGTAAAAGCTCATCCATGTACTCCAAATTTATCGAGATTGGCTTGACCAACTAAACAAGCCAAGCACAGGTGACACTTGAGTAGACCAAGCTCGGTCATCAGTATATGATCCAAACGCGGATACTCAACTGTTCAGCTCAGCTCGATTACAATCTAAATCCTGTTTGAGACTTACAATTTCGTCACCATCGCTTGTTCTTCGTCATTAAAAGGGTGACTGCATGAAAGTTAGATTGTGAATGGATTTGCTTGTGTGCAGTATCAAAGAAATAGGCTGTCGTAGATTCAGGAAGAGCGCTGAAAAGGATGAGTTTTTGGAGTGTAGAACATATGATGTCATGAGCCTAGGATTGAGTTTGGCTGATGGTTATAGGAGTGATTCTGCGGTCAATGATGGAAGTTACATCATGGATGAATTCAGTGTTCAATCGAAGTTCCTATATCTGATGAGACGAAATAGCAGAGAGCCTGTAAGCCATAGATCCTTCATAGATAAGAAATTGGAAGGCTAGCTTGGAGGCCTAGTTTTACTCTAAAAAAGAGGCGAATCTTCAGTTCCAATCCCAATTACAACGGGAACAATGTCAGGCAAGGGACACAAGGCTTCCTGGAAAATGTGAGCTACAACTTCCACTTATATTGTGTTGATTTACTTCATTTAACTTAAAAGGAATATTCAAATTAAAAAAAATATCAAGATCCAAAAAAAAGACATAGAATTATAGCACTAGTTATGTCTACTCAGGAGCTACCTTTCCAAGATATGCCCAAGCAGAAGCAAGAGATACATCCAATTTTAATCCACAGATGAAGGAATGCTGTCTCAACGCTTTATGACCAGACACGCATCCCAATGCCATCCAAAATTCATAATTGTCACTCTCAAGTAATAAGCTTCCTAACAGCATCTTCTCATCCAGATTCCTGGTGATGCAACCATTAATTAACGAGTACAAATCTAACAAGTCAAGTCCAGAGTCCAGAGAGCAGGGAGAAAAAAAACTTACCAGGAGTTCAGATCATCTTGTTGACTCCCTTCTAAAGAACTAATAAGATTTATGGCCACAGCAATATCCATATAAATATTTGCTTGCCATGGAGCTAAGTGCAAAGCACGCTGATAGGAACGTTTGGCAGACATCGCCGCAGAGTAGCGAGTTTCTTTCCAAGAGAGGAGTGAATTCGAAAAGGCTACCTCATCCTTCTGATCCTCTCCTGTCCATGGAAATGATTTGGCATATGTAAGCTGACAAAGGAAATAAGAAAGTTTCAGTGTTCATTACATGTCAGGCACTTTCCATTAAGCATTCAAGGATGAAGCATACCTAACAAACACATATTTCATCCACCCCTCGATAAAAATACTAGTCAACACTTTATTCCATCCCACTTTGAAAGTCATACTTAAATTTTCAAACGCACTGTCAACTAACCAGTAATATTCCTTCTTAAACATGCTAATACTTTATTGGTAAATTGAATGAAAGATCAATGCATAATGTACCCTCTTTAATACTCACCATTGTATTCATCAAACATTTAGCAAAGACCCACAAGGGTTTCTATCAGCCATAAACAATAAAGTTTTTCAGTGTGCCATTTATAGTGAGATTAATTACCATGCAATTCCTTTCAACATGTATCCGTTGCAAACTCCAAAATTATCCACACACAATCCTAGAAAAAAGTCACCTACTTGAATTTAGTGCTTTTGCTTTATCAAATATCACCATAAACATACCACTTTTAAAGCATATAATGTGAAATCTTCTAACTCTAGTCACAAGAAGTCATATTCAGATCCAACGAAATAAACAAGGGATCACAATTGACAATTCTCAAGTAAAGATCATCAGACTGGAGGACCCCCTAAGTCAAGTTATTAAGAACACAGTCAAAACGTGTTTTATAGGCTTTTGCTTTACAAAACTAACAAACTTCTCCTCAGGTCTCATTTATTTCCCAGGGGGATAGAACTATAGAAACTCTTCCATGGGGTGGAGATATCTAGATAAGTACGTCAAACGTGGACTTTAAAACATCAATTCAAAACATTCAATCATACTTGATACCAAAAACAATATGTTTGTTAGTTGTTCCCCTATATAACACTTCACGTGTAACTACCTCTGTTGCGTATATAAATTATTTTCTCCCCCACTTCATCACCATTGTGCCCAAAATTTTCGACATGAGATTGAAGCTAAAATATGAATTAGGCCTCTAGTGTGGCCCTTCATACTTCTGAGGCGATAGAGAGAACAATAATTAACTTCATCATAGTATTATACTATCCCACACCTTCCGTGTGATCATATGCAACCTTCATTTGTCTCCGTAGAACATGCTGCCGACAGCATCTCTATTCAGAAATAAATTAATTACTCTTGACATGTCATAGACAGTCAATACGATCTAAACTGAAATCCAAACACTAGCATTAAATCATCAACGCACTAACTACAATTTTATACAGTAAAAAGCACAGATATGACTACCTTGATATCAGCGTGCAACTTCCACAAACATGACATATTACTAGCCAAATGGGTGCTTGCTTCTGCAACTTTAGACGCTTCCTGCAACATTACAGACTTCAATGACAGAAGAAACAGAATACATCTGCAAAATTGCAAAACTGAGAAAGGGAGAGAAAAACCTCCAACATAGACGAGGCCCATGAAAATGCACCCTGCTTGATGCATTCTTTCGACAGAGCAAGGAGCCCAAAAGCGAGTCCATATTGACTAGATGTACACTGCGGGCGTATCTCAAGAGCATCTCGAAACTGATCTATTCCCTGAGGACAGTTTAAGATTAGAAATGAGTGAGAGGAGAAGATATACATACAAAAGGGAGAATAGTGAGCCAAGATTTACAATATGATGAGATGGTAGTGTTTCGCCATAATCTTTGTTGTGATAGAAGTCAATCACACAAATAGAAAAATAAATAACCTCTTGCATGATTTTTTTCATCATCCACTCAAAAGAGCTCAAAAGAAATAAGGGGTTCCTTTCTTCCTTGTACAAATAAAAAAAAGGTCTTTTACTCTCTTATTACATTCATTTTCGATGGAACCAAAATCCCAGTAACCTTGCCTCAATCCCCACTTTGTGACAGATAATAATTACCAACCTAGTAAACAATTAGATAAAAGAAAATACTTAAAGAGCATAATCTCTTTGGATCATAGCATGAAAACAAAGACCAGAAGATAACCAACTGAATATCAGCTGTTCCTTTAGAGTCTGAATCTGCACTGAGTAGATTAAGCATCTAGCTCAAAAGAGAATCCCATCTGTCACCTCCCTAGTTCACTACTGACAAATATTTCTGGATACCAAAGTTTCAATGTAATCTCACTGCATTCAATTTTGACCTGCCGCGTTATCTATGTCCAAATAAAACATAACCCTCAGAAAATAAAGTAAAACACTAAAACTTGACAGATCAACTCCAGCGGATAAATCTCACCTACAAGAGTGCAAACAAGTACTCCTTCCCACTAACTTGTCTCAGTGGTAGACAGTTTCTCTCAAAGTAGTATTTCGTGTCAAGCTACTTTGGTTTGTGTTGTTCAAGTGCAGGCCAGAATGTTGATAAATTTTTCTATGCTTAGCGGACCTATTCTGGAACTTTCATAGGAATGGATTCACACAAGCCTTTAAATAATGAGAACAACTGTGCAAGATATATATAAATATTTTATTATATAGCAAACACACCTTTCTATACCAACCAAGCATTAGGTAAATATTTCCACTCTCAACCATTGCAAAGGTTCTTGAACTTTCCAACTCCATTGCTCGTCCATATGACTGCAGATACAACAACAAGAAACACTTGACTAGAAGATCTATGGTGACAAATTAAGGGCAAACACTTGTAGGTTTAGCAAAATCACAACAAAGTCTACAGAGATGGTACTTTCCCTACGATGTTTTTCAGATGAATCTCAGATCAGAAATTAAGTTATGCATAGTTTATGTTTCTCAGACTCGTGTATGGCTGTTGGATGCAGGTACATTTCCAAGGTCAGAAGACTCGGGGCTCCTCAATCCTCGTGACTCAAAATTTTGAAATCCACTCATACGAAAAGATAGATAAAGCATTGACACGTGAAGAGGGACAAAGCAGGAACAAAATAATTTGAGAACTGTTCATTTAACCAAAGCAACAAAACTAATTTAGAAAGGTCAGTACCTTGATGGCAGCAGTATACATGCCAAGTCGTTGATAGGAAAGGCCTAAAGCCTGCAAAATAACGATTCAATGAACAACAACGGAAAAAATTCAGTAACTCTCAGGTGGATAAGGTGTGGAAAAGACAAAGAAATTCCACAAAGGAAAGATGGCACATACCTCCCAGAGATCCGCACTAGATGGATAGCCTCGAATAGCATGCTGCAGACTCTGAACAGCCTCAGACCACTTCTTTTGATGGACCTAAATGCAAGGGACCGCGCACTAACTTCTAAGTTGATCGTGTTCCAGAATAAGGTATAACTATATGAGTATGCACCTTATGTTACTCAAAGTCAGATAGATATGACACGGGTATATGTCCAAGTGGATTATTTTATGGAGAAAGACTATAGTAATGTGTTTGCCTTTGAATCAATTATTGACAAGTCGTGCCAATGTCTCTGTGTCGAATATTACATCAGGTAACATGAGAATCAGAGTAACATTGTATGCGACATGTTCACTAGACAGTAACAAGGAGCATACCAGTAGGCAACCTAGCCTGGAAAACGCCCAGAATGCACGAGGCGACTTAGAAGAGGCCTCCTTACACAAAGCAACCTCCAAACTCTCCTTGCCGTCTTTGTCCAACAAATTACACAATGCTTCCTAATAATGATATCAATCAACAACACTACTACATGTAATATAAATCATCTACATTAAACAGAAGAAGTAAAAAAACAGACTATACCCCGGAATCAGAATCATCAGGGTTAAGTGTAACAGCCCGTTGATAACACTTGACAGCTCTCTGGGTATCTACATTGCTGTAGTAATGACCCAAGTATTTAAAAGCTTCCCCATTTTGCGGATTCAATTTTGCTGCCTTCAAGAAGTGCTCCGCTGCTTTCTCTCTCCATTCCACCCCACTTTCCCACAATAGCCTCCCCTGAAACAACCACAACAACAACCAGGTCAGAAACCCCTAACACAAATTCTTGTCCAGCCTGGCCCGACAAGAGCTTTGCAGTAAAACAACACGCCCTCGAATACTCTTACAAAATCGGAAGTTAGAGTACCTATCACGTTTAATGTAATACAATGACAAAGTCAAAACCCTCCATAATCTTAACCCAAATTCGTGAAGAAAGCGGCCTAACACAAGCTTTCTCGTAAAATAACACGCTATTAGATACTCTTACAAAAACAGAATTTAGAGTAACTATCATGAATCGTGTTATACAAGACATACAACCACTAAGTCAAAACCCTCCATAACCCCGTAAGTCTCCCTTAAGACGGCACTATCCATTTTAAGCTTAAGACGGGTCAAGTACATACCACTTGTGTATATATAAGAATGCATAGGGAAAGACAATATATTTGTCTTATATACATAAGTGGTATAGATAACTTGTCTTTAACTTAGACGCTTAAGCTTAAGACGGATAGTGCCGTCTTAAATGAGAATTTGTGCCATAACCCTGACCTAAATTCTTGGGTAATGCGGCCTGACACAAGTTTTCTCGTAAAACAACACGCATCTCAATATCCTTACCAAAATTAAGTTAGCAGTAACCCACTCTACACAACACTAAACATAAACCCTAAATCATAGCAATCTCTAATACAATCCACAATAAATAACCATTAAAGTAACAATTTGCGTAAATTAAGATAGTAATACGAATGTAAAAGATAGAATTACGAGGTTAAATTGCTGAGAAGGATCATCTGGATTCAATTCTACAGATTGCTGAATGCCTATCAACGAATTTTGATTATCTTCTTCCTGAAAAAAAAAATCAAATGCTAAGAGAGAGTGAAATAAATAAATAATTAATTAATTAAAATCGAGTGATGAAAAATGAAAGGTCGAATTAAGGAATAGAAATTACAGTGGGTTCCATAATGAATCAATCAATTGCAGTCCGCCAAGAACCCTAATTACTCTCTTATTCAAAATGTTCCCCAATTTTGGAGTTTGTGATTTGTGCGTCACCCGCTAAACACACTTTTCTGTGTTGTTAACTGTTAAGTGCTTACTGCTTAGTCACTAGTGAGAAGGTAATTGCAAAAGTGATAAGTTAGGGATAGATAAGACCATATCGTTTTATTTAACGTCACTAAAAAATATATCATTAATTATAAATTAGTGTAACACCCGTGAAAATTCACGGGGTTGTTTTTAATTTTTGAAAAATAAATATATTGACTAAATTTGCAAATTAATTAAATTCACGGGGTTGATAACGGCTAACGCTACAACCGTTTTCTTTAATTCCACTCAAATATAAGCTTATTATGGGTGTCTTATTATTCACCGCTCACAATTTTAGTGACATTAGTAAAATGTGAAGTGGATTTATCATTACTTTGTATTTAGATATGAAAGATGCCTTATGCAGCCTAGGTATTAATGCTACTATGTAACCAGTAAAAATGTGATAGCTGAAACCTCGCTTCGTGTAACTCTCCAACATCAATGATATGATAAACTATGAAATTACCGGGGAGGGATCATGGCAAGTTTCTTTCAATGATTCAGATTTAATTCGGCATAGATTGGATGATTGTAAATTAACTTGTATAAGAATAATTTACAACCGTTTATATTAAAATAAATATAAAAAAAATCACGAAGTATTTTTACATGCATGATAAATTATCAAATATTTGTTAAATTATTAGAACTATCTGTTCTTACAAAAGAATACAAAAAATCAATTATAACAAGATGATTGTGATTTATTCTCAATTTTTAGTTAATGGGACACACCATCAGGGCGAACGCAGGATTTAATTTCTGGGGTAGCAAATAAAATTTAGCCTATAAATATCGATAAATTTTGAAATCGAGAAAAGTATATATAACTTATTAAATGTAATTCAGAAATCTATAACGAGTACAATGACTACTTACAAAATAACTAAAAATATTGTTACTTCCTAATAAAATTTCAATTTTAGTAATTTATGATCAATTAATTTTTTTGTGTTCTATTTCATCGACTAAACTTTTCATCTTGCAATTTAGCAAAATTTCATTAATTTTATTTTATACATCTAGAATTTTTTAATTATTCTTGATTAATAATTCACCATAAAAAAAAAACTCTATACAATAACATTAGAGAAAATAAAAATGTGGTACCCAAAATGTTAATTCAAAAATATTTATCAAAGTAATATTTGATTGCTAAATAGTTAATACGAATTTACTTTCTTAAGGAAAGTCTAATAGGTATATTCCCCGGAAAATTAATGTAGTAGGGGTCGAACCTGGGGCAACAGGTTGAAAATCAAAGTCTTTACCACTAAGCAACAAGATATTTATTGCATACATAATGGAATAACATTTACTTATTAATTATACAGTAATATTTGGGGTAGCAAAAATCCGTCGAATAAACCAATTTTTTTTGTGTTTGGGGTAGCGGGGGCGACCCCCACCATGATGTTCTTCTTCTTTTCATTTTTTTACTTTTATATGATATCATTCTTTCATTTCATTATTTTCCTAATGTTTTTTTTACTATAGTTTGATAATAAAGTAATTAAAAAATGATGTCTTTCTAAATAAAATGAAATTATCTCTTATCTTAATAGTGGAAATAGCTCCATAAGTCATTTTGGTCTTTGTATTGAGGATATTATCTCTTATCTTAATAGTTTTATTCCTAGTAGTTGTATGCATATTAAGCGGGGAGGAAACTCGGTGGCTCATTTTGTAGCAAGATTGTGTTCGTCAATGGGAGATGAGCTTGTATTTGACTCGAATTTTCCGCAAGCCATTTGTCACTTGGCTGAAATTGATTTAATATAATCGACCCTCCTCATATTCAAAAAATAAAATGAAATTATATGATGTGACAAATAAAAAGAATAAAAACATAACCGTCTCTCATAAAGAAAACAACCCGTGTATCTTTTTGCATGAGGCTAAAACTAGTTCAACATATTATATAATAATATTATTTATTTAATTATTTATTATAAATACGTAACTTTTATTGAGCTCAAAACAATTTACAATTTAATTTTTGTAATAAGAGTGGCGAAACCATTTACAAGAAAATTAGCGGGCAAGCGAGATACTATTTGAAACCCACTCCTTTAGCTATTACATTTTATGGAAAATAAAGGTGTATTACAAATGATCGGTTTGAGCAGGTGAGAGAGTTGGTAGAAAAGGGTACGAGGGACATGGGGTAAGAAGTGTTCGTAGTTCATGGCAGGGTGTTAGGCTATTTAGTAACAATAAGTAGTCTTCCTTAAGACGGATGGGATAAACTACTTGTAGAGATGCGACAAACCTTTTGTAATTCTCAATGCATTCTATTATTCTGTGACCGGTCTTAAGTTTAAAACGGATATGCCCGTCTTAAATGAGAATTTGTGATTTGGTAGCGGAGAACCAAGGCGTTTTTCAGAATTTGCTTAAGCCAATAGTCAAATGAAGCTATATGTATTCGAAAACTCGTGAACATGCCTTGAGCATGTCAAAAGTTTGTGGTGTAGATGCATCCAGGGGCGAACTTACACTGTAGCAAGGGGTAGCAGATGCATCAAAGATATCATTCACCGTTTGAGGTACTTGTATTAGAATTTATTTTCTATCTTCTCTAAACATTGTATAATTACTTTATGTAGCTTTGTTCAGGAACAATCATGATTCATGACCAGACATGTTGCAAACGCTCAGGAATTATTTCACTTGGGGCGTTGGAAGGTTAGTGTCAGAGCCTCGAGGTGATTTGTTAATAATACAGTTGAAATGTTCCGTTTATCCGATATATAAAATTCTGGGTTCGTTTTAAGATAATTGAGAAGGGAATTGTGTTAAGAGAATTAGAGGAGAATGTTGTGTGTTATTATTCCTTTGAGGGTCAAATATATAATGCCCAATTACACATTCCAAGTTGCCTTGGAAATACATTAGCTTGGAAACACAATACATTGATTATAGATACACTGTATCTCTAATCCTAACACCCTCCCGCAATCGTAAAGGCAGTAGAACGAACTTTACGATTGGAGAATACAATAAACCCAAATTGAAATCGTCTTCATCTCTTCATTTTGATCTTCCTTCAAAAAATTTCTCATCTTCACAAGGTAGTACGGTAAACGAGTGTAAGACTCGCTAGAAAACGTTTATTCGAACAAGAACGTTAGCTTTTCGGACTTGTTGAATATTAAAACATTTGTTAGGAACACTAATCGGACCTAAACAAATTTCGGTAGAACGGAAAATTATCCGTTAATTTCATTTTGTGGAGAACGCTAAGTTTTTCGAACTCCAAGTTTGGTTGCGTACGTAACAACTCGCCAGTCATTTTGTATACCACCTTGCTCAAATTCAAAGATTTATAATCATGAAAATTCAAAAAATAAGAGATGTCAAATCAAAATTGGTACGCCATGCTCATACATAATGAGTTAATGACGTATGAAATGCTAAGATTGCTACTGCCAAGACCATATTTTTGAGGGACCTAAACACTTAGCCTTGGCATCCTTGAACGTTTGGTAATTGTTTTCCTGACTTTGGGAGATTCAAAGGCAAAATGCTTCACTCACAAGTGTTTGAATATCCTACCGGTGGGTGTAAATTTCCGGCCACCCACCGGTAAGAATGCGGAAGCGTATTTAGAGACCTCAAGAACGAGTCTCTGATACCATGTTAAGATAATTGAGAGGGAATTGTGTTAAGAGAATTAGAAGAGAATGTTGAGTGTTATTATTCCTTTGAGGGTCAAATATATAATGCACAATTACACATTCCAAGTTGCCTTGGAAATACATTAGCTTGGAAACACAATACATTGATTATAGATACACTGTATCTCTAATCCTAACAGTTCGCCCCTGCCTTTGACTGACACGGACTAGATTCTCTTCACACAGAAACGACTATACGCAGTCATTGTACAAGCGCATTAGCTGACATGTCTTCAGCTGCAACCCTGTCCCGAAAGAGAGGTTGTTTCATATGCCCTGTATTTGGTTGCATTATTGCATGCCATTTGGTTATATACACCTACTTTGAGCCTTCTGTCGATGACATTACTTAGTGTCACAATTCTCGCGAACCCTTTATATTGTCTTCTGTTTACTTCAATTTTGTACCATGATAAAAGAATACTGCTACCAGTCTTAAGATATGTTCAGTTTTCATTTATGCTTCTCATTTTAATCCCCTCTACCCCTCTTAAAAAGTTTCCATACCCGAAAATTATCAACTGGATATCCTTCCGGCATCTTAGACTTGCGCCGGTATTTTGTGAAAAATTCTTGTGTCCTCCGGGAGGACCGTATTCCTTAAGAGGAGGACAAAAAAGAAATATTATAAAGACTTAGTGTACGGAGTACGTGTCCTTCGACTCCTTCCGAAGGACACAAGAATATTTCGCATTTTGCTCACTTTCCTTTTGTTATGATACTGATGCTGCTGCTGCTCTGTTGATGCTGCTGCTGCTCTGTTTGTGTCACTGCTAGCTCAGTGTAACAACCTCAACAAACTCCCTGAAAATAAGGAAAGTTAGTTAGAGTTTGTTAGCTGAAAGATGTTAGTGATTTCTTAATCATCAAGTCATAGCTTGTATATAAATACCTCACTTCTTCTTCATTTGTAAGTTAACACATACAAAAATCAATAAAGATTTTCTCTCTTTTATTTACCTTTGGTGCTAAGAGTTTCTGAATGCTTCTAACAACCTTGATACTCCATTAATGGAGGAAATTCAAGCTTGAAGAAATTCTTCATGGTATCATCGTCAAGATCCTTGTTTTTCAAGCAATAGATCTCTGTTTTTGCTTCAAATCCGCTGCATTTATTTCAATTACTTCAATTTTCTCCTGCATTCTTCACAATGCCAGAAGTTACAGAAACTGTTTACACATCTGTGTATAAAGATCCGCTTCATCTTACTCCTGCTGATCAAGCTTTATTGCAGTTGATTCCTCAAATTTTCAATAGCAAATCTTTCCTTCATTGGTCCAGAAATCTTCGGATTGCTTTGATTACGAAGAACAAGCTTTGCTTTGTCAATGGAGGTTATCCTAAACCTGCTGAGAATCATGCTAACTATTTTGATTGGATTCGAACTGATTACACAATCATGTGCTGGATTCTTCATTCTCTGGATACGAAAATTGCTGAAGGATTGTCATATGTTACATCAAGCAAACAGCTGTGGGAAGAACTGCAAGAGCGTTATAATCAATCAAATGCTCCATTTCTTTATCAGCTCAGGAAGGATGTTGTTCAGATATCACAAGCTGATTCTAGTGTCTCTGACTATTATGCAAAACTGCGTTCAGTTTGGGAAGATATGCGATCTCTTGATCCTATTCCTGAATGTTGTTGTGGTGTTCTTGCAAAATGTTCATGTCTTATTCTAAAAAAGATCATTGATAGAGAAAACACTCATCATCTCATTGATTTTTTAATGGGACTCAATAAGAAATATGAGCACACTCGCTCTCAAATTCTTGATATGGATCCTCTTCCTAAGGTTAATCAAGCTTTTGCAATTGTGCATCAAGTTGAGACTCAAAAGAACATCACAGAGGCTGAAGATAATGTCATCCATCATGGTGCTGCCTTAGCTGTTCAACAATCTCATTCTGCTACTGTGGATCCTCCTAATGTCTGGAGACGTGATTCCAAGAAGTCTAAGGTGGATCGCACTAAATTCTTCTGTGATCATTGTCAGAAATCAGGACACACCATAGATTTTTGCTGGACCTACAAACAGTTTCTGAAAGCTCAAGGAATGCAGAACAAGCATTCTTCTTCTCACAAGAAATTTGCTGCAAATGTTGTTGAGAATAAAGAATATGATGTTGATACTCCTTTAGAAAGCTACAACAACAGTCCTCAGACTCAACCTTCTGTATCTGATCCAAATTTTGTTCAAGCTGTAGCAAAGGAGTTGCTAAGACTGCAGTCTTCTTGTTCTGATACTGCTGGTCCTTTTGCAGGTATGATTCTTGCCTCCAATGTCATGCTTTCTTCTGCCTCTACCTCATCATATTGGATAGTAGACTCAGGAGCCTCTGATCACATGGCCTTTGATTCTAAGAATTTCTTATCCCTTAGGCCATTACCTAAACCATTAGTCATTACTCTTCCTGATGGTCAGATGAAGTCAGTCAAATTTATTGGTGAAGTGTCATTAACTGGTGGTATTGTGGTGCAAAATGTGCTCTACTTACCTGATTTTAAGCACAACTTGTTGTCACTTGGTAAGCTTCTATCTGCTAACAAGCTAACAACAATGTTTACTCCTACTGAGTGTTTAATTCAGGATCATTCCACTAAAGGACTCTTATGCACTGCTTGGAAAAGAGATGGCATTTATCAAACTGTTGTTCAAAATAATCTGGTTAAATCTCAAAGGAGCAATTATAGTTCTGCTAATTGTTTCTCTAGTTTTTCATTTGCAGCCTCTGTTTCTGATATAACACTCATACATGCTAGGTTAGGGCATAGCTCTCTCAGTACTCTTAAGCATGTAATTCCAAACTTTGTGATGAATAAAGAAACATCTTCTCTGCATTGTGATACTTGTTTTTTGGCTAAGCAGCACAAATTGCCCTTTCCCATTAGCACTACTGTAACCACCAGGATTTTTGAAATGATACATGTGGATTTATGGGGACCATATAGAGTTAAATCTCTTACAGGAGCTTCTTATTTCCTTACAATAGTTGATGATTTCAGTAGGGTTACCTGGACCACTCTTCTGAAATCAAAATACAATGTCAAACAAACCTTACAAGATTTTTTAGCCTATGTTCAAACTCAATTCAATGTGACTGTGAAAATATTGAGGAGTGATAATGGGACTGAGGTTGTTCAGGAAGAATGTGGGCAAATGTTATTAGATAAAGGCGTTGTTCACCAGAAAACAATTCCAGGTAATCCTCAACATAATGGAACTGTTGAAAGAAAACATAGACACCTATTGGAAATAGCTCGGGCCTTAAGGTTTCAGGCTCACCTTCCTAAAAGGTTCTGGGGTGACATGGTGTTAGCTGCTACACACATTATTAATCTCTTACCTACAACTGTGCTTCAATGGTCTTCCCCTTTCAAGGTTCTCTTTAACAAGGTTCCTACTTATGATCATCTTAGGGTTATTGGGTGTCTTTGTTATGCTGCTCACAAGGTGGGAGATAAATTTGAGCCCATGTCTATTAGATGTGCCTTATTGGGTTATCCCTTTGCTCAAAAAGGGTACAGACTTTATGATCTGGAGAATAAAAGGGTGATTCTCAGCAGAGATGTTGTTTTCCAGGAAAAGGTTTTTCCATTTGATCCAAAATTTCAGTTTGCATCTGACATAAGGAATACAACTAGTGCAAATTTTCCTGTTTTTCAAACAACTCAGGATGTTGCTCTAGCTGATGATGCTGAACAATTTTTCCCCTCACATTCTTCCCCTAATTCAAGCATGGTACATGACATACCAGAGAGTAATACATCTCCTATTACTGCAAATTCAGAGAGTAATACATCTTCTGTTGCTGACATTTCCCTTGTCAGTGTCCCTGTCAATCCAAACCCAACTCCAGCCTCTTCAATATCTCTAGTTGTCCCTCAAACTGCTGTGCCTAGACAGTCAACCAGGGCCAGACAGTTATCCACAATGCTTATTGGTTTTGATTGCAAGGGATTACCTCAGTCTCTTCAGCAATCTACAGCCAGCTATGTTGTTGTTGTACCACACTTAGCAGGTTATTCTCCTGACTATCAGGCTTCATGCCACAATGTGCTCAAGGTCTTTGAACCTGCCACTTACAAACAAGCACAACATGATCCTAAATGGATTGAAGCCATGAATAAAGAGATATTAGCTTTAGAGGCCAATCAAACATGGGTCTTGACACCATTACCTAAAGGAAAAAAGGCTATTGGTGCCAAATGGGTGTACAAGATTAAGTTTAATCCTGATGGTAGTATTGAAAGATACAAAGCCAGACTTGTTGCTAAGGGTTACAGTCAAGTTGAAGGCAAGGACTACAAACACACTTTCAGTCCTGTTGCAAAATTCACAACTGTAAGAGTTCTTATTGCTCTTGCTGCTGCTCAGAATTGGGTTCTTCATCAATTGGATATAAACAATGCGTTTTTGCATGGTTTCCTAGATGAGGAAGTCTATATGAAAAAACCTGAAGGATACACAACAGGTCATCCAACTGATGACTTAGAACTTAGAACAGGTTCTTCATCCAACAGGTTCTTCATCCTTGTATGGTCTGAAGCAAGCTTCTAGACAATGGAACTTAGAACTGTCAAAGTTCTTGCTTCAGCATGGCTATACTAAATCCAAATCTGATTACTCCTTATTCATCAAGACTAATTCTGATGGTGCTTTCACTGTTGTGGTTGTCTATGTTGATGATCTTCTCATAACAGGCAACAATGATACTTCCATAGCTGATATCAAAAGAGCACTAGACAAAGCTTTCACTATCAAAGATCTCGGACCCCTCAGGTATTTCTTAGGAATTGAGGTAGCAAGATCCAAGACAGGAATTCTTTTGAACCAAAGAAAGTATATAATTGACATACTCAAGGATGCTCAGATGGAACATTGCAAACCTACTCAGTCTCCCTTACCCACAAGGTTACATTTGTCTACTGACACAGGGGATGAACTGGATAATCCAGAACTTTACAGAAGATTGGTTGGTCGATTACTTTATCTCAATCTAACTAGGCCTGATACCTCTTATGGAGTTCAACAACTCAGTCAATTTCTGAGTCAGCCCAGGGTACCTCATTATCAGGCTGCTTTGCATATTATCAGATATCTTAAAGGTAGTCTTGATCTAGGACTCTTTTATCCTGCAGCAAACCAATTTGTTTTGCAAAGTTATTGTGATGCTGATTGGGGAACTTGTGCCTATTCAGGGAGGTCTATCACTGGTTATTGTGTCTATTTGGGCCATGCTTTAATCTCTTGGAAAACCAAAAAGCAAAACACAGTAAGTAAATCCTCTGCAGAATCTGAATATCGAAGCATGAGTCAAACTTCAAGTGAAATAACTTGGATTAATGAGCTTTTGAAAGATTTACATATTCAGATTCCTACACCTATTACACTTTTCTGTGACAATAAGGCAGCACAGCATATTGCTGCTAACCCCATCTTTCATGAAAGAACTAAGCATCTAAAGCTAGACTGCCACTACATCAGAGAAAGAATTGCAGAAGGCCTCATCCAGACTACTCATATAGCTAGTGCTAATCAGCTGGCAGACGTCTTTACTAAGGCTCTAAATCAGCATCTTCACTCTCAATTTGTTGTCAAGTTAGGCCTTGTTACTTCTTCACCACGTCCTACTTGAGGGGGGAGTGTTATGATATTGATGCTGCTGCTGCTCTGTTGATGCTGCTGCTGCTCTGTTTGTGTCACTGCTAGCTCAGTGTAACAACCTCAACAAACTCCCTGAAAATAAGGAAAGTTAGTTAGAGTTTGTTAGCTGAAAGATGTTAGTGTTTTCTTAATCATCAAGTCATAGCTTGTATATAAATACCTCACTTCTTCTTCATTTGTAAGTTAACACATACAAAAATCAATAAAGATTTTCTCTCTTTTATTTACCTTTGGTGTTAAGAGTTTCTGAATGCTTCTAACAACCTTGATACTCCATTAATGGAGGAAATTCAAGCTTGAAGAAATTCTTCACCTTTTTATTGTCATCCTAAACTTGCGTCAGTATTTATCCTTTCCCTTTTTATTACCTTTTGTTTGCCTTTCGTTCGTTTTTTTTTTGTAGGGGTTGTATTTTGAAACTAACTGGAATAGAGTAGTTATACCATTAGGTATAGATTTTGTTAATACAATATATTTTGCTTAGTTATACCAAATAATGCGCTTAAATAAACAAAACTAAAGGTCAATGACTCATACGTACTTGACCACGGTTCTCAACAAGTTGGTGGTTCTCACTGGTACCCAACCTACTAAAACCGTTTAATTATATGTAGGATAAATTTTGAGGATAGATAGACAATAAACCTAGGATGTATTAAGTATTATAATCGAAATGTCCACAACATCTTAAAGAAAAAATGTTGAGTAAGTCTTCTAAGAGATGGTATTACAATAAATTTATTGTGAAACTACTCCACTTTAAAGTAAAAATAAAATGAAATTACACTACAGAGAATAAATAGGGCATAATTTAAGATTAAAGCTCAACAATAAAATGATAATGAAAATCACGTAAAAGAATACAAAAGATTGTCCTCAAGAATTTAGTGAGAACCCCTTCTAAATTTTTGCAGTAACTCTCCTGTGCGACGGTTTCATTACGTGCTTTTTTTGCAAAATGTGACAACTTTTTGATAAATTGTGACAACTTTGAAAATAAGTTATTTTTTAGTCATAAAAGATGATCATTATTTATTAAAAAATAATCACTATTTGTCAAAAAGTGGTCACTATTAACTCGTCGCACCATGCGACGGTATTACAACGAAATTCGTGAAATATTTGTGGTTTTTGTATAATAATACAGATCACAAATTGAAAAGGCATTCAAGATTAGTCGTAAGTGTCAAAAAGATTGAAAACCAATTGGCCTACCGCCATGTTAATACAGATTCTTCTTGGAAAAACTATCGAAGAGCAAGCAACAAATCCACTATGAACATTTGTATATTTTACTTTATCCAGCAATAAAAGTTCATGTTTTGCTTTATACTACTCCCTCCAATTTTACATGTTCTTCCCTTTTCTTTTGGACACAAGGATTAAGAAAATTATTTTGGACCACACAAAACACACTACCCCACATTCAATTAAATTTGGACCACACAACTACTCACAAATAAGGAAAGAGGGAACATCACCACAATTAGCTCAAAATGGAAAGAGGGAAGAAGATGAAAAATTGGAGGGAGTATATCATTGGTCTACCTAAATTTAAGTAAATCACTTAGTTATCATTTGCTACGGTTGTATCCCGTATATTTTTGTAAAATATGACCATTTTTTTAGTCAATAGCGATCATTTTTGAGTAACTAGTGACCCCTTTAAAAGAATGGTTATTTTTTAGTCCTAAAAGATAATTACTATTTAATTATAAGTGGTCACTATTTACAAAAAAAAATGATCACTTTTCGAGTGGTGGCACTTGCGTAAGTTAATAAGGCCATAAAGGCGACATAGTTACCCAGAGTACTCCAATGTATATTGGAAATGGATCAAACACTAGAGGCAATTAGGCAGTAACACAGAAACAATAAAGAAGGTAAGAATCAAATAGGAGGGGCATTTTTCTTTGTTTGCCATGTAATTGGAATCGAATAAGATTGGGTTTTGATGTTGAAGAAAAATGTAATATGCTTGAGAGTTAAAGTAACAAGGAAAAAGAGTCTTGACTTTGAAGGGTGGCATTATTGAGGTTCTGCATGTCATTGTAGGATTGGAAGTCGGTACCCAATAATATGCTTTCATTGCCCTCAAAAAATGAAAAATGAGCAACTACAATAATGCAACAAAATATTAAGTAGCTTGAGAATTCAAGCTAATAACTTACCCAAATTCTCATTTGTGACGGACACTTTTCGTCACAAGCTTGTGACGGAGCAAATGTGATCATTTTTATGGAAAATGTAACCATTATATGACTGGAAACATTTTATGGATGATTACTTTTTATCATAAAATGGTAACATTTAGTCCGTCACAAGCTTGTGACTGTGGGAAATAACTGTTTACATCCCCTTAAAATTTAGGATTATAACAAAATTATATAATATGAATTGCAAGTCATTAATACGAAAACGATATAAAATATAGAGAAAGCGAATTTAACCTTTGGTCCTAGCAAAATTCGGCCTAAGAACAGATATCAACACAGATATCCTCCTAATCGTAACACCCAAGACTGATTGAGATATGCCCTTGTAATTGCTAGAAAAAGAATTAAAAGTTCCAGTTAACTTTTTTTATTTTTTTGTGTTTTGTGTGATGGAGGCACAAGTGAGAGAGTAAAAAAAATTAGGTTTTTATTTTCCTCACTTCCCTTTTCTTTTGACAGCACCATTAGGTCTATCATGAGGAGATTTAGTCTCCTCAAATAACTACCCATTGACTGGAAAAACCCGAGTGTATCTGGACACTTTTTTTCAGTCATTTTAGCTTCTAATATAATGTAATACATTATAATCGTCATTAGTCAAAGACCGACATTATAATACATCATTAATTATAAATATCCGTATATTTATAATTTTCCAATTAATTATAACGGTTTATATTTAATTAGCTTACATTATATACAACAATTACATATAACATTTTATATTCAATTTACGAATTACAGTTAATTCGTCTCAGCTAAATTTATTTAATCATTATTAAATAATTATATCATCATCACATTGACTAACCTTTTAGCCAAAAACACCGACTAACCTTTTAGTCATTTAATAATGCATCAATATGATTATGTTCTCAAATAATCACATCTCTCAATCACATCCTTTAGGTGTGACTTTTAGGGACCATTTGATCACCGCCATCTGTATGACAATAACGTCAAACTTATCTAGCAAGCCAACCGTTATCGATAAACGTTAATCAACTTATTACAATACAAAGTATACCCTGTGAACCTATAGAGATTTATTTATGTTATTGCACTAACTGTGGAGGACACTGGCTCCAACAATCTCCCACTTGTCCGTACAAGTGTATGTGCGATAACCGATTCTCATATCCATAATAAATTTCTCCCACTCAATGTAAACCAATTTGCAAAGTCCGTATCCACAAAGGTCGTAGTTTACAAGTGATCAGTATCAAGAGTAGTTTCCCCGACTAGAGAGTAACTTAACTGATAAACGAATCATTATTCGAGCATGGCCATGCATTTCAGTTACAGCTCCTCGAGTGGCCCTGAGAAATATCATATCCTGATAAAGGTTGGATATTTTCTTCAACTCGAAACTTGCAGATACAAGCGCAGTATGAAATGACCCAGTGAAAATCTACTTAGCCTCCTGTTACGGTCGACCATGAGAAAGAAACCAAAGTCACCCAAAAACTGCCTTTATCTCAAGATACAGTCGATAGTCAAAAGAATCGACTCTAGGAACACTATGGAAGTCCTATCCACGACCTGGCACCTAATGTTCTGAAACATTTAGGACTCCATAACGTTGTCACAAAAATGTCCTGCGCAGTATCATTATAACCCGCATCTGTGATCGATCAGTCAACAGTTTGACTTATGGCTCGTTGAACCCACCATCATCGACGTCACAAAATAATTGCCAGCAGTTATAGCTCATGTAGGCGGTTATAGGACCAAAACAAAATATAAGTAATTCAGTTAACTTTGTGGTGTTCAATGTTGTCAGTACAACCCACATGAAAAACAAAATATAAACAAAACGATGATTTTATAGATAGTTTTTATGAAAAAGATACAGGTGTCTAATCCATACAAAACAACTAATACAACTCAGGAACACGTTTGATTCCCATGAAATAAAGTGCCCTTCAGGTTTATCATTATATCAAGGGTTTAGTGAGAGGATCTGCGGTTATCCACCGTAGCAATCTTGTCGATCACTATCTCCCTTGCTCACGT